>JBAIAA010000496.1:600000-859855 GCA_037893245.1 Crossaster papposus | reverse complement strand
GGAATAGACGAATTATTTGAGAATTGTAACCAGTTGAGGAATAGTTGATTTTCCTGTATCTTTCTGTGTTGCATTTAATTAAACCAGACATGTTACATAGGACTCTTGAATTGGTATCAGATCTAGAAGGTGGAAGCAAATGTCTGTGAAGGTTGGATTTCAGAATGTTGGTTCCAAACTTATAAAGTAAAAGATCCCTTCGTTCAGCCAAGGATGGAAGTTTAATCAGATCAAGAGTTTCGTTGTAATTGTATTTCTTTCTATTTAAACAGCTCTTTTTAAAATAAATTATATTTTCTTCGACTGGGATTGTGTAATGGCTGTATGCCAAACTGATAAGGCATATTCCAAAATGAAATAATTTACAAACCACTATGGAATGCCAGCTTTACGATTGGTAATTTTCAATTGAATAAACATAATTCTTAGGGGGGAATTAAAACAGGAACGAGTGCTCATATCGTCCTCGATACTTCATTTTAGTGTTTTTGTCCAAGATGTAAAATCTGCCGTCTTTATTTGCCCTTTTTATTGATTCATTCCAGGTAAACTCCAGAGCACCAGGATGGGCAATAACGAAAGCAGCTGTATTGAGGGAACGGACAAGTGGGTGAAATTCGAGAACAACTGGTTCGCTGAGGGCCGTTCACGGCGAGCTTACCGGGGCACGTACCACGGCGAGAAGCGTGTGGAGGGCAGGCAGTGTGTGGTGAAAGTGTACAAAGACGAGTGGGACAACAGCCTGGTTGAGTTGGCCTACAAGGCCGATGTCCGGGCGTCCGAAAGAGCTAAAGAGATGGCCCTGGCATTTAACGACAAGTACTGGGACACGCCGTATATTGAGTTCGTCCAACCTGAGATCGCGAAGATCCAGTCCTCCACTACAAAGATGGTCCCCAAGGGGGCCAGCATTATGATTGAGAGATACCTCGAAGGATACATGGCCATCCAGGGCGCCATGCTAGCAGAGTTCAGTCACTTCACCTATCACCATTCCAATAGGGATATCCTAGTCTGCGATCTGAAAGGAGTTCCCGGAGAAAATGGTCAGGGCTATGTGTTTACCCACCCCGCCATTCACAGTGCCCCCCGCAGCTCGCGCATGGGCTACTTTGGCTCCACCGACAAGGGGCACCGTGGCATGCGTGAGTTCTTCCAGTACCACAAATGTACTAGCAACGTATGCGAAGCCGAAGGGTTTATGAAGCTGGAGGTTTGAAGCCGGGCCTATCTGCCAAAGACCACTGTATTCTGAATTCACTATAAACCAACCAATGTAGCGGTTCTTGTTGTATTTTTCAAGGCACTTATGTATCTAACCAAGGTTTTCCCTTTAACGTTGTTAAGGCTTGTTTTATGGCTAAAATAACCCACAAGAAAATTTGTCTAAGAAAAAGATAAACGTTAACGATAGTTGGAATCGATCCACAGACCTTTCGATCCATAGCTCCCCTTTCTACCGTCTATGCTATAGACAATGTGCCCTCTGTTTACATCTGTATTCAAATGTGCCCGTCAATATGCGCACGCAAAATGTTTTACATAAATTTAGTTAAGAGATGACATCAGACATCACATAATTCCAAGGCGATCTGACCTGCGATGTCACTAGAGCAATGTCACCCTTGTATGTAAAAACACGATATATGCGCAGTACTGCCGGGTACATTTGAATACAGATGTAAACACGTGACGTCAGAGGGCACATCGTCTATTGGGGAGTTGGTTGAGGACAGCTGTTCTTTATAATTCTTTATAGTTCTTTAATGTCGCGAACCGCTACACGTTAGTATTATGTGTGATCCACTGCGTACGACCCTAACGACACGGTTTATATTCCATCAGCTCCCTTGATCACGCAGTTGTCTTTGCAAATTGATTAAATGGGGCGTGACCTTTTCATGCAAATTCGACTATTCGAATACAGGCCTCATCTTCACGCAGTCAACTACCATTTAACGGTCGCGCTAGCCGGCGTTGCATATCTAATTAGCGCTGCTTCACAAAGAAATTTCGGGTGTGTGCGTTTGTTTTTGATTGAAATAGGGGACGTATGACAAAGGGAACAATGGGGTCCCCTATTCCGCAAAGGTCCCCGATTCAGACTCGTGTGCAAATCCTATGGCGATCATCCGAAAACGTTAGAGTACAAATCAAAAGAGGGAAGACGGTCGGACAATGCCCCGTCCCCTATTGACGGCATTTACCCACTTGGGTGCGTGAGCAAGGGAGCTGGTCGTTATTATACAAAAATATGTACGTTGTAATCGTTAATAACGGGCCAATTTGTTTGAGCAAAATACAGAGAAAAAGGATAATTATAAATATTGCATGTCCATCTTTTTCCGTTTACAATCAGCAACAATTAAAACAATTTACATAATAGGCCTAATTAATTATTTAACTGAGGACTTAATTGTTTTACTTTAATTTACAGATATCTGAAAAAAATACTTATTTTTAAACACACGTAGCCTACCACATCACAGGTGCAGCTTCGCCGTCCCGTTATCTAGTCCTTTTTCTCTAAGATTACACAGATTTGTTTATAGTATACGTTAATTTGTTTTTTTAGTTTGTGTGTTAAAATACAAAACACATGTTTAAAATCGTAATAATTGACAGAAATGGTTTTTTTTTTTAATTATAAAATGTTAAACGCAAAAACGAACAAAAATTAGGTATAACAAAAAACCACTTTTTTTATAGTGAGCAATACTTGTAAATTTTATTGATAACAACGCATGGGTTTTCTTTAGAAATAAGCATTTATCTTTGAGATGACTTTATGATGAATACTATACTATACGGATGAATATGTAGATGAATACTTTATTAAAATAACTATGGAGATTTTTGTTATGGTCCTTATCAAACCAACAGTCGCAGGTATGTAAATAACCATATTTGGTTGAAGTTGTTTTTAATCATACTAAAGTAAATAAACTACTGAAAGACCTAAAGATTTGTGTGTATAAAAATAACGTCATGTTGCATCTATTGGAGATTAGTTTGATGTCATTTTAATGGTAAAAATTGATTTATTGGGAAATCTCATTAAAGGTGTATCTATAAAAGCTCGATGGTCGGACTTATTGTTCATTAACCCATTAGTGAATATAGTTTGTCACCTAAAGGGAATAGACAACATTTGCAAACATCAAACAAAATAGTAAAGTGGTATTTGTGTAGAAACAGTGTTCAACGCTGGTCGGCCGAAAACTTTTTTTTTTCAAACACTGCCCCTAATTTTTATATTTGGTTATTCCACATTTTCTTTTCAATTGATTACAATTTTTTGAAAGGGTACAACTGATTATCTGACCCTACAATTCCACAACTCCCTACAAATTGCTCCGTTTCATCTTAAGTAGGGTCAGGGTACCTGACTACAAGAACATGACTTTTCAGGATCAGGGTAATCGCTGCAAGTCGGTCTGAAATCGAAATGTATTGTAATCTACGAATCTTTAGTAAAGTGTGAATGATCAAATCATCAAACGAGGCATCGTTGGTTGGCCATAAAGAGACAATCGGGTCAAGGTCATATTAAAAAAAAACATATTTTACTGAAACCTAAATTTATTTAGGTTGTGCATTGCTATCGTTTATGTACAGAAAGGTACGTGTTTGACAACTAAACAGATGACGTTTTATCTATGTGAGTACTGTATTATTCCGATTTGGGTTAGGTTTTGGTTTAGGATTTGAATTGCATCAAAAACAGCATTTGGGGCACGTTCTCATTTAGCCCATTACAGCAGCACGGGTGCTCGCCTTTCCAGCCATCATTCGCGTATTACAAACCAACTTCAAACAGAAATGTTCCAAAAGTGTGCCTCTGAGACGCATCTTGGAAAAAGACATTCTTTTATTATTTTCTTCATTATTTTCTTCAAAACATGTCAGAAAGAATAATTTCACATGGAGTTTATTGTCATTACAATATTTACTTTTAGGTGTACTTTACTTTTCCACTAAATTGTATTTTATTTCATTTTCCGCTTATACACTCTAAAAACAAAGTGTCAAAATCCGCTGCGTAAATGTGTTGGGTACAAAAGTTGAGTACTTTTTTACCCAATTATGGGTTAAGTGGCGATTTGACCAGTACCCTTCGAAAAGTAACTTTGACCTTTTGATTGAGCAACCGAAAATATTGAAGTTGTAAGCAACGTGTAAAACAGAACATTTGCCTAGCTACTAGGTCAAGTTGACCTTCAACACAAATGACATCAACATTCAAGATGGCGGACCGTGGAGTTGCGAACGTGCTGCGAATAATAGGATTCGAAATCACCGATTCCTGGGTTTGAAGGTAATTATTTACTTGTTACAATGTACTGATCAATAAAATACGTTATTGTGAAAACGTGGGCTATGTTTTGCATTTGAAGTAGTTATATTTGTGGGTAAAATAGGGTTGATGATTGGATTGCAGTGTCACTTCGTGAACAACGTATACATGTCACGCATGTGCATGCGTTGTAACATTGAAAGTGTTCAAACCGCAGTAATTTGGCCTGAACGACATCACTCCCTATCAGTATCAACAGAGTATCAAGCTGACGTGGGTCGGGGGGGGGGGGGGGGGGGGGGGGGGGGGGGGGGGGGGGGGGGGGTGGTGGGGGGGGGGGGGGGGGGGGCTGGTAATTAAATATGGTGAAATGTCGACAGTCCCCCGGTCAGTTTAATCGACACATGGAGCTATAAACACAGCTCCATGGTTTAAGTAACTTCAATATTGCATGTATATAAACTAAGGAGAAACTTACATTTTGCATTTCCCTTTTATTTTTCTTTCGCAGAAATGACACTGACACCGGGTATTCCAACCACTGATGATGTACACCATACAAGATTTGATTTCGAAGGTTGGATAACGGATTTAATTCAATAATTAATAAAAAATCATCATTAGCACATTATTATGTTGCTGTTGTAGAGGAAGAACACTCAATTTGTTATATATAATATTCTATATAGTTTGATTACAAGAGACAAAGTTCTAGCTGTGTTGCACAGAAGGCTATACAACTTGCAAATTGATAATTTCTTTTGTAGAATTTTGCATCTGTTTTATGAGAAGTTAAATCTCATTTTGTGGCCATGGTAAACTGAATCAACACACAACCTCAACCTCAATCAACCTCAATCAACGACGGCAGCCAGTATCCCAGACCAGAGCACCCCGACACATTATCGAGGCCAGGAGTGGAACCAACATCTGAAAATGGTCAGGGAGCTGCTCAACCCACAAGGCAAGGTTCTAAAATAGACATAACAGATGGTATTATCTGTAATCAAAGTTCCGGGGGTTTCTCATTCGCCCATCTTAATGTAAGAAGCCTCATAAACAAATTTGACCATTTTAAGATTGTAATGTCTAAAAATCCATTCGACATCATCTGTCTAAACGAAACATTTTGCGACGCCTCAATCTCTGATGACGAAATAACTCTACCAAATTATTCTATTGTCAGAAAAGACAGGAACCGACATGGTGGCGGGGTTGCAATTTACATTCGAGATACCCTAATGTTCTCTCGTCGTGAAGATCTCGAAATATATGATGTCGAGTGTATATGGGTTGAAATTAAGTGCAAACAAAGACAGCCTGTGCTTATCAGTTCTATTTATAGGCCTCCTTCAAGCTCTGTCGAATTTATGGGAAAACTGAGTGATATCCTTAATAAGGCCTCATGTGAATGTAAAGAAATTATTACAACTGGGGACTTTAATTGTGATGTTTCAGAGGAATACGATAGTATGCAATCAAATCCAATTATTTCTTGCTTTAGTTTGTTCCAAATGGCGCAACTCATACATGACCCAACACGTGTCACTGAATCTACTAAAACTACCATCGATCTCATTTTTAGTTCCAACCCAGAGCTCATAAAGGACTGTGGTGTTTTACCAGTCCTAATCAGTGATCATTATCTTGTTTATGGGCTACACAGTTGGAAAACACCAAAAATGAAAGGTCGTTCAATAAATTTTCGATGTCTAAAAAATATAAACAGTGATGCATTTACGGACGATCTCCGTAATGCACCATGGCAAGATGTTTTTGGTTGTTATGATGTGGATAATGCATGGTCTATATGGTACTCCATATTTATGAGTATTATTAACCTCCATGCGCCAGTCAAAACCAAACGCATTCGGGGTGCCTCAGTACCGTGGCTCGATAGCGAAATTCTTAAACTTATGCGGCAGCGCGATCGTGTACACAAAATTGCTAAGCACACAGGCTTACAAATTCATTGGGATTCATACAAAAACCTGCGGAACAATGTAACTAATAAAATCCGCAGTAAAAAAAGGAAATACTACACATCCACCATAGAAGAAAATAAAAGCAACTCTTCTATGCTGTGGAAAACTCTGAAGGAGGTACTCCCTAAGAAACAAAAAACTGTACCGAATTCGATTACTTCCCCAAATGGGGAAAATATTGACAATATCGCCGACATTGCTGATACATTAAATGAACACTTTTCAACAATCGGCAAGCGTACTGCTGGAAATTACCCTTTGCGTGAACTTGAAATAGATGACAATACTGACGCCTCTGTGTTTGATTCTGTTGATGAAGATTGCGTAGTACCTAACATTACCGAAGAGTTTGTTCGAAAGCAAATATCATCCATGTCGGTTGGGAAAGCATCAGGTCCGGATGGAATTAGTGTTAGAATGATTAAAATTGCTTCACCTTATATCATTAAATCTTTAACTCATATTTTTAACCTGTCTATAAGATGTGAGCGATACCCTAAAGATTGGAAACATGCTTTAGTAACACCAATTCACAAGGGAGGAGATAAATGTAGTACAGGTAACTATCGTCCTATTTCCATACTGCCAATTATCTCTAAGATTTTAGAAAGATGGGTGCACTCATCGGTATATAGATACCTTAATGAAAACAATCTGATTCCTAGTTGCCAGTCAGGATTTAGACCCCTGCACTCAACTGAAAGCACCCTACATGACTTAACAAACAAGTGTTTTGCGGCCATGGAGAATGGACAAGTTACAGGCAGTGTGTTTATAGACCTCAGTAAAGCATTTGATTGTGTTGATCATGAAATCTTACTAAAGAAACTAGAAAGGATGAACATGTCATCTTCTGTAATTAATTGGTTTAAGTCGTACCTAAGTGAGTCTGTAAATATTGGCGGCACCATATCAAAGGTCCTGTCCGTAAACACTGGTGTTCCGCAGGGGTCGATACTAGGTCCACTTTTATTCATTGTTTATACTAGTGATCTTCCATCTTGTATTGCCCCAAACTGCAACTTATTTATGTATGCAGATGACTGCACATTAACGTGTAGCTCCTCCAACATTAATATAATAGAAAGTAGCTTAAATACAGCTCTTACTAGTTTTCACAACTGGTGCAGAAGAAACAAGCTAGCTTTAAATGCCACCAAAACCAAATGCATGCTTATTGGTACTAGGCAGAAAATATCTAATGTTAATTTAAATTTATGCATTGCTGGTAGTCGTATTGAAAATGTGAAGTCTTATAAATGTTTGGGTGTAATTATTGATGAAGCATTAAGTTGGGGCCCACATGTCGAATACGTAAGAAAAAAGGTGGTGTCTAAATTAGGTATACTAAGCAGAATCCGTGATTGTGTTCCTTAACACAGCTTGCACACACTATTTGTAAGTCTAGTTATGCCAACATTAGAGTATTGTTGTACTGTGTGGGGAGGAAGGTACATATCTCACGATAATATGTTAAACAAATGTCTCAAAAGAGCCGCGCGGATAATCCTTAAATGTACCTTCCTCACCCCTTCAGAGGATATGTTTGCTCGTCTTAATTGGGCTCCTTTTTCAAAAAGAGTCAAGTCAAAAAAGGCTATTCTTGTCTTCAAAAGTCTCAACAAAATGACTCCTTTGTACATGACAAATATTTTCAAACCACTTACAGTAATTCGCGAAACAAGGCAATCAACCCACACGGCACTGAAAGTTCCTTTCGCCAAAAAGAATGCTACGCCACAAGTTTCGCTGTGAGTGGTGCAAATATTTGGAATAATCTGCCCGAAAAATTGCGAACATTGGACTCATTAAGCACATTTAAATCGGAGCTCCGACATGTCATATGTTAGATATTATGCCAATTGCGCTGATCTACGGAGTTAGAACTTGGTTGCCACTATAAT
This sequence comes from Crossaster papposus, assembly GCA_037893245.1. Classification (NCBI taxonomy): domain Eukaryota; kingdom Metazoa; phylum Echinodermata; class Asteroidea; order Velatida; family Solasteridae; genus Crossaster; species Crossaster papposus. The sequence continues at coordinate 851,669 of JBAIAA010000496.1, read as the reverse complement.
GTGGAGCCGGATAGGAATTTCCCCTTCTTATTTTCCCCCCAAAAGGGTGGTTTTTTTTGGCGGGTTTTCGCCTATCTCGTAAATCAGAATTAGTATTTATGTTTTGAATTCCTGTAATATCCTTGTATTTATAATATGTACTGTTATTTTATTTGATGATGTATGCAGGGCCCCAATGAAAACCAGTTTTAAACTGTTGGGCACACCCTGGGTAAAGAAATTGAATAAATAAACAACATACAACAAAATACAATATGTCAAGATACATAAATAGTATCCCTAACTTAAGGTTCATCTGTGAAAAAATTTAAAAGAAGCTAATTTCAACTGATTTGGGTAGGTATGGGTATGGACAACTACCAAAAAAAAGGAAGGAGGGATAGGGGTTGGGGAACTTTTTTTATTAGAGGTCAAAGGTCATTGACCCCTGCCTAAATCACTAAAAATTATATTTCAGCAACAAAATATGGTATATAGATGATCTTGGTGTCAAAATGCACATAATTACAATAGAAGATGACATCAAATAATTATTGACCCTTGGGACCAAACCCTGACCTCCGAAAATGAGGTCAAAGGTCACAAAACAATTTTATTACTAAAATGTCATATTTATAGCAACAAAATATGGTATATAGATGATCTTGGTGTCAAAATGCACAGGATTATGAAAGAAGATGACATAGAATAACTGCTGACCCTTAGAAAATAGGTCAAAGGTCAAAAATTGACGTATTACTAAAATGTCATATTAGTAAAATAACAGGAAAATTACCATGAACAAAAACAAATCTAAGAGGCTAATTTCAACTTATTGTGGCGGGTATGGGGGTTATTATTTATTCCAAGAGCAAAGAAGGAGGGGAAAATTCTCTTTCTGAGGGTCAAAGGTCTTTGACCCTGCACTAAAACATTATAAATTGTATCTCAGCAGCAGTATGTTTTTCATAGGCCTAGATGATCTTGGTGTCCAAATGCACAAAATTATACTAGGAGACAAACACAATATGAAATGGATTCTTCACCACCAAAATACGAGGTTAAAGGTCAAAATGAGCAATTGGGCGGGGGGGGGGGGGGGGATTAAAGTTCATTAGTGTCAAATAGTTTGTATATGTGCATTTATAATCATGTTTGGTGTTTATTGGGAAGGAGCGTAATCATACATTCAGCCTACGGTTTTTTATTATTAAAACGATTCTCGGTCACATGGGAAGGACATTAAATTGAAGGACGTCTAACGCTGGATTATGTGGAATTGTTTTCTTTTTCTGTGAGACTATTAGGTTTTTTAGTTAAAGATGAAGTGCTTTTGCAAGAAAATAGCAAAGGGAAACCGGTTTATGCAGGCATACTTCTAGGAATGATCAGTTTATTTGTTGTTGTTTGTTTGATCAGTCCCAGAGTTAGCTGCAGTGAATCAGAACTCATTCTACTATGGGAAGGGGAGGGTGTTTATGGAAGTTGTCACAAGTCAGAACTATTTCTCATCGTTTTCATTATTGTTTTGGAGATGCTGCAACAGTTCTGCTGCGTGAAGTATCATAGGATTGTATGTTTGTTGCTGGTCTGCAGAGATAAATCTGTATATTTATGATTTGCTGGTATGCCAGCAGTGTGGTTGCGTAACTATATTGCCCAGAGCGTAATTCTTAATGTAAGTTTTTTCTTAGTGATATACGCTTCTGGGAAGTCAGTTCTGGCCACATTTTTTATGCGAGATTGCAGTCGGTAGGAGGGGGGGGGGGGGGGGGGGGGGTTACGTGTACAAGTTTCAAGAGAACCCCTCCGTGTTTTTCGTTATTTTCTTGAGACGCGGTTCTGCTGACAAGTATCATATGGATTGTATTTGTGACTGGCAGAGTTAAATCTGTAATTGTACGTTATCTAGTGGGTATGCCCGGTATGCCAGAGAGTGGTTGTTTGACTGGCCTCTCCAGAGCGTAATTCTTAACTTTTTTTGGTTTTGTGTTTGTTTGTGGTTTGTGTATTGCAACACTCCAGTGGTCCTTTGTTTTTAGTTCACTCAGTGATTGATTATTACCGGTAATAATATGCCCTCCCCTTTTTCTCTCCTTTTTTGGAAGGGGAGCAGGGCATATTTTTGTGCTATATTATGCACTTCATCAGTCACCATTCTTTCAGTTTACTCTTCTTTTTCCTTGTTTTTATATTTGTGTGTTGGTTTATATGACAGATTGCAAGTCCTAGATCGAACAAGTTCATATTTTATGTTTTTGTGCCGTTTGTATGCCAAGGGTTGGGTATCAAATAGCCTACATGTATTTAGGTATTCGTTTTCACTAATCCAGTGCCAGTGTTTGAGGAGAGCCCGTTTGAGAGCTGGGTGCGCGACTCGTGGGTAGTATGGTAGGACGAACACCAGTGGGGTATTGTGGTGTGTGTTTTTTTTTTTTTTCACGCTTAGAGTCCGCGGAAGGCTTGCCCTTTTGAGGAAGGGCTAGGTCTTCGTTTGTGTATCCGCGCTTTTTAAGTTGGTCCTTGAATAATTCAACCCTCTCCTCAAAGTCTTTTAAATGGGTACATATACGGTTGTTCCAGTCACTTCGCCCTTGATTAAGCCGCCAAATACCGACTTAGGGACTGTGCTGAATCTCTCTGCTGTATACAAGACTATCTGCAAGATGCACCAAACTCCTCTTCTTATTAATAGGAAACTTTTGGGACATCTCACTTCACTGGGGTAACTAGTCAGGGTACATGTACATGTAGGGTAACTAGGTGTTATGAGTAATCACTTCTTAAACAAAGACATAATTCAGGTTGTTTTATGTTATACGTATATCTCTAGGGTGGTGCTTTGTGGATTCAATATGGGGCTTCGAATAATGACCTTTGACCTTTAAGGTCATATGTGGCGGTCAATTTGTATCCTACATTTATATCACAAGAATTTACATTTTTCTACTTCCAGTGTAATTATGACCATTTTGACACCAAGATCATACAAGTACATTATGTTGTTGTCGATATATAATTTATAGTGTTTTAGTCCAGGGTCAATGACCTTTGACCTCTGCTCCTAGAATAAATATTAACTCCCATACCCGCCACGTAAGTTAAAATTAGTCTCTTCGATTTGTTTGTGCTCATTTTTATTTAATGATAATTTTCCTGTTATAATTATGACATTTTAGTAATAAAATAGTTTTTTGACCTTTGACCTCATTTTCGGAGGTCAGGATTTGGTCCCAAGGGTCAATAATTATTTGATGTCATCTTCTTTTGTTATTCTGTGCATTTTGACACCAAGATCATCTATATACCATATTTTGTTGCTGAAATATAATTTTTAGTGATTTAGGCAGGGGTCAATGACCTTTGACCTCTAATAAAAAAAGTTCCCCAACCCCTATCCCTCCTTCCTTTTTTTTGGTAGTTGTCCATGCCCATACCCACCAAAATCAGTTAAAATTAGCTTCTTTTAATTTTTTTCACAGATTGGCTCAATATATGGCTAATTTAGGGTTACTAAAAAGTATGTTTGAGTCAATGTACATGTATAATTCACACAACAGCTGTTTTGTGGTTTATTTCCCTTAATTGGGTGTAACTTTGTAACAGTTTGCTATTATATTAAACTAATTGAATTAACTTTAGGTTTGAACTTTCAAAATGTATGTGGAAAATATTTAAACATAACACTGGCAGGTTATTTGCATTGATGATTGTTTGAGTGGTGGTGAGTGTTAGGATTTTGCCTTTAAAAGCATGACATTTGGTTTGTCATGAGAAAGATATTTGGCCAAAGGACCACCACAGATTTATCCTTTGAATACAAGCAATAACAGCACAATTTTCAAAATGGCTGCCCCACTATGGTGAGGAGATTCAGACCCAAATTTCTAGGGCATTACAAACTGTTTTAGTTACATATGCTCACAAAATGAATGTAAACTTAAATGAAGTATTTGAAACAAATTGTAATCTTAATTTAATAACTGTCATTTAAAATAGACAAATGAATAAAGAAGGTGGAAGTAAAACTGGTATTCATGTCCATGTCACTGGAGTATGCTGTAAAAAAATGTTTTTATTAAATTGGCACAACTGTTGGGGGAAAAGTGCCCAATAGCTGAGTAAAAAGCAGGATAAGTACACAGGTGTTGGGTAACATTGAACCAACTGAGTATCAAAAGGGTAGTCATTTTGTGGGTATAATTTTGACGCAACGAAATTGGGTAAGAAATTTGACGTCGCTGTTGGGTAAACGTTTTACACAGAAGTTGAGTAAATTGTGACACAACCCCTGTTGCGTAGCGTTTTACCCCGCAAACGACCATGTTCCCTTTTTACCACCACAAAGAGTACGATTTTACGCAACATTGTGTACTTATTTTTTAGAGTGTAAAATAGCTACTCAACGCACATAAAGGTCAAGAGTCTTGTATTTCAGACTTTGAATATTACGGAAAGTAAACAACTATTAAATAGATGAAGAGTAATGGCATTTATGCTTCGCCTAGTAACGGCAGGTCCAAAATAATAGCCAATAGCAAGCGAGATGCAAAGGTCATTACTTTTAAAGAGCCTACACTGGTTACCAGTTCAATCTAGAATTCATTACAAAGTTATGCTCATCATTTTCAAAGGCATCCACGGTCTGTGCCCAGATTTCATCTCCCAACTTGTTATCCCTTATACGCCATTAAGATCCCTCAGGTCATCCACACAGCAGCTCCTCACCATCGGTTCAGGCAGGACCGAAACCTATGGAGAAAAGACATTTTCAATTGCAGGCCCACGGCTCTGGAACTCTCTTCCACAATCTCTCCGATCCGAAACTGAACTGCAACTTTTCAAGAAACATCTAAAGACCCAATTGTTTAAATTGGCTTTCCAGTGACTGTTATCAACCAACTGACACACAGCTATTTTTTGTTTTGTTCACCATTTTATTTTATTTTGCATTAATTTTGACTGGTAAGCGCATTGAGAGATCCAGTGGATCTGAAATGCGCTATATAAGAACCTGCTATTATTATTATTATTATTATTATATCATAGTTTTGCATCACCATTCTGAGAATCATGGAAAACCCCATTCGATCGACTCCAGTTGACTAAAGTGTGATAAAATAGATTACAGGACCCCCCCCCCCCACCCGAACAAATAATATTAATAGTCTAGAACTGTCTGTTCAAGGTAAACCTTTTATTGTTTTTTTATATTTCATTTTTCAGAAAATGAACCTTTGTACTACCATTCAAAACCAGTCAAAAAAATTGAACACAATTTAAAGACTAAAACGAATTTATACTAATTTTAAATGAAGTAATAATTCATATAAATTCGTATGATGACGTAATCATGACGTCACCTTAATTGTCACCGATAACATTATAACTATAACCCACATGCCAAGTTTGAAGTTATTTATCACTCAATTTGGCGTTTGGTCACTCTATTTAAACATTGTGTCGAGAGTATTTGTGTCATTACAGATCCAATTCGTCTAAGCTGTTGCCAAAATATCAACAAAAATATCAACAACAAACATTATAATAATACACAAAAATTACTAGAGATTTATTTATTTCCGACAAAACCTCCATAAATGGAGAGGATAAAACATATTACATGTATACAAATATGCATGTGTAAGAAATACAGCCAGAATTGTACATGTTAGAATACAAACATTACAGTTAAGTTAAAATCACGTTTAAGTTAAAATCAGGATGACCAGACAGACGAGCACAGCTGCCCGTACCATCCAGACAAACCAAAGGACTGTCAGAATAAACCGAGCAGTCAACCAAGAGTGCCAAGATCATCATTATCAAGAGATTCGTTACGATACAAAACTGTCTTTACACTATCACAAATACCATGGTTGACACAGTCTACATTCTTGAAAGAAAAAACGAATCTTTGTCTAAAATTAATGATGAACTAACAATGCATTTCAGCAACGAAAAATCAGCATGCAATTTGTAACTCGTTCGATTAAAGTATTCTTGTAAGCAAAATCACCATGGGCCTCGTAATTCAGGAGGTGAGCATAGAAAGACCATGCCTTTGAAGTGTTGTTAAAAATCTGACATACTACATTAAGTTGAAAAGTAGACACAACATCATTAATCTTACATAGATTCAAACCATGTAACTCAGAGGCGTTGTTTTACAGTACTTTATGGAGACCCATGACAGCTTTAACAAGCTTTCCTTGTTTTTGTTTTTTTTGAGATTTTGAAAAGACCTAGTATTCAAATTTACAAACTGGCACCCATTTTGCAAGATTTGTTGTTATTGTAATTGAGTGGGTTGGATATCATAAAGTAACAGGGATGTGGAGGCACAACGAATCTGATGTCTTATGTTTTAGGCTATTTATTTACAAAGCATTCAATACTGTGGATGATTTCAAAAACTATATTATTAAAACAAAACGACAATCAATGATGTATTATCTGTAAACGAATCAAACAAACAAAAATACATCAACATAGTCACTTATATTCGAGCAATAACCGCCTGGTAATTTAAATTCCTTTATAATTGTATTTACAAAAGTGTAAGAGGCAATTTTGTTGAATCAATTCGCTGTACATTACATCATGCAAACTTAAAAACAAAATACACTCAATAAAATGAGTTCTATCGAGCCAATTAAAAACGAACTTGAGCTAACCAGGCTCACATCGACTTAATTGGCTCCAACTTAAACAAGCTTTATTCAAAACCTTGCAAGTTTCTGCAAGCTTCTACAAGTTCATCACAAGTCCTCCAGTCTCAAGTGAAGTCATAAGCTAATTAAATAAACTGTTAACAAATTCATTTGTCATTGTTCAAGTCACAATGGCAATTGACACTCTTTAACATTATGCCATGGGTGGAGTTTTCCTTTAAGTGTAATTGTGTTAATTTTGTTGTATTATGTCGTTCTTATAATTATTGACTTTGTAATTTCTAGTTGTTTACTATGTCTGTTGTGTAAATTTAATATTTTTTTCTAATGTTTAATAATTTTTAATGTAATTTGCTACTGCTTTTTAATCTTTTTATATAATGTAGGCCTACAGCGCTTTTGAATATTTGTAATAGAAATGGCGCTCAAGAAATTAAATAAAAATAATGTTAAATGTTAAATTGCGAGAAAGTGGTCACCTTAATCGAAACCTCTTTACAAAGCATTGAAACGCTTGACCTAGATGTAGCAAAGAGCAACCTCAAAGAAGCAATACAAGCAACCAAAGAGCGACAGAAGCTAATCCGACTCGCCGACAGATCGGAGCTTTGCTCGGGTATTCCCAGTATTCCCAGCAAAACTATTTTTGTGCTAAGCAAATTTGTGTGCTTACATGTTTTATGAAATTGGCCCCAGTTTTAAACGTCGTGCTTATGCCGTGTCGAATACAATTCCACTTTAAAGTTGCCCCAATATCGTTCAAAATTAAGAATGCGCATGCTCACAGTATGTGTGTGAGTAAAGAAAACCAACAAACCAAATTTGTTTTCTTTGTCATGCTTTCAGTTGTGTTGGTTCGCCTGAGTGCTCCGTCCGTCGGGGAGTCACTATCGATCTTTAAGTTTGACTGGACCTTTGTAAACGTTTGAAACCACTGCCGTGCTTATGCCGTGCTAACGTCACGCCTAATTGTATTCGACACCACAAAATTGCGACGTCTGAAGCAAACCTAACGTATACTGAGGGACACGATACACGGTGATTTCTTGATGAGCTGCTTATTCACAGCTTGTCATTTTGGTTGCTCTCTTTAAGTGCTTATCGAGAAGTTCCCGTATGTCGAAATGGGGAGAAAAATAACAACGCTAGGCCACTGAAGAGCCGCCATCTGGGACGCGGCTAAAAAGGCAAATAAACATCATGGTTACAAGATAATGTGACCTTCCACGAAAACGGCGTAAAGTCGCGCTATGCTATAACGTCACCTTCTTAAAATAATGGCCTAAGTCAAGTTTTCAAGTTTTAAGAAAAACAGAGAAAACTGAAACAAACATATAATAAATGATATTTCTTTGCTCAATTTAAACAGAAGGGTTTGGGGATAAAACGGCATAAGTCACACGCTTGACTTAGGTCATTATACTAACTGGGTAAGCAGCATGAAGTATGTTCAATTCAGCACATATGCCATTTAACAAAGGTGGATAGCCTCATAAAGAGATGACTTGGGCCAAAATATAATTTCCTTCAAAATGTGACTTAGGCCAGTATTTTAAGAAGGTGACGATAATATACTTGGCAGTTCGAAGGAAAACATATCTGGGAATTTCATCATGCCAAAACCCCCAAAACGATTCACAACTGTCAAATCGGCTATTTCCAATCATAACTCAATAATATTATGTTTTGAACTGCCAAGTATTTTTTTGCAAAAGATTAGCAGAACAAAATCTAAATTGTATTTTACTGAGCGTACCCAAGAAGTAAAATGTAGCGAAATTAATTCTTAACTATTCTTAATTTGATGTATGTAATGAGCGCTGTTTTTGCTCAATATGAGATATTTTTTAAATACCCTACCCAATAAATTATATTTTCATGCTCCTTCGCTTCGCTCATCCGCATGAAAAACAGTTTTATTCTAACTCAATACTTCAAGAAAACTACACAGGATACAGTGGGTAAATTCTGATGTTTTATTGTACAGCATGGGAGTGTACCTAGTGTCAGCTGCTTAACATGTTAGTCATTTTTTTTTATTTTTTTTTTTTATATCAAAATAATCGAAACTAAAAAACAACTTTATACAAATATGACAGTTTGAAAAATTGTTGCTTTACCTTGGACCATAGAACGCGAATAAGTACGTTATTATATGTTACATTGCACAAATACGATATTATCGGCTCTATTTGAGCTTCAACTATTTATGGATACGAAATAAACTAACCGAAATGCATTTCCATACGCATTACAATGTATATACAAATATATGAATTACCAGAAAGTGTAAATATTATTGGTGGACAAAAAACTGTCCCAGCTCCACATTTGGGCTTTAGCCCTGTCCGGATTATCTGTCCGGAATAAGTTATCTTAACTTGACATACATTACAAACAAAAAATGTAACTGCACACACACATTTTCGGCTCCACCTTGGAGCTATAGCCCTGTCGGCTCTTCGGAGTATCTGTCCGGTTTTCCCCTTTTTTTTTTTATTTTTTTTTTAATACACACAAAAACACTACGATGCTAATAATTATTATTGTATTGGTCATTTTGAATGGAAAGAAAAACAAAAACCTATATTATTTTGATTATTAATGTTTATCATCATTATCATTATCATTGTCATTGTCATTATCATTATCGTTGTCATTGTCATTGTCATTGTCATTGTCATTGTCATTGTCATTATCATCATCATCATCATATCATTATCATTTTATCATTATCATATTATCATCATTATTATCATTATCATTAACATTCAGTTAAAGACCTCCACATGGGTTACCAAATTATTATGGTTTGCTAAGCGTAGCTGAAATGTCGAGGCGACGGTCGGTATCTCTTTTAATGTATCTAATTACATTAAAAATTTCGGACGATAGCATCCAGTCGTCTAGATCAACAGCTAGCTTACTCACGAAGTGTGTTACGGGAGTGAAACGGTCGGTACCCGACTGGCAGAGCCGCTTGCGCTCTGGGTCTGACTTGGGAAGGTGGCATGGAATGGCCGACGAATGGACATTCGCGGAACCAGTGTCCGACCATTTTGCAGTTGAAACACACATCATTTTGCATGCCTAAAAGAAAGAAAAGAAAAGATACCGAAAACAACTGGAACCTAACGTGAGCTATTGTATAGGATCTTAAGGCAGTGTTCAGCAGCGAGACATAGGCCTGAAAGTGCACAGGGCGTGGTGTAGCTCGCTTATAAAGGGCCTAACGCTGAATGCTTGCTTGGCCGAGTGATTTTGAACAAAGAATTCCTAACATACCCGTGGCAGATGTATAGTGAAAGGAACAGATGCCATCGATTGAAGTCAATCGAACAAATAAAACTATATTTTCATGCTCCTTCGCTTCGCTCATCCGCATGAAAAACAGTTTTATTCTAACTCAATACTTCAAGAAAACCAGTACACAGGATACAGTGGGTAAATTCTGATGTTTTATTGTACAGCATGGGAGTGTACCTAGTGTCAGCTGCTCCTGAAATTTGACAAAGATCCCTCGGGGTAGACGTATTTACCTCGAAAAAGAGAACGGTCAGGAGGAGTCTTGAAATCAGACGCATGTTGTCTATCAGTGGATGATCTTTTTAAAACTTCTTTCTCGCTTCAAGCTCTTCGCAGGCAGCTTCTTCGGCCAGTTGAACCTTCTTCAGATGCTCCGAAGACTGGTTTTTCTTGTCACCTTTTTTTCCAGCTGTTGGACGGTCATCCACCCAGCCCTGCTTGTATCGGCGATTTTAATAAAAAAAAAAATTAATTAATTTTTTATTTTTATCGAAGTATATTTGAAATTTCTCGAATAACAGATCAGTCTTTATGTCGGCATCACTTTCGTCTCCTCGCGGACTATCCATACTGGAACCTAACGTGAGCTATTGTATGGGATCTTAAGGCAGTGTTCAGCAGCGAGACATAGGCCTGAAAGTGCACAGGGCGTGGTGTAGCTCGCTTATAAAGGGCCTAACGCTGAATGCTTGCTTGGCCGAGTGATTTTGAACAAAGAATTCCTAACATACCCGTGGCAGATGTATAGTGAAAGGAACAGATGCCATCGATTGAAGTCAATCGAACAAATAAAACTATATATAATTTTGAAGCTATTTTCAAGGAATTTCAAAATATCAAGGTATATCAAAATTTCAAAATGTCAACTTTGCTCTGATTTCGTGGGAGCAGGTCACATAATAGTCCATTCTTGAGGGCGCTCTTACTCTTTTATGGACATTACGAGCCGCTTTCGAATACGGCGAACGTACGTCGCAACGGGAACCCAAACGTGATTGCCAAATTTCATGAATTATTCAGTAGTTACGTTGATCGCTGTACAACACTTATAGTCCAGGCAAAATACATAATTTTGTTTTGTTGACCTCAAACAAATTGCAACAAATTGTTTTTCACCACAGTGCATTTTTATAAGGTCCCTAGAATTACATACTAAAAGTCTACAAAAATCCAAGTGGTGGAAATATGTATAATTTGCATAAATCGTTAATCCCTGCCGTGTAATATGTTTATTCCCATATTTGGGTATATATTTTATTTTTATTTTTTTTAAAGTTTATTCTGGCGATTATATTTAAACATCCTTACTTCAATAACATTTTCTAAAGCATGTAAGTGACTAAATAATTATGAAAATATAGTAATGGTCTAAAATGACTACAATTATACCCTATCATTTGCACGCATTTACCGTGTCTCCAGATATCATCAAGTAGTAAGTATTGAAGTGCTTCAAATTCACCAAGTTGCTTACTGGCACAGTTATCCCATTAAAACCTTATGGAAAATCATATGAACAATGATAACATTGTGATATTTAGCCCAGCAAACAAAAACTTGGAAAAAATGATGTGTCCCTAAATTGGGCTAACAAGTAGGTGAAGGGTTGCCTAAGGTGAGAGACTTGAACAAGTTCAAGGAAACCCCCCCAAATTTAAGATTTTTGTTGCTTACAATAATCATATCTACGTTAAAATGTATTTTGGGGATTTCCTTGAACTTGTTCAAGTCTTCCATGTTAGGCAACCCTTTAACTACTTTTTAGCCCAATTAAAAAAAAAAAAACATTTTCCCCAAGTTTTTGTTTTCTGGGCTAAATATCACAATGTTATTATTGTTCATATGATTTTTCATAAGGTTTTAATATGATAACTGTGCCAGTAAGCAACTTGGTGAATTTGAAGCTCACCAATACTGACTACTTGATGATATCTGGAAACAGTGTAATGTGCGCACATTTATAGGGTCACGAAGTTGTCATTTTGGATAACTACTGTGTTCTCATAATTATTCAGTCACTTATATGCTTTAGAAAATGTTATCGAAGTAGGGATATGTAAGTAGAATCACCCAAATAAACTTTTCAAAAAAAAAAAAAAAATATATATACCCAAATATGGGAATAAACATATTACACAGCAGGGATTAACGTGTCGGACCCTGTTACATTTGTAACCATTTTAAATTTGTTCCGACCAGATATCTCTAATTGTTCACGGTACGGCTAAAGTGCATGTTGCATCAGCCACAAAATGCAAGACTTGCAGTTTTCTTTGTTTCGAGTCTGGGAGACCTTGGTCACACTGTTGTGGCATCTGCCTATAATTGCAAGATTTGCAGTTTTTCTTTGTCTCAAGTATGGAAAACCCGATCACGCTGTTCGACGTGGCACACGGATGGCACCACATTGGTCAATCCCTAGCTGTCCACGTCCCCATTAATGTTAGTCTCCTATACTCCTCTTCGGATTGGTCTTCCCGTGAAAATGACCTTATTGCCTAGTTTCGGCCAATTAGAAAGTCCCACCAAACTTGTCCGAGCGCGTGCACAGTGGGGTTTTTATCCCCTGTCCCACCTCAATTCGTCAGAAGCGAAAAAGACCTTTGATGCGAGTGGACCTGAACTAAAGTGCTCTCACTTTCAAGTTTCATGATATAGTTATGCGTAGGAACGAGTGCGGACTTCCCTAAGTCAACTTTTACTAGTTTAGTCAAGTTACGTTCCTAACGACATTTTCGCATCATTTGCCACGTGCTCTGTTGATACAGGTAAGCCGATGTTTTTTCTTATTTCTGTACCATTCAACTTGTATGTATTATTGATGATGATGGCCTAAGAAATTGTCCTACCGACTGATAATTTTGACAACCTTAGATCCAGTATGAGTTGCAGCCATCGATAATCTTACTGCCAAATGTTGATTTATGCTGTATCTTTATTGTATGATAATGTAAATAGTTGTTGCTCTATGATCCCTTTTATTTCCTTATCCAATGTTGGCGTTGCCGTTTATATGATATTGGTGTTTTGTTGTTACCATTGAAGTGATCGGAATTAAGTGAGTTTTGTATGTCCGCTGCGCTGCCGGACTAACTTTTACATTACCAGCACCGTATACCTCCAATGTCCGAATAACCGCCTCGGTTACCCAGTTGTATATAACTTATCTGACGACTCCCTAATTTAGCAGAGTTACCGATCTTATATTCACTTATCATATTTCCCTGTTATCCTATGTTGGAGCATTCATGATTTTAGGCAAACCCTTGATAAAGTATTTTTATGCAGTCCTATCCCTAATTGCTGGATCATTGTATCCCACTTGATTCTGGTCTGGTCTTAACCATGTGTTACTATAGTTTGTTACCATGGGCACGGGATTGAGTGTCCGCGTAATCCTGTCCCTAAGTGACCTTGTGTAAGGCCACTGCCCACACGCACATTGTTTTTGACTATATCGTTGAATGAATTTAGACGAAATCAGGAGCAGTCAATTTAAGTTGCGATAGGCTCTCTTATAATTTAGTTGCGTTATATTTTTGTTTTGCCGTGTTCATACACTGTACAAAATACATGTGTGCAAATAACCCATTTAATTGTAGTAGGACTTATTGTCTTTCGAGTCCCTTCACATTATGTGTTGCTAGTTAGAGATATTACCGCTGGTCAGGCTCTTTACACATTCCATTCAATTAAGTTAGCGCATTTACGACCGTAATTGCTGTTGAGCATGTAAACACCCCTGCCCTTTGCCCCCAGATGACCGACCTTCATGTACCACCATGCACGGACTATTTATTTCCTTGCTCATATTTTGTTTTGTTTATTACGACTTCCGTTTGTCGTAGAATAATGTTCTGGGTGAACACCCCCAACCTTTTCAGGTTTCTTAGTTGTTGGACTATTTTGATTTACTTTATTCTTGGTAGTCTTATTTTTAAAGTTTGTTGTTAGTTAGTAAATTTAATACAAAGTTGGATCTAACCTTAGAAGCGAAAAAGACCTTTGATGCGAGTGGACCTGAACTAAAGTGCTCTCACTTTCCAGTTTCATGATATAGTTATGCGTAGGAACGAGTGCGGACTTCCCTAAGTCAACTTTTACTAGTTTAGTCAAAAGTTACGTTCCTAACGACATTTTCGCATCATTTGCCACGTGCTCTGTTGATACAGAACACGAGTCCCCAGGTCACGCTTTGGAGAGTCGACCCGGTTCGATTCTTCGCTCGGCCCTTCGCTTCTCACCACCCCCCTTTTCCCGTCTGGATCACCGCTCGCTGGACTTGTCAGGACCGACGTTACACTACGCGGACCCCATCCGAGTACGACCCGTTGCATCTGCCATCCAAGACAAGCCCCGACGCGCTGAAACCCAGCTAAGATTTCATATTACCATTGTATAATAATTTACTGTTGTCCTACCTTTTATTGTATTGCTATTATGCGTGTTGATGTTTCAGTGGTTTGACCTCATTGCGTTTGTTTGTATCTATTCATACTTTTGGCTTACACAAAATTTAAGGTTTGTTGACCTTGGACACTTGAGGATTTGTTTCTTGGAGTCCAATGCTCTGAGATTTTAGTACTCGCCTTTCACCTTCTTTTATATTTTTTCTTCCCCAAATTACAACTTTTGTTGTAGTTGTTTTTGCTGATTGGTCCTACCTTGTTTTGGTTGTATTGTTATCTCTAACCGTTACACCACTGAAACGTCACACGTATATTTTGTTGATTGTGATATCCCATATTTTATTCTTTTCTGACCAACCACTGTTGACCGTGACGATATATGATATGATTGATCCAATAATAATATAATTCTTGTCCAAGGGGAAAGAACCAACTTAAACTTTGCTATCTGTGTGATTTTTCTTATGAGCAATATCCCTACTTTTTAAACGAACCGACATAGGTCCTCAGACTAAGCTTGAGACAGCCTGTGACAAACGATTTATGCAAATTAGACATATTTCCACCACTTTGATTTTTGTAGATTTTTAGTATGTAATTCTAGGAACCTTATAGAAGTGCACTGTGGTGAAAAACAATTTGTTGCAATTTGTTTGAGGTCAAAACTTATTTTTCCTGGACTATTAGGTTCTTGGTCTCCTTTTCCCCTTAAATAAAAAATACTCTAAAGATATCAATTTGACTAGGAAAAACGAGGTGACCTACTACAGCGGGATTCGAACCAGGGATCTTTGATCCATAGCCCATCCCACTATCCACTACACTACGTATAGCAGCTCGACAACAGCTGTTCTTTAAAGTGATTTATTGTAACTAGTTAACTAATAACAACAATGCTGTGACGTCATGTTTTATTCCGATGAATAACCATAACTTCTCATCCAAACTACTGAATAATTCATGAAATTTGGCAATCATGTTTGGGAAAAAAATAATTCGCCGCCCCCCTCTCTTTTGTGTTGGCCATTGTGTTCCCGGAATCTTAGGAATTCTTGCAGATATGAGGGTGGGGTGGGGGGGGGGGGGGGGGGGGGGGCGTGCGTTAGTTAACAATATTCTGGAGTGTGTAGGGAACTGACATCAAGGCCTTTAGGGGTATACCTCTTTGCCATATCGTTCTGGGTATACATGTATACTATCGGGGGCGTAGACCTCAGTGTCATAAACTGTGCTGGGTATACTATCGGGGGCGTAGACCTCTCTGTCATACATCGTGCTGGGTATAGAATCGGGGGCGTAGACCAGTCTGCTATACATCGTGCTTGGTATTATCGAGGGCGTATACCTCTCTGTCATACACCGTGCTTGGTATAATATCGGGGGCGTATACCTCTCTGTCATAAATCGTGCTGGGTATACTATCGGGGGGGGGGGGGGGGGGGGGCGTAGACCAGTCTGCCATTACATCGTGCTGGGTATACTATCAGGGGCGTAGACCAATCTGCCATAAACCGTGCTGGATATATACTATCGGGGGCGTATACCTCTCTGTCATACATCGTGCTGGGTATGCTATGGGGGGCGTATAGACCAGTCTGCCATTACATCATGCTGGGTATACTACCAGGGGCGTATACCTCTCTGTCATACATCGTGCTGGGTATATACTATCGGGGGCGTAGACCAGTCTGTCATAAATCGTGCTGGGTATACTATCGGAGTCGGGGGCGTAGACCAGTCTGTCATAAATCGTGCTGGGTATACTATCGGGGGCGTAGACCAGTCTGCCATTACATCGTGCTGGGTATACTATCAGGGGCGTAGACCAATCTGCCATAACCCTATCAATCCCAAGAGTGCCATATGGACTCATTGAAGCATACACTCTCGTTACCATTGTGACTTTACGTCACACAAACTACAATCGGATTTCATTCCCATTGGGCCCTGATGGCACTTGCCATTTCGCATTGAACTGAAATGTAAATAGCGCCCTCACTTTGGAGATCGGCCTCTGATTGGCGAGACCCCACGCGCGCGTCTGCATGCGCGCGTGGGTATGAAATATTATAGAATATTAGGATTCACCAAATAGAGACGCCATGTGAACACTCGTCACAGAAAACCAGTCATAATGGCGGATCCATCCGACATTCTTGACGAAATATTCGCGGATAGCGGTTCTGATATATTTGATGAGACTTCCTTATCATCCACCACAGAAGAAAGTGACGATTCGGAAGAGTTTGTCGCTACCTGCTCAAAGTCAAAGTCATCCGACAAGCCGAATTTCAGGTGAAGAGGTTACTAATAATTATAAGTAGTAAAATGCTATGACTAGTACTATGAGACTGAGTATGACTCGAGAACGTGAATTTAGTTACACAGGAATAAAGCGAATAAACAGTACAGTGTGTGAGCCTACACTTGTTGGGAATTTATATTAATGTAACATTACCCTGGCTCTAGATGTATTTCGCAAAAAAAAGGGAAAATGCCTCCCTTTCAGTTACAATAAATCAGAAATGTGCATTCAAGTAGAACAGTAGTGTGCACAAAAAATTTCTATTCAGAAAATGAGTCTTCAAACAAACAGCGCCCTCACACATTTATCGATGTGCTTACCCAAGCACATTAAATAATGTGTGAGGGCGGTGTTTCTTTGAAGACCGATTTTCTGATTAGAAAAATAATATTAAAATGGTGATTTTCGTGCACCCTAATCCTTTAATTTGTTATTCAAATTAAACTATTTTTGAACTCATGATTGTCGTATGCGCTATGCCTTGTCTAGTACCATTAGGAAGAAGTTTCTCCAATCAATATAGCGCCCTCTGACATTTCTTAATATGTTAATATTCTCACTTCAGGTCTGGATGGCATAAAACAAGCTCCTATATAAGCGGCCACCTGCGAACTTCAGTGGACAAGTTGGACCTACGCAAGATTTCAGTGGACTATCACCGATGGAGACCTTTCAACTCTTTTTTTTGCCATGCAGTCTGGCAGTTGATGGTGACCGAGACGAACCGATATGCCGATCAAAGTGTGCCTGGAAATAGATCCTGGACTCCAACAAATGTTCCAGAAATGAGGCGTTTTTTGGCATTGCTTTTGTGCTTGGGGATCAACAAAAGGCCTCGCTATGCTAGCTATGCACTGGTACATGGTCGAGGTCAGAAGTTCTGCGAAGCCCTGTGTATCCATCAACCATGTCCCGCAACCGATTTGACGCAATCCTGCGAGTGTTCCACCTTGCCAACAATCGAGCTGACAAAACTATCACTGATGATGACAAACTGTCTAAAGTTCGCCCCCTGCTAGACATCGTAGTATTGCCCTCGTTTCGTCGAATTTATAAACCCGGACGAAACCTCTCACCAGACGAGACTATGATAAAATTTAAAGGGCGACTGGGTTTCAAACAATACATGCCACGCAAGGCTGCCAAATGGGGGTTAAAATGCTTCTCATTATGTGAATCCGAAACTGGGTATTGTTGTAATTGGCAGGTTTTTACCGGGTCCAAGGCCACATCAGACCAATTCAGTCTGCCTTCGATCGCGTATGCTACCACGAACCATCCACGTAACCGTTCAGCATCAGGCCAAGTAGTCATCGACCTTTTGAAAGGGCTAGAACATAAAGGACATATTGTTTTTATGGATAATTGGTACACCAGTCCTGCCCTCGTACACAAATTATCGCACTGAGTTAGGATTTAGTTCCCGTGGAACAGTACGCTACACACCACAAGGGATTCCGGAGATTGCAAATCCCAAGAAGTTTCCCATACGGAAAGGCGATGACCCCCAGTTTTACACGAATGCCGGGCAACTCTGCATTGTTTGGCAGGATAGAAAGCGTGTAACACTTCTGACGAATTATGGCGACTGCAGTATGGACACAAAAGAAATTCGCTGCAAAAACAGTTCCACCAGACTTCGCGAAATTCACAAACCTTCTGTCGCTTCAGGATTATAACCGGTTTATGGGTGGTTCAGATTTAGCCGCCCAATTATGGCAGTACTATGCACACCACCATAGATCCCTAAAATGGTGGAAACGCGTTTTCCTAAATATCCTCGATATCAGTTTGCTTAACGCTACTATCCTTTTTAACTACCTGCCGAGCAACAACAAAATAACTAGCTTGGAGTTCCGGGTGAAGGTCATCGAGGGACTTCTTCGTTCCAGCCCAGCACACCTTGGCAATGAAGCGTCACGTCTTTCAAGTCAACATTATCCTGGGAGAAGTGTGGCCGGCAAAAAGCACAACTGTGTCGTTTGTAGTACGAAAGCCAAGCAGAAGCAAACTCGTACTATGTGTAAAAAGTGTAAAAAGCCAATGTGTGTACTGCCATGCTTTGAGAAGTATCACAGTTTGTGATCAACATTTAGAATTTTTGTGCGATTGTGGTCCAGCTGTCCCCCCCCCCCCCCAATACCCCCCCCCCCCAAACAACGTTGAAAAGATTGTGTGCACACCGGCGACCTAACCTTTGAAGAACAATCTTTTCAACGTTGATTGGAGGGGGGGGGGGGGGATTAGTCAAGTTTAAGTAATTACCCAAACATTCCTTTCGCCGAAAAAAAAAAGTACTTGTAGTAAGTTCGAATTTATGAAGCACCGCTGACCAAAACAATCTACATGTATTTTCTACTGTAACTGTCAGAACAATTAGCATTTAGGGAGTTCCAACCTTTGAAGAAAAATCTTTTATTATGCGAAATCATACTCATTTTTGCAGAGAGTGTCACAAATAACTTTGCTACCCTACACCTTAACTTATGAAATTGTCTTGTTATTAACACCTATATATTATATAAACGGGATTATTGTTTTTTTGTCTAGTACACGATGGGCGAAACAATAACCACATGGTTTTACATCTATTTGGTCAATTCGTGGGATGTGGTGTGAAAATGAGTATGTTTTCCATCTCACGTTCATCATTTCCGTCTCACGCTCATCGATATGGGTACCAGTTATGTACACTAAGGGTTGCTTGGCAGTACAACATATTGGCGTGTTTTTGTCAATTTTGATGTCGTGTGTCTAGGGTGCCGGTAAATGAACTGGTTGACCTTCGAGCAACAATAATAAATCTTTCCAAGGAATGACTTTGGGGTTCCAACAGAAATCATTCAACAAAAAAGTCACTTCAACTAATTCATAAATGTTTTCCCACAATTGGCGGGGCCGGTAATCATAAGGTTTCGATATTTTCCCCTTCCATTTAACAATAATAAATAGATAGTGGCAAAATGTTGTATGTCAATTCCATTAGTAACTTGGGTTTTATGAACCACCGCTGAACAAAACAATCTACATCTAATTACCAGAACAATTATCATTTTTGGAGTCTCATTTAATGGGCTTGCACGAGTTGCCTTTTATGAGATTGTCTAATGAGGGCGCTATACACTGACAGTTTTCTAAAATGTGCCTGGTAAATAACTGAACATGCTATGCCTACAACTGTGGGAACCAAAGCATGTGTGATGAAATATGTCTTGGGGTTGATAGGGTTAAACCGTGCAGGATATATACTGTCGGGGGCGTAGACCAATCTGCCATAAACCGTGCTGGGTATACTATCGGGGGCGTAGACCACTCTGCCATAAACCGTGCTGGGTATATACTATCGGGGCGTATACCGGCCTCTCTGTCATACATCGTGCTGGGTATACTATCGGGGGCGTAGACCTCTCTGTCATACATCGTGCTGGGTATACTATCGGGGGCGTAGACCAGTCTGACATTACATCGTGCTGGGTATACTATCGGGGGCGTAGACCACTCTGCCAAAACCGTGCTGGGTATATACTATCGGGGGCGTATACCTCTCTGTCATAAATCGTGCTGGGTATATACTATCGGGGGCGTAGACCAGTCTGCCATACATCGTGCTGGGTATACTATCGGGGGCGTAAACCAGTCTGTCATAATTTGTGCTGCCGGCGATTTTGAATAGCGCCACCAATAGCTTATTCGCAACATTGACCATCGCCAAAAGAGGGGGCTATTTACCATTATCGTTTAACGCGGAGTAAAGGTCGTGTCCGAAACGGGCTTCCAGTCGTGGCTACGTCTGTTGTCATTCATGCTCACGGCAGACAATAGCCCTAACAAGAGATTCGGACGCGGCCTAAAACTCACGTGAATATGCCACGGCAGGCAAGTGCGACCGCCGAATGGGCAATTGAATGCGTGAAAACGCTATGTCTATTCGAATGGTCGAATTTGAAAGAAAAGATCATGAAGTTTGCAATGACGACTACTCGTTTCGTTAGCGGGCACACTGTACACAGTCGTCTTTGGCAAAGACCACGCCGCAGTTCGTATACGAATTTTGCGTACACTATACCACTTTCCACGCTAACTTAGTGTACGTCTATTTACAGTATACACTATGCGTGAACAGTATAATACCACCCCCCCCCCCCCCCTCTATATACTCTTTGCAACTAAACGCGAATATCAGCGGGATCGGAACAAACGATATTAAACCCAGTCTTGTGTCAAGACTAGCCAGGAAAAACAATATTGTAACGGCTGCTATCCACGAGCCAGGACACAACGATTATTTGAAGCACTTTACACATGTACTAACCTGCTTCACATTTACCGTTCCTCCCGACCTCGCCTCAACGAGACTTTACACTGAGATTGAAATTTATCCCGCCGGGCTCGTCTACACTGCGAAACTTCTACTCTCTCATGGAGGCCCGTCCTCTGATCTTAACCATGACAGATTACAATTCAACACGCAGGGTCCATCCACTGCGCGTATGCGGAACTTTGTTTGTTCTATTCTCTCTCATGCAGCTGGCCCGTCCTCCAGGCGCGGTTCTACGGGGGGGGGGGGGGGGGGGGGGGGGGGGGTGTCTAGACCTAAATACAAATATTGGCTTTAGAACCGCGCCTGCCGTCCTCTTATCTTAACCATGTTAGATTCAAATTCAACACGGCCGTCCGCTGCAACGGAACTTTTCGTGCAGAGGCCCGCTCTCTGCAGGGTCCTCTGTCTGTACTGAACCAGATTTATTTTCTTTCTTAAAGCCTTTGAATCGCTCAGATAAACGCGACTCAAAACGCGGCGTCTGGCGCACTTAACACTCACATTTAGGCTTGCTTCTCTGTTATAAGTATAGCTCTCGCGAACCTGCTCATATGAAGCAATTATATGGGACGGAGAGAACCACCCCTCCCCCACCCTCCTTTGTGGTGGTCATTGTGCTTGCGGAATGTTGTGGTTTCTGTTGAGGTTTTTAGGGGGTGCGTTAGGTAACAATAGTCTGGAGAGTGCGGGTATGAGGGACTATAGTAGTCCAGGAAAAATAAGTTTTGACCTCAAACAAATTGCAACAAATTGTTTTTCACCACAGTGCACTTCTAAAAGGTTCCTAGAATGACATACTAAAAATCTACAAAAATTCAAGTGGTGAAAATATGTCTAATTTGCATAAATCGTTAATCCCTGCCATGTAATATGTTTATTCCCATATTTGGGTATATATTTTATTTTTATTTTTTGAAAAGTTTATTTTGGTGATTCTACTTACATATCCTTACTTGAATAACATTTGCTAAAGCATATAAGTGACTGAATAATTATGAGAACACAGTAATTATCCAAAATGACAACTTTGTGACCCTATAAATGTGCGCACATTACACTGTCTCCAGATATCATCATGTAGTCAGTATTGGTGAGCTTCAAATTCACCAAGTTGCTTACTGGCACAGTTATCATATTAAAACCTTATGAAAAATCATATGAACAATAATAACATTGTGATATTTCGCCCAGAAAACAAAAACTGGGGAAAAATGGTGTGTCTATAAATTGGGCTAAAAAGTAGTTAAAGGGTTGCCTAACATGGAAGACTTGAACAAGTTCAAGGAAATCCCCAAAATACATTTTAACGTAGATATGATTATTGTAAGCAACAAAAATCTTAAATTTGGGGGGTTTCCTTGAACTTGTTCAAGTCTCTCACCTTAGGCAACCCTTCACCTACTTGTTAGCCCAATTTAGGGACACATCATTTTTTCCAAGTTTTTGTTTGCTGGGCTAAATATCACAATGTTATCATTGTCAATATGATTTTCCATAAGGTTTTAATAGGATAAATGTGCCAGTAAACAACTTGGTGAATTTGAAGCTCGTCAATACTTACTACTTGATGATATCTGGAGACAAGGTAAATGCGTGCCAATGATAGGGTATAATTGTAGTAATTTTGGACCATTACTATATTTTCATAATTATTTTGTCACTTACATGCTTTAGAAAATGTTATTGAAGTAAGGATGTTTAAGTATAATCGCCAAAATAAACTTTTCAAAAAATAAAATTAAAATATATACCCAAATATGGGAATATAAACATATTACACGGCAGGGATTAACGATTTATGCAAATTAGACATATTTGCACCACTTGGATTGTTGTAGATTTTTAGTATGTCATTCTAGGGACCTTATAGAAGTGCACTGTGGTGAAAAACAATTTGTTGCAATTTGTTTGAGGTCAACAAAACAAAATTATGTATTTTGCCTGGACTATAGGGGGGAGTCGCTCGGTCCTATTCTTGCTGGGTAAAATCCTGCTAAGCAGATCGATGTATGTCATCAGCTAGCAAACCCGCGTGCATTCTAGTGCAAATTCGACAAATACTGTCGAGTCTCCCCGCAGTAGACGCGCCACCAAAAAGGGCCACAAACTTTTAACCGGGCAGCTTGTCCTCTAGTCTTGCTCCAAGACCGAGTTGTTGCAGTTCATCATCAACTATCAAGGGCGCCCTTGATTATCACGAGTTAATGTTCTCAAACGTGTACAGATGTACATGTACAGTACACACATCTAGCGTGCTCAAAATATCGGAGATCCGACGGACTGTAAAGTTGATTCGTATATTAGAGTGATTTTATCGAATGCTTTTGAGGAATTGCACGTGTGGGTTGGAACTGTCCCAGAAACTGTCGGGATAGAGGGTCATATCGGTAACTTTTTCGCTCATTTTGCTACTAGGTATTTTGTTACTAGCTAATTGAATGTTGACAATGTTATGGCTAAAACTACATGGTTAAAACTGCATGAACTAACGTAAATGGGTTTTGTGCCAGCCAGCTCTGAGCAGAATAGGGCCGGTGTGGACGGTAATTTTGTCCCCCGGTACAAATTGTCCGGGAGGACAGAATTATCTAGGTAAAAGTGTCCCCCTAGAGCCGTTATTTTGATGTTATTTTAATGAAAAGCCCACATGGTATTTATTATTTGGACTTCTCTTCCCTTCGTCGATTTATAAAAATAAAAATAAAAATAACTTTATTAATTAAATCAACCGATCTATGTTTCTGCGCGAAAGGGAAAATGGCAGTAATCAGTATTTTTAGACTTCTTGCACGCGTACAAATTATATATACCCAGCACGAAAGGTGGCAGCACTTTTGACCACCTGTAATTTGTAGGATACTACACATCCTACAGTCTGCCACAAATGATGCACCATGAAGGGGTGAATCTGTACTACACTGGTTGTTGCGTCTAGTGGGTGCTAGACTTGTGACGTTGCACGGGACAATTTTACCAGGGGGACACGTTTAACGTTGGGCAGGGAGACCGAATTACCTGGAGGGAGACAGAAATACCTAGGTAAATGTGTCTCCCCGGACAGATTTACCGGGTCACGGCCTGGTAAGTCTGTCCGGGGGGACACATTTACCAGGGGGGACAGAATTACCTTTCACACCGGCTACCCGAAAAATGACTGGATTACACACAACCTGTCGGAAAATCCACGAAACTCGCGGCATGCAGCGCGATGCGGGCGCCCTCTAACGTACGCCGTAGACCACGCAATGACCTTCGCTAAAATAGTCTTGTAGCCTATATTTGCTAGTCGCTCGGAACTATCCGAGCAGAACTGTGTCGCATTTGCATGTGGCGTTGCGTGTATAATTGCGTGACGTTACATGCATAATCGCTGACTCATTGATCAACGACTTTGGAAGCAAGTAGTAAATTTTGTAGCGAATATTGACGTCAATATTCGCGACTTTGGAAGCAAGTCGAGAATTGTGTCGCGAATATTGAGGTCAATATTCGCGACTTTCGGGAAAAGTCGCGAAATTTGATGCGAATATCGACGTCAAATTTGACGTCAATATTCACGACTTTTGGGGAAAGTCGTGAATATTGACGTCAATATTGACGTCAATATTCGCGATCTGCGTAGTCCCTTCAGGGCCACCATAGTTAAACGATATTTACTATAAAAAAACAACCCCCCAAATCCACTTATTCATGATAATTCAAGCAATTACCAACAGTGTATCCTACCATTAAAACAAATCCACTGATCTCTCGTGACAATCTAGGGCGCCCGCTGGAAAAAAAATATGTCCGGTCGTGAAATTTGACTTCAAATTTGACGTCAATATTCGCGACTTTGGAGGCAAGTCGCAAAATTTGACGTCAATATTCACGACTTTGGGGGAAAATCATGAAATTTGACGTCCATATTGACGTCAATATTTGCGACTTGGGGAAAAGTCGTGAAATTTGTCGCAATTATTTACGTCAATATTCACGATATGCGTGTCCCTCCAGGGCCACCATACCTAAGGCAACATTTCTAATGCGTTCCAATCGCGTCGTTCAATAACATATGTCATGTACTCTCAGTTAGGCTAGACGTATAGACCGGCAGCCCGCGGACATTTGGTTAGATGAACTAGGTACCAATATCTGACTATGGGAGTGTGTAGGGGGTCACCTGAGATGAATGGAAATGAGAGTCTGCCGGGTACCACCAGCTGCATGCACCCCTGGGGGACCCCCAAAGTGGTCAAAAACTAGGTACTAAATAGTTGAGCGAGGTACCACTAACAAATGATGCCAAATGAACAAGTTGAGTTCATATAGTACAAAATGGGTTACGACAGACGAAAAGACCGCTGCACTACGCGTACCAGACACCCCAAACCTGGACCCTCTACGTCATTTTCTGTGGCTATTTTTAGAAAAAAAAGGGCAAAAAGTGAAAACCGCTATATATTCACGCAGAAATGAACACCAGTTACTGGTTTTTTTAGTCCCTAACGGTGAGTTGAATCTGAGAAAATATCCACAATGTTTTCAAATGATAATTAATTATGTTTTATGTATATAATATCACTTTAAAATTAACAAGCCACGCCCCTTTTAGGGGTTTCCCTGATTCTAAGTAGTACGTATTTGTCAGCGACTATCAGTGCATGTGTTTGGGTGCAAACCAGTTTGAACTTGTAGACCAATGCCTTGCAAACATTTGACATCATTTTAACGATAAATTATTAGTTGTGGGCGTGGTTTTTAAATTAACAAACCACGCCTTTTTAGGGGTTTCCCTGACACGGTCCTTTGGGACTTTACAAATACCTTGTTATAACAGGTACTCTATAACCTTGTTGAGTAAAAGCCACCATCTTCAATTTACCACCCAACGCCTTTAAAAGTATGATGTCGGCATAAATATTAAGAAAGGCGTATGGGTCAGAGGATTCCGCTTACTGAGACTTTCGATATGAATCATGCAACATTTTAACTGAATGGAATAGACTGGAAGCTCTTTTTAATCGCAATGCATTCATATTAGGGGAGTCAGGTTGGCGTAGCGGTTCTTTTCTCGCCTTCCACCACTATGACCCGGGTTCGAACCCCGCCTGGGCCAATATGTGGATTAGGTTTCCAGTCACTGCCTCCCCCACTGTTTTCAGTCCCTCCCTATTCTTCTGGGGTTTTCCTTCGACCTCTAAAACTGTACCTTCTTCTGATTGTTTTCTCTCAACAGGTTTCTTCAGGCTTGCGAGCTACAGTGCCTAGAGCGCTTTTGAGGGATCTTTGGTTTCAAAAACCAGAAAGAATTAATAGCAGTAATAATATACTATACTTCTTCATTCACAAACACGTGTGCGTTTATATTACAGTGAGCGTGCTTTCATATTCAAGGTTAATAGAAAATGTAGGATTGTTAAAGATGGACTACAACGGAATAATGATAAAGGCTTTGTTGCCTTTTTTTGTTCGAGAAATGTATAATGATTACTAATATATCATTAGTATTCAATAAATCTTGTTCCTTCATGCAAAAAAACCCCAAAATTGATCGGCGTTCTACGACCCAGAAAAACTCAGTTTCAGCAAAAGCCCTTAACTCATGAATAATTCATACGTTGTGTGTGACGTACTACCCATGACGATTTACTCGGGTCGATCGTGTGCGTGCATTTTTACCGTACAATGCAATGCGGAATAACAGCGGACAAGCTAGGCTATATTTTGGTACAACTATTTTCGACCGAAAAACAGCGAAAAATGTCCGATAGCAGCGAGTATTGGGAAGACCACAGTATAGATGAGGAAGAGGCATTTCGTGGAGGTACTTCTGAGGACAGTGATGGCAGCTCTAGCGATGAGGGGAGCTCACCAGACGAGAGAGAAGGCGATGACTCTGCGGCCACGGCAGACCCGGCGGTTGCCGATGACTCGGCCGACGTAGAAGCAGTAGGCCTGGTGGTAGTAGTACGAATTCTCTCGATGTTTGGCGCTTTCAATGTGGGGATCGATCCAGGCTTTAAACGAAACTTTGTTGTCAATCCCAGTGAATTTTTCAAAGCACTTGAAGGTTCAACACAGTCCTCTGAAAAATGTGCTGAACAAATCAAAGGCCTACTTCTTGCCGAGAAGGTTAGAAGGTGAAATCCTTTCGTGTAATATTTACGAACTTCACCCATTCCTTTGATAACGCAGGATCCCGCGGAAATTGCACAAAATGAATCTCTGGATTCTTCGAACAATTTCTCGTGCATCCAGTCCACCAACAACACATGAAGTTGGCATTATTGTAGCTGATAGTGATACACTATAAAAAAAAGATTCGTAAAAACTTCATGCCTCTGCATGAAAACGCATACATAATACACACGGAATAACATGGCGTCTTTTGTTTACTCTCGGTTGCTCATGGGTAGTACGTCATCACTTTTCGCTGGTTTACAAGTCCGCTGGTACTATATCGTGGATTTCATTGTAGTTTTCAGTGGATCTTTGCCGGGAACCAGTACAGGGCGGGAAATTTCAAAATCGAAGAATCGAGGTCTAATTTTTTCGGTCAAATTGCAACAAAATTATTTAGAGAAAAACATGACCGTAACAATAAAGTGTTACCTGAACACAACATAAACAAGGTCCGATAATAAATTTAATGTGTGAGTTTTCGTTGTAGTCCATCTTTAAAAAGCCAAACCCACAACTAATTTCTTATTAAAATGGTGTCAAATGTTTGCAAGGCATTGGTCTACAAGTTCAAACTGGTTTGCACCCAAAACACATACAACAATAATTGCTGAAAATGCGTATACTGCTTAGAATCAGGGAAATGTACCTAAATAGGCGCAGTTTGCTAATTTAAAAGCCACGCCCACAATTAATTTCTCAGAAAAATGATATCTAATGTTTCCAAAAATGGTTTGCAAGCCGCATTGGTATATTGGTTTGCACCCAAAAACACATGCATCAATAATCGCAGTGAAAAATGCGTATTGTTTAGAATCAGGGAAACCCCTGAAAAGGCGTGGTTTGTTAATTTAAAAACCACGCCCACAACTAATTTATTGTTAAAATGATGTCAAATGTTTGCAAGGCATTGGTCTACAAGTTCAAACTGGTTTGCACCCAAAACACATACAACAATTATCGCAGTGAAAAATGCGTATTGTTTAGAATCAGGGAAACCCCTAAAAAGGCGTGGTTTGTTAATTTAAAAACCACGCCCACAACTAATAATTTATCGTTAAAATGATGTCAAATGTTTGCAAGGCATTGGTCTACAAGTTCAAACTGGTTTGCACCCAAACACATGCACTGATAGTCGCTGACAAATACGTACTACTTAGAATCAGGGAAACCCCTAAAAGGGGCGTGGCTTGTTAATTTTAAAGTGATATTATATACATAAAACATAATTAATTATCATTTGAAAACATTGTGGATATTTTCTCAGATTCAACTCACCGTTAGGGACTAAAAAAACCAGTAACTGGTGTTCATTTCTGCGTGAATTTTTTCTAAAAATAGCCACAGAAAATGACGTAGAGGGTCCAGGTTTGGGGTGTCTGGTACGCGTAGTGCAGCGGTCTTTTCGTCTGTCGTAACCCATTTTGTACTCTATGAACTCAACTTGTTCATTTGGCATCATTTGTTAGTGGTACCTCGCTCAACTATTTAGTACCTAGTTTTTGACCACTTTGGGGGTCCCCCAGGGGTGCATGCAGCTGGTGGTACCCGGCAGACTCTCATTTCCATTCATCTCAGGTGACCCCCTACACACTCCCATAGTCAGATATTGGTACCTAGTTCATCTAACCAAATGTCCGCGGGCTGCCGGTCTAGTGGTATGCGATGCCGTCCATTGTACATGGGAACGCTGCTGACAGTAACAGGCAGAGTCACCGCGCGCCGTATTCATATGGAAATATTATTTTGAAACGTATCACGTATAACAAGTAGTCTAGCGACACGACAGCAGAGTGTCTGATGCAGCTTGCGGGATTAACCTTGATATTATCAAAATCGTAAGTAAACCTTAGTACAACAATCTTAATCGTTGATGTGTACTTGTATCTCAGATGGCTTATCGAGTACTTTTGTGGCCGTTTCTGAGGGTGAAGTCGGAGGTTTCTTTGGGCAAACATGGGAAAAGTGGCATTTTGATTTAAATGCAAGAAAATCAATGGGACTCCCTATCGCCAGATCATGTCAAAATGTTAAAAAAGCGATGTAGGGTCCTAGTTACTTGGACTAGGATTGTGTGCATTAGGAAAAATGAGCCACTCATTTTCTCCCCACTACTTATTTCTAGCAGTGGAGAAAGGTTCATTCTCCAATACAAGCCTCTCCAAGTCCATCAGCCAAAAGAGGGAGAATCTCAATTTATGCTTGCCAGCCGTGTTGTTATAAAGAATCTTCGACAATATAAAGACTAATTGCACAGGTATCTTCTGAACAATCAAAGCTAAAGATTCTGTGCTAACAAATTTGCTCGACTTAATCCTCTAATTTTGAAAAACAAATTACACTCCCTATTATATGTTGTTTACACTGAAAGAGCATGAAATTATTGAAACAGGTCCTGGTCAACTCAACTCCCTTATTTATGATGCCTATGCCTGCATTACAAATGACAGTTTGATTTTTTTTCTATGCTGGAGAAAAATTATATTTCAAATAATCATATTTAGTGCAAACCTTATATTAAGTGCAAACCTTATGTATTTAAATGCAATGTAAAATGATAAATTAAACCAGATTTATTAAAACATTAAAAGGCAAAAGTCAAGAAAGGAATACAATTTGTACAACCTATCGATCAAAAAAGGATTTGAAAAAGGTTGGTTTTGAGCAGCCTATATTTGAGGCCTCAAACACACCTAATCCTGGCATGTTTTTAACATTTGTGAAAACGTACTTAAAAAGCCTATTATTGTTTTAGAATGGTACTGGTGGTAGGAGTTTCAAGTCGCAGCAAAGTTTTTTTTTTACATTGGGATTTTCTTTTGTAGCTTTTTCTTTTGAATTATCTGTGTGAGCACTTATTTTGTAATTCTATTGTAGGCCCTCAATGTAATCTTGCGTTTAGTTTTATATTGAGTGATTTGTAATTCTTATAATGCCCTGTTTTAATCTGAATGTTTAACTTTACAT
Organism: Crossaster papposus; assembly: GCA_037893245.1. NCBI lineage: Eukaryota > Metazoa > Echinodermata > Asteroidea > Velatida > Solasteridae > Crossaster > Crossaster papposus. Next base: position 821,546 of record JBAIAA010000496.1, on the reverse strand, counting down.
GTTGCAACCTTTTTGCCAAATAAACCATAAATAATAAATAGCAATTTGTTGCCGAAAAGTACATATTTATTCTTAAAAGACGGACACAGCATATTAAATGGGTGCCTCTTAGATCAAACCTGCAGATCAAATCTTAGCCCTAACTACCCCAAGCCCATCAAACTCCAACAGTAGGTTTTGTTAGGTTTTGGATGGTTCAGTACCAAACATGCTGAGCATGCTGTTGAACTTTGTTAGACTGAGGAACAAAGGTCCAGGGTAATGGTATTGGATTCTGACCGAGTTGGGACAAAGGGGTGGGATTTGTTGTACTTGTATGTGTTGGACTGTGCTTAGATATGGGGACACACAGGGGTGGTTCGGTGCAGTGATAGGTACTGTACAGAGTGTTGGACTTTGCATGAATTGGGGCACACATGGCATAGGGTTCTTCAGTGCAATGACTAGCTAGTGGACCTAAGCTGTTAGGTGGGGGCACACAGGGGTGGTCTAGTGCATTGACTGGCTCATGGTACTAAGCTAATTGGACAATGGTTGAGTGGGAACACACAGAAATGGTTCAGTGAGTGGCTCGTGGCACAACTTAAAGCAGTTGGACAGTGGTTGAGTGGGGGCACACAGGAGGAGTGGTTCAGTGCAGTGACTGGCTGGTGGGACTGGGTGTGTTAGTGGGGGACACAGGGGCTGTGCATGCCTGTGCAGTAGGGTTTCATAATGTGGGTGTCAAAAACAGACACCACACTTTGCATACAAATCTATCTGTGTACTTGACTCTTCCTTTTATTTGCAGGTAGGGTGTTACAAAGTGTTCTAAATGCCACAATAAATACAACAGACACTATAAAAGTTCTCTGAAAAGGTATTATGCAAAATGTTCTAACTTCATTTGCTTTTAAAAGTATTATTCAATGTTATCTAATGTTTCAATTTAACAATAATAATATTTCTTATAAATATGTAGCATGAGATTCATCCCCACTCTCAAGTTGAGAGCTCTCATTGAAACATGTCTTCAAGGGAAGTGAAGAATTTGCAGCAAAATCTGACAAGTCAAGTAGGAGAGAAATTTATGCAGAATGTTATAATGGGTGGTTCAAAGAGAAAGACTCGTCTGGATTATAACGAGAGTGCTGCCCCAAATAAAGGATGTGGAAAAAAGAATGACAAGGGGAAAAAGCAGGTAAAAGGAAAAGCGCCACAAGAAAAGAGCAAGGATACCAGTTTTAGGGCCAAACAACTGCAGCAAAAAATTAGGAACCGAGGGCAGTCCTTAGAGCAAGTGCTAAGGAAGCAGGCATTAGAATGGGCAGAAGCTACAGAGCCCTAGCAGACACATCATTAGGTGAGGAAGAAGAGTTCTTGGACTGTGCCGTCTCCGAGGCCAACAAAGCTTTACCATCTTGTTTTGAGGATGACTTGGTGGAAAACATAAAAAATGGTTGAGAGTGATGCTCACCCATCACTACCAAAGTGGGCCAAGTGCAGCAAAGACAAGAAGAAGAAGAAAAAGCAGAAGAAGAAATATTTCTACTTCAGGTCAGACAAGGAAGAGGTGACAGAGAACACCGAGGGTTGGCTATCAGAGGGGGAGAATGCAGACAGTGTCGCCCACCCACCACTACCAAAGCGGGCTAAGTGCAGCAAAGACAAGAAAAAGAAGAAACAGAAAAAGAAACATTTTCCCTTCAGCCCAGATGACGACGAGGTAAAAGGGAACACAGACAGTTGGCTAACGGAAGAGAGTGATCCCACTCCACCGCCGTAAGCAGATCAAGTCCAAGAAAAGAAAGAAGAAATACCTACCCTCAGGATCCGACAAAGACCCAGACCCCCCCCCCCTCGATCTACCAACCAGACCACACCCCGGACAAAGAAGGTTGGGCACGCACACTTGAAGATGTCCCCATCCATCCCTTCAAGGGAAAGAAACAGGGCCAACATTTAGAAAGAGAGATGCTCCAATTGCCTACTTCCTGAAGTTGTTCCCCATGGCTCTGTTTGTGAGCATGGTAAAGTGGACGAACACAAACCTGGGTATCAACTGTCTAAAAAAGACCACACTCGAGGAAATTAAAGCTTGGTTCGGCATACACATTTTGATGGGCCTTTAGACCATGGGACGAAGTCACAAAATCCTTTCAGAAATCCATTATTGTGATCCCCAACTTGTTAGATGATAAAACTTTCACAAATTGATCACGAGGGTATACCTAACAACATTTGGGGTGTTAATTTTTGCAAAAGTGGCACTCTGGAAAGTTATTTCACGTAAACAAAATGTGATGGGGCGAAAATAGCATGGGGCGAGTTGGTTTTTCTCGCCTTGTTTTCATAACAAATTCGCTCCAAATCCAGTTCGCCCCATACTTTTGTTCACCTAATATTGTATTGACTCGAGCCAACTCGCCTCATAGAGCATGTACATGTACATCACAGGAAAAAGTTGCTGGTGACAAATATGAACTTTTTACCACCGTTTACCCCCGTTTATAGCAGTTTTTTGGCGTCGCATTTTTGTTTTTTAAATATTTTAAATTTGTTTTGGCGTCGCATTTGTTTTTGGGGGCGTCGCATTTTTTTGTTTTGGCGTCGCATTTTTTGTTTGTTCGGTGTCGCATTTTTTTTTAGGAGTCCCGAAAGTACGGAGCCCCTAAAGGGACATTAAAAACAAAAAATTGTGATTGAAATCTATGTTGATGGAAATCTATGTTTACTGATTACGATTGGCTAGAGCGTGGAGGCAGAATTTAGAGTAAACAGTAAGTAATCATAGTGAATTGTTTAGACAGGCATTTAGTAATGAGGCCGTACCAAGGTAATATTTTCATGCCAGGGGAAATATGTTTCCAGCGTACCCTGAATCTGAAATCTGTGGTGAATTTATTATTGAATGTTGATGATAGGGAGGAACGGTATGTCACTCTAAGTAAATGCCATAAAACGTACCATATTTTATCTGTATGGTTGTAATTGAAGCCTAAATAATATTAACGCTGGGCCTTTTTACTTGGTACACTTACATTAATTTATACTACTTTATCTGACAATCGATGGGGTGGGGGTGGGAGTGACGATGTTACCATTTTCGTTCCCTATCATAAATATCAAGGTTTTTAACCCCCCCCCCCCCCCCCCCCCACGCCGCAAACTCATCGCCTGCGGTTGAACAGGTTCAGTATGTAAGTTCTCACAATACTGTTTTGTCTCGTGTGGTACAGATGGACGCTGACGACATAAATTAACTCATCAAGATGTACTTCAACATAGGCATGCTGTACAAAGATACTGTCCAAATATTGACAATAGAGCATGGCATTATTGTATCCTTATACGTCATCTGTAACGGGTTATGGTGGAAGTTGATCAAGTCAGAAGGAACAAACTATAGCAATATTGTAGATGTTGTTGAATTTATACACGATCTGATAAGAATTGAGTACTGGGAAACTTCACGGGTTCCAATGGATGTCAGAAAATATTATTTACATAACCTGCGGTGCAGAAAGGAATATGTCAGACTGATACTAAGTATTCTGGATCCGGAGGGAAACCTTCACAGGAGAAAGCGAAGGTTGCTACGTCGCTCCTACTACACCAAGGGTCCAAACTTCATCTGGCACATAGACAGTTACAACAAACTTAAACGGTACGGAATCTGCATCAACGGATGTGTTGACGGCTTGTCTAGAAGGATAATTTAGATAAAGCATACCTCACATCTCCAGATCCACAACTGATTGGTGGATACTACAACTACAAGGAAGCCGTGGAATCTGTTGGTCTTGTACCCACAGTTCGTCCGTGGCAACCACGGCACAGATAATATCTGATATCAGATAAACCCTGCAGAAGACCCAGATCTTATCAGAGATAAGAAGCAACGCTACATGACCAAAAAGAAGCACCCACTTTACCCTCTCCAACCTCTGTGTGATAGTGTCCTCAAAAGGTGCAGGAAGTTGCTGCCGTGAAGTTGCCATCGATGAAGCGATGATTGAAAGAGGGTTGAAAGCCAGCGTGAGAAAGTTTGTTATGCCTCTGAAGCCGATAAGAGTTGGGTTTAGAATATACGCCATTGCAGAATCGGCAACAGGAGCACTTCTTAACTTTATGACGCATCCAGCGGGACCGAAGCCAGCAAAGATGGTTGATATCGCTGTGCAGGTTGGAAAACACCATCTCTATCTGTACCATCACATCTTTACAGATAAGTTGTACACATCTGTGCCCCTTGCACGAAGACTACTAGCCAAGCAGAAATATCTCACAGACTGTGAAAAGTAACAGCAATGGCCTGCCCTTAGATTTGACCACCAAAGACAACAATTATCCTCACAAAAAGAAGATAAAGCAGATGAACAGAACCAAAAGAGGGACATTCTACTGCCGACAGAATGGTCAGATAACCACCGTACTCTGGAAAGACACCAGGGTAATGATGCTGTTGTCAACGGCACACAAGGGTTGGAGAGATTCGGTCAGTGACAAGCTACAACGTAAGATCCGAGATGAAAATACGGGCCGGCCGGCGAAAGAGGTATGTTCCCGCACCACCTCAAGCAAGAGATTACACCAGACACATGGGAGGCGTAGACAGGGGTGATCAACTGAGGGCATATATCACACTTGCACCCGCAAGTCCCAGTTTTGGTGGCGAAGCATCTTATATTTTCTCATTGATGTTTCTAGGGCTGACGACAACATTGGCAGCAGCAGCAACAGCAGCGGGAAAGACTCGGATTTGGAGAGAGTTGACAGTCGCCTAGTTTGTGCTAGCCGTTGCTAATGGTCTGATCGATGGCTACGCAGGAGGAACCACAGCCCAACAATTCTCCACATTCCGTCCAGTGCCACATGTTAATAGTGCAGGGCACTACTCCACCAAGATGCCGGAACAAAATGCCCGATGGTGCCGACGGTGTAGGCAGACAAAAACAGTAACAAAGTCGGGGTTACCCAAGACAATCTGTGCCCTGGGGAATGTTTTCTCAAGTGGCACGCAGCAGCAAGGGACGACAAGGGAACTACATCTACTACTGAGTAGTGACAATGATTCAAAGACATGGAAGCAGACCTAAGGATGAACAGAATAGGAAAAATCAAAAGCCAAAAAGAAAGAAAATTTGTTTGCAATGCAAACCAATTATTTTGAATAAGGCCTTGGCCCTACACTTACAGTTACAACCCCCCCCCCCCCCAAAAAAAAGGTGCAAGTTTCGTTATTGAAATATTTACATTGTGCCCAAAACAAAAACCTTTTCCAGAGCCTAGAATCGGTTACTAAAAAGAGAAAAAGACAGATTTTGGTTGAGTGGATAAATGGCATAGATAAATGTATTCAAGTTTACATTTATTCATTAAGCCGGAGCCAAAGCCGAAGCCTGGAGGTTTGGAAAAGGGTCATACTAGACCGGCTGGCGATTTGTTTCCCCAAACGACATCGCCATAGAACTGTTTTTAGCGCATCTGATTGGTTGTTTAGCATCTACGTCATCCATTAATCCATGTGTCGCATCGCATGACGTGTACTAGGGTCAAAAAGGGTTAGGGTTAGGGTTAGGGTTAGGGTCAATAAGTTGAAAGTCCTAGGGTCAATAAAACCCAGAGTCCTAGGGTCAATAAGTTGAGAATCCTAGGGTCAATAAATTGAGAGCAAAATGTACTACCATGACGTAACAGATAGCCAATCAGATGCGCTAAAAAAAACCAGTTCTATGGCGACCGACCGCCGCGTGAAGCGTGAAGTTGGTTACTTATTCCTCGTCGCGGTCGTCGTTTAACATTGAAGGTTGCCTGATGTTCTTGAGTCACTCGCGGAATGGTCCACTAGAAACAAAATGCGTCTTAATTTCAAAAAGTGCGCTACAATGGACATTTCCTTTGTAAAAAATGTTATTGTTCCATGTGCTCTAGAATTTACCCATCAAACGAGAGAAGTGAAGTTTGATGGGAATTCTACGAATCCATTACCGGAATGAGGAGTCACGTGAGATTGTATTGTTCGGTAGAACTGAGGTATGCTACTTATTTAAAGCAACAATAGAAATGAAGGGTAGTCTGCCTATATAAGAGCCCTTTCCTTACTCACTCGTCAGTCTTTCAAAGCAGATTATCACACTGGCTCAGAAATCACGGGAGGGAGAAAACTCCTGTATGGGAGGGCGTCACGTGACTCCTCATTCCGGTAATGGATTCGTAGAATTCCCATCAAACTTCACTTCTCTCGTTTGATGGGTACATTCTACTTCACCATCACCTCTATTCGGAATCACGTGAGACTTCAAAGCTTCGCCAGTGTGACATATAGAAACAGAACATATTGCAAACAAAATCTTGAAATATCAATAAACATGAAGAAAATTGGAAATACACTGTGTATTCTTCTCAAACTTAATTTAAAATAACAACACATTTTCTTTAAATATCTTTTACCATGGAACCTCCCTCCATGGTTTTACATTAATCATCTGTCATCCTCGAATGTATGAAGGTCGTTTTCCTTAAATAAACGTTCCTCCCAGGAATGTTAAAAACAGTAGGTGACGTGTATATACTCGTCAAAACAAGTTTACTGATTAAGTTCATAAATAAATGAACAAGAGTTCCCCAAATCCAAGGGGATTTTCCATTCTAATAAGAAAATACTCACCTCTGTTTACCAACATTTGCATATCAGCGCACAAGCGCACAAACCTCGCTGAAAAGAATAGCGCCCAAGCCACGCCTACTGCATGCCCCATAAAGGACCCTGTAACACAACCACTCGTCCTAGTTTTTGTGTGTGTGTGTGTGTGTGTTTCCCTATAAGGGAGGGATGTAAACAGAGGTGAGTATTAGAATGGAAAATCCCCTTGGATTTGGGGAATTCCAATACAGAAAATACCTCACCTCTGTTTACCAACATTTGCAGAGTAGCACCGGAATACTCATAGGGTGGGGAAGGGCATGCAGTGGCTTGAAACTGTCTAAACTAAGTCTACATGCAACTGAATAAACATGAAAGGTTGTTTAGACATACGTTACCCGGGAGCTGATCGTGCCGTTTCCTGGAGGACTTTTCTTCCCATAAGTCCCTCCGCTTGCACAACATCCTTCAAGTAGCAAGACGTGAATGTGGATGGATTCTTCCAGCAGGCCGCTTTCATGATGTCTGAAAGAGACACTCCAAGCAGATGAGCCCAAGATGATGACACGCTTCGTGTTTCGTGGGCTAGAGATTTCGATCGTCGGTTCTCGGCAGGATTATCAACTGCCTCAGAGATCCACCGAGCGATCGTGGTCACAGAGGCCGGATGATGAGGCTGGATGGTTGTGATGAACAGCTGCTTGATGTCGCCTCTCAAAGGCTGAGTGCGAGCAATGTAGTATTTTAGGGCTCGCACGGGGCACCACCACTTATCCTCTGCTGTAGAAGAGAATGATGTTAAGCTCGGCACAAAAATGTCAGGAGGTGTGAAAGTGGCCGACTGATTTTTGGTAAGGAACTCTATATGTGGAATTAGGCGAACACCACCAGGTTCCCAGCGTATGTCGGGCACATACGCGTATGTCGGGCACATACCCGGGCGGTTCTATAGAAAGGGCATGAAGCTCACTTCTGCGGCGAGCTGTAGCAGCAGCCAGTAGGAATGCCGTTTTAATTGTCAGCTGATGGAGGGAAGAGCTATTTGCTGGCTCAAATGGAGCTTTCGCAAGTGACAGGAGAACGGCACCCAGATCCCAAGATAGAATTAATTTTCTTCTGGGAGGTCGACTGTGAAACATACCACGCAACAAGTGCGCGATGGATGTGTTATTTGAGGTAGTTGAGCCATCCTGAAAGCCTTGATGAAGAACACCGATTGCTGATCTGTAACCTCGGATAGTCGAAATTTGAAGCCCCGAGTTAAAAAGGTGGAGCAAGAAATCCCCAATAGAAGCTAGAGATGCTGTATGGGAATCAATAGCTCTCTCCTTGCACCATTTGGTGAAGTGGAGAAGTCTGCTATCATAAGTTCTCCTGGTGGAAACTCGTCTGCTCTTGACTGCCAGGGCAGTAGCCTCCTCCGAAAGGCCAGCTGTTCTGAAGGAGACTTGGACAGCATCCAAGCACAAAGATGAAGAGTGGTTGGATCTGGGTGTAGGACTTGTAACCTCACTTGTGACAAAAGATCTGGTCGGTTGGGGAGCATGAGAGGTGTATGAACAAGTAGGTCCAGGAGACGAGGAAACCATGGTTGTCGGGGCCAAAAGGGGGCCACGAGTAAAATCCTGGAGAATTCTGTCTCGATCTTTGTCAGAACTCGTGGTAACAGGGAAGTTGGAGGGAAGGCATAAGCGTGAATTCCCGTCCAGTCGAAGCTGAGGGCATCCACCTTCCACGCCATGGGGTGAGCATGACGAGCGCAGAATGTTGGGAGCTGCTTGTTCAGATGTGACGCAAACAGGTCCACATGTGGTTTTCCTAGGATATTGAAGATGTGGTTGACTACTGCCGGATGAAGAGACCATTCTGTTGGAGTAGCCCGTCCCCTGGAGAGAGCATCTGCGAGGATGTTCTTCTTTCCGGCCAGATGCGTAGCTTGAAGGGAGATTTGGCGTGGAATGCACCAACTGAGAAGCTCCCAAGTGGCTAGGCAAAGAGACGGAGAATGGGTTCCCCCCTGACGGTTGATGTAGGACACCACTGTAGAGTTGTCCGATTTGACCAGGACCAGCTTGTCTAGAACTCTGGGTTCGAGGGACTGTAGGGCCCTGAAAACTGCAAGTAGCTCCAAGTGGTTGATGTGTAAATGGTTCTCGTTCATTGACCAAGTGCCGGCCACCGAAAGATCTTCTAGATGGGCTCCCCATCCCAGAATCGAAGCATCTGTTGTGAGTATGGCTGAAGGAGAGGGGTGTGGGAAAACCACTCCGTTTTGAAGATTGTCCGGAGATAGCCACCACCGGAGAAGGTCCTGGATTAGCCGGGTTACTGGAACCAAAATGGAGATAGGATCCTTGCGTGGCCGGTAGTGGTACAGGAGGTGAAGCTGCAAAGGACGCATGTGCATCCTGCACCACGGGACTAGGTCCACGAGGCTTGCCATGAGACCCAGCAAGCGAAGCCAGGCCTTGGCCGGAAGATTCTGGGAGGACATGAAAACGCTGATACATACTCGTAGTGTTTGGCATCGCTCTTTGGTGGGCATAGCCCTGCTCGTAGTCAGATTCAGAATAGCCCCAAGGTAGGTGGGCTGTTGTGAAGGAGACAGGAAGGATTTCTCTACATTGATTATAAACCCCAGATCTGTGACTAGTTGAACTGTCTGTAAAAGTGCCCTCTCTGTTTCCCGATAAGTGGGACCCACTATGAGCCAATTGTCCAGGTACAGGAACAAATGAATCTGTCTTTGACGGAGAAAAGCTGCGACAACCTTGGTTATTCTGGAAAAGACCCGAGGGGCCGTCGAAAGACCGAAGGGAAGACAGCGGAACTGGTACGTGGTTTCCTGATATATAAATTGGAGGAATTTCTGGTAATCTGCATGGATAGGTACATGGAGATAGGCATCCTTCAGGTCGATGGAAGTAGCCCACCAATTTCTCTTCAGAGACTGGAGGATGGTAGAGAGAGTTTCCATACGGAAATGCTTTGGCCTGATGTAAGAGTTGAGAGGACGCAGGTTGAGGATGGGGCGCCACTCGCCCGATTTCTTTGGAGCGAGGAAAAAGGTTGATGTGATGCCGAGGGTGGATCCAGCAGGAGCTGGAATGATGGCATTCTTTTCTCCGAGAGAAAGGATTTCCTTCTCCAAGGCAGCCCGATGTGCAGGGTCTGTGGGAACAGGAGTTGGTCGTCGGGGAGACTGTAAGGGAGGGTCGCTGGTGAACTCCAGACGGTACCCCACCGAGATAGTCTGAAGAACCCAGATGTCTGATGTTATAAGAAGCCACTTGTGGCTGAACTCTGCCAGACGACCACCTACTGGACCCAGAACTGGTGGAATTAAAACACTGTTGTAGTCAGAAGCCCTTGTTAGCCCGCGACCCTCGGGGCTTGGAGGGCCGCACGAATCTGGGGGGCTGACGACGAGGGAACCGGTAAGCCGAAGAAGATGCAGAACCCTGGCCTCCAAAACGCCTAGGTTGTAAGGCCGATTTCTGGTCAAAAGAGGCAGGTCTAGGTTTCTTCCAACTGGACTGGGTGGTGACATCGGTGGGTGGACGTTTGGCCGAGCGTCGGCGAAGATCCAATTTGTCTTCAGTTTTGAGACGTTTGGCTTCTTGCATCATGGCCTCATCAAACCTGTTGTCAAAAAGGTCGCTCCCACCCAGAGGAAGATCCAGCAAGCGTTCCCTGGAACCGACCGATGGAAGGAACAAGTTGTCCAAGACGAAAGAACGCCGCAGAAAGGAAGTAGCAGCAAAAGCTAATGAAAACTCCCGAAGGCAAGCCCCCAGACAATCATCAAGAAAATGAAACATCTCTGGCAACTTACTAGCATCAATTAAGGAAGGATCATCATGGTATCTAGCTAGAGTGTCGGACAACAGCATGGAAAAGGAAGCAACCCTAGCCCCATGACGCAAATGCTTGTCCAGGGCAGAAATACTTTTATCCAGAAGTTTGGTCTTGGAATCGAAAAACTGCGTACGGGATGATGAATTTTCATGCCTGAGTAAGTCTTTGGCCTCAGAAGACAAGGTAGGGGTAGAAAAATACCTCTCGGAATCATGCTGATTAGTTTTAAACAAATTAGCCTGGCTACGTTGTATCTGCGGGAGAGATTGCTTCCGTTGAACCTGATCTAGGGACATATTCATGATATCGACACACAAACTATCTACAGGAAATGTGGGTTGGTTAGCTTTGGATGAACCACTACCATACGGTAAGAGGGTCGAGAGGGCTCTACTGGGGAAGCAGGGGGAAACTGCAGAAGCTTACCCACTTCATTCATGGTAAGAAAGGCTCGCTGAGCGATGGAGAGGTTATCATCATCAACTGACTGAACAGAGGAAATGGAGAACTCTGAAGAAGATCTGGAACGGGTGTGTCGACTCCGATGTCCAGATTCATGCCTTGAGTGGTCATCAAAAGACCGATGATGAGCCCGGTGTCGATCTCTGGAGCCCGAACGGGAGCGCGAACGGGAGCGCGAACGGGACCGTGAGCGGCCGCGGGTAACACGCCGCGATCTCCCGGTAGTGGAGTGGCCGCCATGATCGTCAGACCGATGTGGATTTTGATCCCTGAGCCCAGTAGTGTCATTGAAAGGCACGCTGAAATCCCTCGAAGAATTTTCATAAGGGCGTGAAAAGCCCCCTGGAAAGGCCGAAGAAAAACCACGCTGGTCGAACGTCGGAAAACCGCGTGGAAAGGAAGTGCCGTAGTCGAACTGACGATGGTTGTGCGGAAAATGTGACCACGCATGCGGTTGATCCGAGCGGTGGAGAAAATCTCTAGGCTCAGCCGTAAAACTGGGCTGTGTATACGGCCAAGGTGCGTGGCTGAAAGTCCGTGAAGACTGTGATGTGGGTGGTGCCCCAGGCCTCTGTGACCGGGCGGGGCTGGTCGTACTGAGGGACTCAAAGGTATCTGACGCCATACAACCCCGCCGTCCCGCTGGCACATGTGGGTCGGTCTCCACTTCCGTCGCTTGCATGTGCTCCTGTAGGCTACCGAAGGTATGCGGGGTTTCTCGGGGAACTGCAGTCGAGCCACGAGTGCTTGTCCCCGGAGGATTTCCGACCGCCGAACCCGGGGGAGTAGGCCCAGTCGCTACGGTAGGAGTATCATGCTTGGACTGAGGAACGGAAGGTGATTTTCCTGATGAACGGCTTGAGATTACCGCTTTCTTTCTTGTTTTGGCGACGTCCGCCATTGCTATTTATAATAACGTACACGTGTGTGTAATTCAATATGGTTTGACTAGCGAAGTGCACTGAACGCGTCGCTGAAAAAACTAGGACGAGTGGTTGTGTTACAGGGTCCTTTATGTGGCATGCAGTAGGCGTGGCTTGGGCGCTATTCTTTTCAGCGAGGTTTGTGCGCTTGCGCGCTGATATGCAAATGTTGGTAAACAGAGGTGAGGTATTTTCTGTATTGGAACATGGTATATCAATCTTGACCAAAACCAAAAACACGAAAATCTAAATATTTAACCATTCTGCGATTGGTCTAGTGACAATTATTAAACTAAGAGTAAATGAACCGCTTCAATGTTTAATGAGTAACATTTATACAATTTTGAAGTTTTCAACATTTAGACAGCATTGCTGAGAACCGATTGTGCAAATTCTTTTGCCACCGAATTGACGGTTGTTGGTTTATGATAAAATCGACCAAACGTGGACGCTCTCGTCCAACCGGCTGTTTTCATGATTGTGTCTATTGGTAGACCCTTGTTTGCGGCCGCTGAAGTACATGCAGAACGGACACTGTGTCCTTTAAACACCGATGTATCGATGCCTGCTTCATGAAGCGATAGTTTAAGCCATCTCGATATGGTTGAGGCAGCAACCTCCGAGTGCGGTGATGCGTAACTTAAAAACAGTTTTGTTTTGTTTTGTCGCCATTGCTTAGTTCGATTTACATAGGCTGCTACAGTTCTGATGACGCACAATGTTTCGTCAGTGGGATAAGCCGACAAGACGATAAGCGGCTGTTTCTTACCAGTCTGGGCAGTCTTGGTCGGTTCTGTTATCTTAATTTGAAACGAGTCCAGTCCAATGGACATATTGTCCGTTGCAAACAAAGCCAACGTTTGGGCCCTTTGACCCGTTGTGATAGCGCACAAACATACGAGTTTGTAGGTGAGGCTTTTAATAGAGATTGACGAAACTGGCTCTAACGTAGATATGTACTGGAGCAAAATGTTTACATCCCATGTGTAAGAATATCGAGGTGTCTGTGGTCTTAGGTTAGATATTCCTTTCATAAATTTAGTTACCAACAGATGGCTGCCGAACTTTTGTTCCGCGCTATCAGAGAGGCAGAGTAGAGCAGACAGAGCGCTCCTGGTCGTATTTATGGTGCTGTATTTTGCACCATTTTTAAACAGTTCCGTCAAGAAATTAAGAGCTTGGCCTATAGTTGGTCGAATCGAATGTACCGATCGTTTACTGCAGAGAAACTTAGCCACCTTAATAAGGCCACGAAGTACCGTTTCTTTGTGGCTGGTCTCCAGGCTTCAATAATGATGTCGGCAGTGTCTTGTGAAAGCCCTCTTGAGACAAGAGATTTCCGGATAAAAGTCCGGCACAGAGAGTCAGTCGACCCGCTAGAGGGTGACGTTCCCCTGGTCGATGCGGTAGGCACAACAGGTCGTCTTTCCGAGGCAGTATGATTGGTCGTTTTACGAGAAGACGCAAAAGTCTCGGAAACCACGTTTGCGTTGTCCAGTGCGGAAAGATCAGCACGATCGTTACTCCTTGGGACTCGGCCTTTTGCAGTACTCTGTTAATAAGGGCAAAAGGAGGAAAACAATAAGGAAAAAGGTTTTTCCACTGAATTGTAAATGCGTCATATGACGCTGCCTCGGGGTCTGGGTGCCATGACACAAAAGGTTTTATCTGATAATTTAGTCTGGAGGCAAACATATCAATTGTTGGCTCAACATTAAAATAAGATAGCACCAGCTGGAATATTTTCGAGCTTAGCTTCCATTCCAAACTGTCACTAAATGAACGTGACAACAAATCTGCATCGGTATTAGATTTACCTGGAATATGATATGCTACTGGCCATATTTTATTTTGTAAACACCAAGTCCACAGTTGTCTCGATATTTCGTTAAGTTCTTTTGACTTGCAACCGCCCATATGATTAAGATAGGCGGAAGCGGTTGTGTTATCAGTTTTCACTGTCACGGCTTTGCCGCGTATATGATGCACAAAGGATTTCATTGCATACAAAATTGCCAAAAGTTCTAAGCAGTTGATGTGCATATTTGACTCATCGACGTGCCATCTGCCGTTTGTTCGTAAATTCAAAGTTGGGCACGACGCTCCCCAGCCGCTGTTGGAGGCGTCGGTTTTTATCTCCACATAGGTCTTTTGAGATTTGTTAATTGTTCTAAAAGAACTAGACAAATTTTCGATCCACCATTTTAAGTCGCATATGGCTTGTGGCGACAAAGTCATATGGGCCTTAAAATTACCCTGGTTTGTTTTTAGTGCCTCGTCTTTGGCCGTTTCTAGACTTCTATAATACAACGGTCCTAGAGGCACTGCGGGAAAACAAGATACTAATTTGCCAATAACCCGTGACACTAACTGAATAGTAGGATTCCGCTGTTGCATCAAATGAGTGCAATTCTCAGCGACACCCTGTATTTTACGAGATGGAAGGCGTACTGACATTTCCACCGTATTTATTTCAAAACCCAAATACTCCAATTTCTGAGCTGGAATTTTGCACGACTTTTTGTCATTAATAACAAACCCAAGGGATGTCAAGAGATTGCACGTTGCCTGTACATTCCTGAGACAATCATCTCTGGAATCTCCGACTAAAAGGGAGTCGTCAATATAGGTAGTGGACACATGACCCATATTACGTAACTTGGCCGTAACGGGTTTCATTACCTTGGTAAATATTCTAGGCGCACCTGTAAGGCCAAAACATAGACATGTAAATTGCCAAAGTTTACCCTGCCACATAAAAGAAAAAAACGTTCGGTGCTCACTGGCTATTTTATAGTAAAATATGCATCCTTAAGATCAATCGATGCTAAAAAACAATTGCGACGTAAAAGCGTCAATGCGCCTTCGAAAGTTTCCATTTTAAAGTGATGGAATTTGACAAATTGGTTCAATTCTTTTAGGTTGATGATTGGTCGCATTGATCCGTCCTTTTTAGGACGAAGGAAAATATTCGAAAGAAAAGTATAATTTGTATGGCCAGTTGCTGGCTCGATTGCGCCCTTGTCTAACATGGCGCTTACTTCGGCATCTATAAGCTTTGATTCCGACTCGGACAACACAATGGGTGTCGGAGGGCGTGTTTGAATAGGGGTTTCTCTAAACTCAATGTGACAATGGGAAACTGTATCGAGTACCCAAGCATCAGTTGTTATGGCCATCCATTGTGATATAAAATATCGTAGCCTTCCAGCTACGGGTAATGATGGAGAAACACAGTGGTACTTACATGTACTTACATTCACCGCTTCCTTGCGTTTTGTCTCACGCAAATCATCTATCTTGGCTTTACGCTTGACCCCTCCGACAGCTGAGGTGGTCCTGACCAGCGAGTTCGGCTTTGATACCGACGACCTCTGGTGCGATATTGAAATTGGCCGCGTTGATACCGGCCACGGTACGAATAGTCCCCCGACGGGTACGGGTGTGACATGCCGCGAAAGGGACCACGTTTGCGGCTACGGTTCGATATATCTGAACCATGCATTTTAGAGCCAAGTTTGTTAGTTTCTTGAATGGCTTTGCACGCCTGCACGAGGTCGTCGCCAAACAAGTAGTTCGTTAATTCGGTTTGCGAGGAACATAAAGCCGCATATTTCGGGCTTAGGTCGGGGCGTAGTAAATCACGCCTTCGATAGTTCAGGAATGCATTGCCAGAGCCTAGCATAGCTGTGGCATCTACAAGCATCTTTATGAGCTCAGCCAAATCAAGATTCGCCTTGTTTTTGGAATTTCTTGCATTCAGCAACTTATCATGGTCATTGTGATGGCGGTGGCACTGTGCATAATGTACTTTTGTACTTTCTGCCCTTTTACGTCCCGTGCACGGGTCGCTGGCTTTAAAAAAGCCCAGATCTCGGGATTTACTTTGGTTATGGTCATGTTCTTACAATTTGTCGGTTTGTCGTATTGCTTGACTTTTTGTTCAAGCTTTTCAGGAAGAATTTTCCCCTTTATCAAAGCATTGATTGTGCCAGCAAGCTGTTCATTAATTGCTGGTCCAACTCTGTCGTCACCCTCAACGAGAGTGGCCATTTCAGTAAGCAAATCATCACCCTCAGTGTTTAGTAAATGATCAATATCGCCATCACACATACTATCGCCCGTTTCCGGTGCGCAAAATGAAACTTGTTCGCCCCTTTCGGGTACGAAGCAATTGCCTCCATGATTATCATCATCTAATATTTCGCCTTCTTCGCTAATTTGGCCCGAGCGCAACAGATCGCTAGGTTGTGCAGTGGGCATGGCATTAAGCGCTATGGCATTGGTCAGAGACGCGACAGTTTTCTGTAAACTAGATACGGCTTCGCGCAGATCAGCAGTATCATTGGCAGCGTGCGAGGTGCTAGCGTGCCCAGACGACGGTGCGTTGGACATTGCTGCAAAGCTTAAGTTTTTTCGCTTGCATTTTCTTTTCCCAGTAGCAGGCTTAATGTATTCCTGAGTAGGTTGATACACAGTTTGCGTGAGGCCCGATAAGTCTTCGCCAAGCTGCGTCAGCAATTCGCTTTCGGCCGGATCAACATGTATTTCGGCCTCGTCGGTCATATCGGCCACTTCACGTGGTCCGGAGGCAAAAAATGGCGTGAAAAAATATACCTCAGTATCCGCGGTGCACGCGATACTACCAAAAAATACACTGACGAATGAGCAAGGAAAGGGCTCTTATATAGGCAGACTACCCTTCATTTCTATTGTTGCTTTAAATAAGTAGCATACCTCAGTTCTACCGAACAATACAATCTCACGTGATTCCGAATGGAGGTGATGGTGAAGTAGAATTAGACGATGTCATCATTCAACAATCCAACACTGTTAAGTTGCTTGGGATCTTCATACAAGCGGATTTAACATGGAATACGCACAGCCAGTCCGCAGTGCATGTGAAAGTGCTTCCTTTTCTTTGCTACGTATTCATAAATTCCCGTGCGTGACCTCGCCTTGCATATTTAATAAGCTGGAATAGCCCGTGGAATGTGGGAAAATACTCGGTTTTTTTGGCATGTATGATCACTTTGTTGAAATAAAATCACAGATGAAGAGTATATCTTTCAAACTGTTGAAGTTTGAATAAGATTTTGTATCGATTAAAATAAGAAATTTTGGGACGAATTTTGGTTCAAAAAAGAAAATAATTGCGATAGAAAATACGTTAAAATCTCTCTTTTTTGTGTGTGCCCACAGCCCAAATTTTCACTAGACAAACAGGTTACTTCATATTCTACATGAAAATGTACCTTTATACTCACAATTTTGTCTAGCTGGGTCAGGGCGCAAGGTTTTCGCCACAAACTACCGGCAGACTGAAACGGTACAACTGCCATGGATTTCTAGGCTTGTGATTGGTGGATGGCGAGTATTGCACATACCCGGATGTACTTGTAAACAAACCGGCGCGTACGTACATATGTCCGTAAACGTACACGTACATGTACATATGCATAGCGCATGCGCAAATGTGGAAACTCCCTTTAAAATCCGCCGAAAAAGCGAAATCTCGCTTGGAAAAGTGGCTCAGGAAAACAAAACTCGATGTCGCCACAAGCTAAACTTTGTACCATACGAAAGATCATCGCTTTTTCTTTCGATTTGCAGTGGTCTTTTTCTCTAATATTTTCTAGCTGGGTCAGGGCGCAGCAAATAAAATCACAACTCAAACCGTCTACAAAATCATACCTCGACTTACAAGTGAAAAAAAACAGCAAAAAAACTTCCAAAACTTGACAAATTTCATATCATTCGACTCGGAAAAACGTGCACCGTCTACTTACCACGCCATCTTGGAAGCCCACTGCTTCTTTTAGAAGGTGTAGTTTGTTTCATGAGATCGGTCGAACTCCCGCAAAAACGCGTGCAAATCTCGCGGCCGATTCGTGACGTAGGCCGTGCAAAGAAACTTCGGCATTTGACCTCATTATCGCGTGCACATGCGGACTGGCTGCGCATATTTCGTCCATGATTAAACGAGCCAACAGCCGTCTGTTCGTCTTACGGTATTTAAAACATTATAAACTTCCTACGAGTGACCTTGTCACTATCTACACGACGTTCGTCAGGCCGATCGTGGAGTATGCTGCCGCTGTCTGGACCGAAGGTCTAACAAAGGAGCAGTGTAGGAGCCTAGAGCGTATACAGAAACGAGCGGGCAGAATTATACTTGGTGGCAACTATGGACACTACTCGCAGGTGCTCATAGACTGTAGGCGTCATGAATTGTGCTATTCATTTGCCAAATCCTTGCAAGATCCATCCTCCAAACTCCATTATTTGCTTCCTCCTGAGAGACCTATATCAAACTCGAAGTTTAGCAAAACGAACTGAATTCCGTTGTAGAACTGATCGATTTAGAAATAGTCCTCTTCCCTATTTAGTGCGAATCCTTAATTCTGCCTAATTGCATCGTCTGCCAGCAATTTACAAAATTAAGTCAGATTATTATTGTGTTGTATGCACATAATAATAATATAATAATTTATATATAAAACGGCGTGTTTTTCTTATTATTAATTTTAAATTTGTGTGTACTTAAATGTCCAATGATTATTCAATCATCTGGTTAATCACTTTATTGCAAAACAGCTAGCAACTTATAATTTTGGTGCCCCCAGATCATGATCAAGATTTTACTTTTACCTTTTCTCAAACTTACCCAGTTTTTATCTCCATTTAACCTCCCGGTTTTCCCAAATTAATTAATTATGTCCTGTTTTGATTTTTTGTTTTTTTGGGTGTTTAGTTTTTTGGTTCTTTTTCTATTTATGTAAATTTTTAATGTTAATTGTAATTTTAATATTTGTACAAATCATGCAATTCAGCCTGGCGGCTGCGAGATTGATTTTTTTAAATAAACCATTTTCAATTCAATTCGAGTAGCAGTTAGTTATTCGACATTCGCGTGTGCACTATGTAGACACGGAAAAACGATAGGCCGCCCGTAGGGTATCAGCCCGTTTCGACTGGTACCCTGCTTTTATTAATTTTGGGACTTCTAGTAATTTACATTCGTCGCGGGACTTCTAGTAATTTTGGGGTTTACATTCGTCGCGGGACTTCTAGTAATTTGGGGGTTTAGAGACTACAATCGTCGCGGGACTACTAGTAATTTGGGGGTTTACATTTGTAGCGGGACTTCTAGTAATTTTGGGGTTTACATTAGTCGCGGGACTATATTAATTTTGGGGTTTAAACTCTTAGCGGGTCTTCTAGTAATTTTGGGGTTTACATTCGTCGCGGGACTATAGTAATTGTGGGGTTTACATTCGTAGCGGGACTATATTAATGTTGGGGTTTACACTCTCAGCGGGACTTCTAGTAATTTTGGGGTTTAGGGCCTACAATCGTCGCGGGACTTCTAGTAATTTTGGGGTTTACAGTCGTCGCGGGACTTCTAGTAATTTTGGGGTTTAGAGACTACAATCGTCGCGGGACTACTAGTAATTTGGGGGTTTACATTCGTAGCGGGACTTCTAGTAATTTTGGGGTTTACATTAGTCGCGGGACTATTAATTTTGGGGTTTAAACTCTTAGCGGGTCTTCTAGTAATTTTGGGGTTTACATTCGTCGCGGGACTATAGTAATTGTGGGGTTTTCATTCGTAGCGGGACTATATTAATGTTGGGGTTTACACTCTCAGCGGGACTTCTAGTAATTTTGGGGTTTACATTCGTAGCGGGACTTCTAGTAATTTTTGGGTTTACATTCGTCGCGGGACTATAGTAATTTTGGGATTTACATTCGTCGCAGGACTATAGTAATTTTGGGGTTTACATTCGTCGCGGGACTATAGTAATTTTGGGGTTTACATTCGTCGCGGGACTATAGTAATTTTGGGGTTTACATTCGTCGCGGGACTATAGTAATTTTGGGGTTTACATTCGTACTAGAGTTCGTGCGTTTTAGACCGTAAATTACCGTTGTACGCAAGACTAGCCAATCAGCACATGCGAGTGTTCGTGAGGTCAGCGGTGCTTGCGTTCTATCCAATGAACTATTGGGACTGTACCGTAGCTTATTGTTATTCATAATAGGTCTGGCAACCGATCTACATGATTATTATAATCATTAGTATAAACACCCCCCCCCCCCCCCCCGCTGGTCGCGTGACTGACACAATGGAATACGTACGTGGCGGGAATTTCAATGGTATTTTCAACGTGCAGGTTGTCAGAATCAAACCATTTTAAATGCAGGGAACACGAACGATTGCTCGTTGCTCACGCAGTGTCAGTGTGGTGGACATTGTACCGTAAAATGGGAAACCTTGGTCAATATTTTCAGACAATTTACAATATATTTCTGCATATTAAACAATAATGTTATATTTTCCGTGTTATGTTTTACAATAGAGTTGGGTTTGAGCCAACAAACATTTTTTGACCGTAAACAAAATCCGTTTGCACACAAAAAAAAACACAAAAAAAAATCGATTTGATTCCTCAAACGCCCCAGAATTTTCTGAAAAGCTAAAATTGGCGATTGCCCTCTATAAACACAATGAGTTGAATAAGTTTCCGGAAGCGTATTGTACGTTTGATACTCATTGAAAGGAATTCAGGGTTAGGGCAACTTTGGTCAGATCGTTTGGGGAAAAACATTTCAAAAATATCACATAAAATCCAGTTTGATGTTATTTTTCAACTCTTTCTTGATCGTTTACATAAATAATAAAAACCGAATGTCCAAAAATACAAGTAAAATCATCATTATTTTGCATGTAGTGGTCAAAGTTACCCAGCATGACAAAGTTTCCCCATTTTACGTTATGTTTGGAAGTGGGTCACGCTGCACGTTTATTGCTTCTGGTGTGACCCCTTTTCTATCTCTGGAGTGGAAATAGCATACACCAGTTAAGGCATCCGCGTTTTGGTACGTCTGACGGTAATTACAAAAAAGGGTTTCTGCGTGGGGTTAGGGACAAACATCCCCTCTGGAAGCTGGTTTATATCCTACTCTATGCTTGGTGTAAGTAATTACCAGGCCTATGTGTTCCCTGCATTTAAAGGTAGGATACACCATTTGCAAATATGAATATTTACTACCGAATTATTGAGAAATATCTTACTCATTTAAAAGTAAATAATGATTTTAGGCATCCAGCGAAATGATTGCGCTAGATATCCTGTAATTATTCTGAAAAATTGAATTTTATAAAGAAAAATTCGCTATCGCCGGACGGCGATCGCGAAAAAACAAAGATAACATAAGAATAACTGCTCGACGCCGGTTCAAAACAAACGCTGTTTTTCGTGCTTTTCTCGGCATTCATGATTGTAAAACTTCGGATAGGTCAGGTAAACGATATTTACTATAAAATACAACCCCTCAAATCTACCGATTCATGTAATTAAAGCAATTACCAATGGCGTATCCTACCTTTAAAGTGGTTTGAAAATACCCCATTGAAATTCCCGCCATGTACAGTACATATAGGCCTACGTATCCCATTGAACCTTTTAACAATAGAAGCGGGCTGGGCGTCATTGTAAGCGCCGTTGTACACATCTGGTTGTCAGTCACCAGCGGGAGGAGGGCGTGTATATACTAATAATTAGAATAATCATGTATATCGTATGCCAGGCCTTATTACGAATAACAACAAGCTAAGGTACAGTGCCGACAGTTCATTGGACGGAACGCAAGCACCGCTGACCCCATGAACACTCGCAAGTGCTGATTGGCTAGACTTGCGTACGACGGTTATTGACGGTCTAAAACGCAAGAACTCTAGTATACGGAAGCCCGTTAGGGCCAGGTACCTCTTTCTCTTTCACAGAGGTTCGTTTCTCTTTCACAGAGGTTCGTTTCTCTTTCAGAACGTGTGTCTCTCTCTTTCAAGGGGCAAGTCCATTTTTCACAGGGGTGCATTTATCATGTATTGCGATTAAGTCGCGGCCGCGAGTTAGTATGTCGCGGCCGCGACTTACTAACTCGCGGCCGCGACTCCCCAACTCGCGGCCGCGACTTAATTATGTCGCGGCCGCGAGTTAGTAAGTCGCGGCCGCGACATACTAACTCGCGGCCGCGACTTAATCGCAATACATGATAAATGCACCCCTGTGAAAAATGGACTTGCCCCTTGAAAGAGAGAGACACACGTTCTGAAAGAGAAACGCACCACCGCGAAAGAGAAACGAACCTCTGTGAAAGAGAAACGAACCTCTGTGAAAGAGAAACGAACCTCTGTGAAAGAGAAAGAGGTACCTGGCCCTAACGGGCTTCCGTACTAGTAGGTCGATTGCAAAACTATTACGGACGGATACGTAAATGACCTACAGAACTACGTATCCTCCCAAAATCACTGTAATGAATAATTATTAGCTATCGGTAGCGTATCCGAGTATGCAATTGGCCAGTGATGGTCCAGCATTTGACAAGTAGGAGCGCTTGGCAATTACCATAATGAGACAAAAGAAAAGATAGAGAGGCCCCCAACTCTCGCTAGCCACCTGGAAATTTCCATAATAATACCCTTGTGATAGTGTACGGTAGGATAGCTTCATCATTGTTATCACTGGAAATGGTTTTCACCGCGTCTATTCCTTTTAATCTTTTACAAGCCAGATGTGATTGAGTATCGCCAAGTACAGTAAGCTTTGAGTGTATCGCCACGATGGCAGACAGAGCAGTTGCAAGGGGTCGCTTTGTAATGAGTGACCAAGAGAAGAGAGTAATTCGTAGAGGATGGCTGGTACACAGAAATAACTATGTCCGTTTGTTGGCTTATGTTAGGGACAGACTTTGTTATCCTCAACGCGGTGCTTAGACCACAAAGGCATGGCTGCAAAATGTGCTCAGAAATCAATTTCCTTGGCGCACCTCTTGAATCTAAGTGGAATCACTGCAGTCTGTTAGCTGGGATCATGTGGATCACGAAAAACCAAAATCCCCAATTAAATGTTCACCAGTTAATTAAATATTTGCATTTTAATCACCTGTGTATAACGGGCGCCCTCTATTGACCAGGATTGGAAATGGGAAAAGATTGCTTATTGCAGTTGCTTGCTCAAAAGAGAATCTACAGAGACAGAATTCGATTAAAGAGGAATTAGGATGTGTTTTAATGTCTTAATACAAATTTTGTTCATTGCCATAATTTGAACTTTTTAATAGTGTCATTTTTTTATTGTTATTGTTTGATTTTTGTATTATAATTGTTTAATCTTTTTTTTTGGGGGGGGGTTAAAAATCTAAATGTAAATTGTATGAACAAAATATATACACGACCAGAGTTTTTTTTTAGCTTTAGTCTTTGATACATGTTTATTCGTGACGGTAAAACTGAAATTTGTCCATGTCTTTAACAATGTACTTGTGAGTGGGTGAACAACAACTCGTACCGATTTACATTTAATACACAATTCTGTTATAACAAACATTTTGCCCATTTCCAGCTGAATTTATATTAGGGAGAGTCAGATGGAAAGCAGACTGTGTGATACAATGTTTCTGTGGTGACAAGATCCTTCCGTTCGATCTGTGAGAGCAGCCACTGATCTTCTTTTTTCCTCGCTGCTTCCATAAGCTTTCCTGCAGTTAGCGTCTGGCATTGTGAATGTTTGTCAAGGACAGTTGTTCGGGTCTTTTTGTCCAAACTCCACCTCTGTTCTCTTTTTTTAACGGCATATACTCAACTACATCACGTACTGTTGACAATGCGGATTCCTGCGGTACATCAACCAGTGCGTGTACTATTTGAATGCCAATATGATCATCTCCGCTTTTTGGGCGATTTTTGCTTGGATACATTTTCCCACCTACCGGCACAAGCGTGGAATTATTTTAAACTCTTTTCAGAGAACAACAAAACCCTGGAATCTGCATCTAAACCGTGCATAATATACTTTTTCTTTTTCAAATCGCTATCATCTGAGCAGCTCGTGTCAACAGCGCCTACGCTCGCTCTATTTTACAACGCCCGCTATTGGTCCATTTTCCCACTATTCGCACAAACGTGCCGCACCACGACAGAAGGGCCTCGTTGATTGGTCGTTGGAATACATGAATTTTAAATTGAGATTTTATCGAGTACTGGTTCGCAGACCGTTTGGGGATTTTATTTGTGAGTTTCCCAACAACTTCCCAAGTAGTTTAAAGTAAAATTTATATAGATTCACGATATGCGTCAAGAAGGTGCAAGATAATCGGCCATGCCCTGTGGTCTAGCTCTCACTGACATCAAACAAAACCGAAAGCGAATTAAAGTCCGGATATTTACGGAGCCAGATTAATGTCATTAGTAGTCGGTTCTGTTCATCTAGTAATGGGTTCCTTCCATTGCCCTCCCCCTCCTGAAGGTAAGTTCGTATGAACTCTAACAGCTGGCTAAAAGAGGCTACGGTCTCCCCAGTCTCTCGCCAAAAAGATCTAGGATGGTCCTGCAGAGTGCTGAAAACGTCCCTTCCTCGAAATTCAATTGTTGGCTGTGTGAATACCAGTTCGTTAAACCTTGGCGGTACAATGGGCACCATGGGTAAGCCCACTCCCAAGATTGAGTATAATTCAACGATTTCAGTTACGAATTGTCCACAATATGGCGGCGGCAAAGTACTCACTTCGGCCGTACAAACAGCAGCAACTTTTCGCAGCATGTCCATTTTGCAACAAATGCAGTCAACAGCAGTGGTTAATTGTCGGAGGACGTTGTCTGTAATGCTGTGGAATGGAAAGGGCGTTAAACAAGTAAGACACACCCACACACGCACCCAATCATATAAACCCTTTGTTAGAGCCCAGTATGCGCCATCCAATCAGCATGCACATTGTGATACCTTATTGGGTACGTAACCTACGTATCCATCCGTAGTAGTTTTGCAATCTCCCTAGTACGACTACTAGGGTCTACTACGGTCACACCATACTACGTTAACTACGTTCATGACCGTAAGATGTGACCACCGCTTAAGAAGCATGTTTTTTAAGACAAAATGTTCCACGTTAATCCAATTTTGCGCGTGGGTCAATGTGATTAAAATATCAGGTCAGTTGCGTTCCAACTGCACTTCACGGCTCATCGCTGCGGGGGACATCGTTATCTTTACACCACTTTTTGGAAGCGCAAGTTACGCCACTTTGGTGGCGTAACTTACGCCGCGCGGGTGGATTAGAGCGTTCCAACGTGGATTAGCTTAACTTACGCCTCTGTCTGAACGTACCCTCGAGTGTCCTCGACATTTTCAGGAAATTGTCTTTGCTCTCCAGGTGGCTATCATTTCTTTGCTGTCGTAAGCATAATTGCCTGTTATCTGCCTTCTAAATGTTAATCCAAGTCACTGAGGCCTGGATGACCTTGAGGAACGCATAACGGCAGAATCAAAGTTCTCAGAAGGGACGATATGCTAAGGAGGGCCCAAATGTGCCAGGAATAAAATGGTTGTCAAGTTGATGACTGAAAGTAATGGCAATTTGTGATAGACAAAGGGCATACCTAACGTTGTTTCTCATGGTCTCAGATTCTGTTTTCAACCCAGCACTTTTTCGCGCAAAACAGCGGATTAGTCAGGTTCATAATGTACATTATTGAAAGTTTCGTTCACATTTTTTGTAGATTTGCTAAACTATACATTTTTGGAAACGTTATGATATACTCAACAGGAAAACCAATGTTTACATTTGTTTTTAGGTTCTTTTGAGAAAAAAAATGGTTCTTTAATGTGACGTGACACATGAAAAGTCATTGGGTGTCACATTAAAGGTCAATTTTTTTCAATGCCCTATACTCTGGAAGTATTAGTCCGATTGGGTTCAATCTTGGTATGCAGGTATGGCGGGATGTGTTATATATATAAATTGAAGTGACATCACGATGACGTCATCGGGTGATTTGTTATGATTTTGTTTTATTTTTTGGACCTATAAGCCATATCTCATCAACAGAACATAATAAATTCAAAATTATTTTTGTAATATGTTTATAGACATATGCACACAATTGTGAAAAATGTGTGACATCATCATGACGTCATCAAAACGCTATTAAACAAATCAAAGATGGCCGTCATAAAGAACCTAAGAGCAAATGTAAACATTGGTTTTCATGTTAAGTATATCCTAACGTTTCCAAAAATGTATAGTTTAGCAAATCTACACAAAAATTGAACGAAAATACATAAGAAACCTGACTAGATGTATCGTAATGTACGTAATTAGCCCGTGCTCACTTATGTGTGACACGTTGAGTATGTGCAATTGCACACAAAAAGCACTGAACCATTGTCTACCCACCTGTACAAAAATTTGCATTTGCAAATCATGAATTATAGAATATTAATTTTAGCGCAATTTTTCAAGGTGGGAATTTTTTTTTGATACACCCTGTAAAACGCGTTTGGGGTCCACTTTTGCGACCCCAAAAGTCGAGCTGTTTGTGTATATTCATGATTCTAGCCATAAAGTGTTCGCCTTTTGCGGACGCGTAAGAAACCATTTTTTGTACATTGGTGCTGTGTGTAATTTTTGTGTGACACACACAACGTGTTCATTGAATGAAAACGACAGGGAAAAACATATGCGTACACCGTTAAGCGTCACTCAAAAACAAATACTGAAAACTTACAGACGCTTCTCTGAATGGCTTGTTGAGGAAAGCATGTTATCATTCGAGCTTGGAAGGCGGGGAAAACGGCATCATTTATTGTTTGACGGTTATAATATTTTGTTGTCTTTACACCCAAAACATTCGAGTCATTTTGACCCGGACAGTGTCATTTTGTTGGAGCCGAAAAAAGTTGACCCGGGGTTGAGTCAATATGACCCGGATGTTTTTGGAGTGTATAATCATGATCACACTTGCCTCCATTTTTAATCATTCATTGAATATTTGTTTGGATTGTTCTTGGCCCATTCTAGACAAACATGAATTTTTCAGCCAGCACCGATTACCAAGGCGACGGCAGATACATGCAGCAAACAAACACCATGCAACACATTCACAAGATTACATTTCGACCCGAGGATTGCGTTCTTGACGTGGGGTGTGGTACAGGCGAAGAGACCAAAGCCATTGCGAGGACAGTCAAATGTGTAACGGGTAAAAAACAAAATCACAATTAATAGACCTTTAATAATAAATGTGTCTTTCTATAAAACAGGGTACCATGGGAATTTCACTGACTTTGCAATTATGATGCAAAATTTCAAAGAAATGGAACACAACAATTCCAGCATGTAAAATAATAATGAATTATACCTACTAACATGGCTACCTTATAATATATGTAAATTACATTTTTAACTTTTATAATTGTTGAGTTATGGATATAACTTGCGTATATATATATATATATAGTTTGCGTTCGTGTCCCACATATTTTTCCAAATATGGTCATTCTTAAGTGATAACAGCTCATTTGGTAAAAGCTTTATGTAAAGCTCTATCGAAAAATAGCAAATTTGGAAAAACTAAACAATGATAAAATAATATGTTTCAAAGCATCATTAAATATTGACATAATTTTGGTGTCCCCCCTCAGCGAGTTATGTTGGCAAAGTTTGATGGTTCATAATTTGCACAAAAGTTAGGAATAGTCAGGTACATAATGTACATATTGAAAGTTTCGCTCACTTTTTTGGTAGATTTGCTATTAAACTATACATTTTTGGAAACGTTAGGATATAGGCCTACTCAACATGAAAACCAATGTTTACATTTGTTTTTAGGTTCTTTAAAAAAAATAAACCTTTAATGTGACGTGACACATGAAACTGAGATTGTTGACATCTAATTACTGTAAACAGAGTTTAATAATACATGTGAACACTTCCTGGCCATTTCAACCTAAAACAATAAACTGTTTGGAATGTATAAATGTACATGTCGCGTGTAAGCAGGGACAGCAATTATTCGTGTCCCAGTTACACGCGACAGTCCAACTTAGGCCCCTGTCACACTTGTCCGAATCTATAATTCCGTTCATAAGCCGATCTGAAATATTTTTTATTCGGACACGTTCGGAGACAAATGTAAAAAAAAACAGCCAGAAATGAAAATACACTGATCATAATCCGGTCTTATTCCGGATCTAATAAGTTGCTATTCCGATTGCAATCCGTCTATAATCAGAACCTCTCCGATCATCACCGGACATGCCAAACTTTGAAAATATTAATTGATCTCAAGACCGACCGCTTTCCGGCCATTCCGTTTGTATTCCAAACATGTACCGGTGGCGCACCAAACGGCAACCGAGGGTTGGACGGCTATACAAAGGAGCGCACCTGGTACCTTCTCTTACAACGCTTCAAGACTTTTCAACGTGCACTACAAACTGATCCCTACTCTTCCGTACCTATTCTGCATTGCGACGAATGGCAATTCGTGAGTAAGGCCCTGTCACACTTTTGCGTATCCTAATTCCTTATGAGTTGCGCATTGACATTTTTTTCATACGCACAATATGCACCTCATATGCATCTCAATCGTTTTGTGTAAGTTTTATGTACGTAGGCATGCGCACAGTACGGCCCAGTACGCCGGATAGTTTTGGACAAGCACAAAACTACGCAGCGTACGCTGTAACGCAGGTCATAAGTTATAAATACGCAGCGCATCGGTCCCGCATCGGTCGAGGTCGGTACAAATACGCTATGTGTTCGTGGGGGATAAGCGGTTCATACGCGGTAATACGCTGATGTTCACGCTATGGAATCTGCACTGGTACTGACAACAGCGGGAAGCCGCCGCCTTTTTATAACGCGTGGCGAGCGGCGGACATACGACGGAAATACGCTCTGCATTCGTCGGAAGTGCGTCAGGCATGCGGTCGGGATAAGTAGAGTGCGTCTGGAATACGCTCGGCATATGCACTGCATATGCAGCTATTCGCAGCAGTAAAATAGTGTTGCGCACTGCATACGCAACTCATACGCACCTCATACGCCATGGATGCGCTGAATTCGTTACTTATACGCTAGGTGTGCGTCGCATATAAGTCAAAGTAATCGAAACATTTTGAAATTTTGAGCGTACGGCTGCGTATTGAAATTTTTTAATAAGGAACTCATAAGTACTTGATATACGCAAATTAAAGGTGTGACAGGGCCTGTACAGTGTGTATTCCGTGCATTCCGTGTATATTCCGTGTGTATACCGGATACCGTCCGTATTGAGGTTGCCGCGACACTGAATTCGGAGAAATTATTAAACAGGTTCAATAATTTCTCCGAGTTCCTCAGTGCATCACCGAACGTACACGAGTAGGCCTATATAGCGTTGGAAAACCGAGGGAAAACCGAGGAAAATCCGTTTGAGTTCAGTTCAAACCAATTAAACAACGAATCCACAATTGTTTACTCGGAACATGAACGGGGTGACGATTCGGACAAGTGTGACACATGTCTACATATTGATGGAGAAAAAGTCGCCAAATGGCGAATTAATAATCTAACGGTATCACCCAGGAAATTTGAACAATGAATTATCATTTAAAATAAAACAACAGTCAATATTGTACAAAACATGCAAAAACCGATGGGACTTTTGACATTTGAAGGTGTTATAAAAACGAAATTGATTCTTTTCTGGTTTTGAAGAATTCTTTTAAACTGTTTTCATGTTCTCATTATAAAGGGTCCTAAATAACATTTAACTAAGAATTGTTAACTATTTTTAGAATTTCTTTTAATAAGAGGAGCCTAACAACTGCTTTGGTGTCCTCTGTTACATTGGCAAACTTTATTCACTATTAAAAGAAAAAAAACTTATAGGACTCTACCAACAATATTTTTGGTTTTTTCTGTAAACATTATTTTGAAATGTTGACCTTGTGTTGCACTATTGGTACCCTAATTTATAGAAAGACCCAAACGCCTCAAATCGAAATTCACATCTTTTTCGTGCAAAGATTAAACATTATGTTGAATGCGGTACCCAGCCCATAGGCCGTGAGCTGAAAATTGTAGGAGGCCTAGAAAATGACTTTCGACTTAAAGTGTTTTAGGCAACTTGCAAAAAGGTGATTTAAAGGAATGATACACCATCGGTAATTGCTGGAATTATCAGGAATGGGTGGATTTGGGGGGTTGTATTTTATAGTAAATATCGTTTAACTGACCTGTCTGAAGTTTTACAATCGTGGATTCCGAGAAAAGCAAGAAAAACGGCGTTCGTTTTCAACCGGCGTCGGGCAGTGATTCTTATGTTGAGTGATTCTGACATGACTGAGCGAGGGGTTTGTTCCGTCAAAAGGAATGTTTATTTACAAATCCCTGCCATCCAGTTCCTTCCACTGTCATGTTTTATGTGAGCAAGTAACACACTTGCCCCATCAGGTCTTTGTAAACTTGAAAAACTTACCCTTTTTATGTGAGAATGCAACTGGGAATTTAAAAGGTATATTCAACACGGTAAGATCCATGTACAGGATGCACTAGCCTAATTCAAGTCCCATTGAAAACAGTGTAAAATCAACAACGTTCAGGACCAAGTTTCATGCACACCGATATCACTGGGGTTTCTCAAACAACAATCAGATTATTGTCTTGGCCTTTATGTTTCAATTTTTTTCTTCAATTTTTGGTGGGTTAGCCAAATACATTTTTGTATATTCACACCAAAAGAAACTCACCTCCCGAAAAGTGATACTTCCCGAGCCTGCAAGCAGCCATTTTACAAATGGCACCCCTCCACATTCTAGGGCAATTAGGACTCATTTTTCAACCGTAATTTTATCAAGTCTGCCCTCAGATTGAAGCTCCAAAACCAGGGAGTTGATCCTAGGCTATATTTACACAATCTCACAATTTTGTGGGAGCGCATTTCATGCTAATGAGCTCGCGTAGAAATTCTCCATTCAATTAGGGTAGTGCACCCTACATGCAAACAAAACAGGTTACCTACAAAAAATGTAGTCGAAGTTGCACGATATCCAGCCTTCAGCTCATGGCCTAGTGGGAAACAGATAAAATGACTAAGATTACATGACATAAATAATATAATAACGTTGTTAAAGCAAAGAGTGTCACGCTGTGATAAATCTAGCACAAAAGTGCTCATTCACGCGTGCAGGCCGATTCTCACGTATCTACATAAGGAGATCTTTAAACTCGGCATATGTAGAATATATTCATTAAACACATTTGAATAACATACATAGTACATTAGCGTATGTTGAGTAACAGAAAGACCAATTGATTACAAATTGATCGCAACATTTGATGTTGGTGTCCTATAATTACTGACTCCCACCAAATCATTTCTACAATGCATGTGCATCACTTGAAGTATGCGTATACGGAGGCAAGTCTCGAGAACCGTTTGGTGTTTGTAAGGAGTTATACTATATCTGCCATCTCAGATGCGAGATGCGAGATGACAGATACAAAACCCCATAGTTTTTCCCGACGGGAGGGGGGGGGGGGGGGGGGGGGGGGGGGGGGGGGGGGGGGTATTGATGACTTTTACGGCACCGGCCAGGTAACATGAATAATATTATGCTACCACTAGCAATTGTCGCAGGTATCGACAGCTCAGAGGAGATGCTAGCCCTGGCGCGCACCAGGAACCCAGCGCCTAACCTGACCTACCTCCGTGGTGACGCTCGGGACTGCGGTGACAACCCGCTCTTGGTGGGCCGGTTCGATAAGGCTGTCAGTTTCTTCGTTCTTCACTGGTTACCCAGTCCTGCTATCACCATGGCGCTGCGAAGTATCTTGGCCTGCCTCAAGCCGGGAGGGGAGGCGTTGTTCATCCTTGCTAATCGCACCACCGTAATCGCTGACGCAGACCAGTTTCTCAAACGCCATCCTAAGTGGGGCAAGTACGTAGAGGTAAACAACAAGCTGCACAACCTAAACGAAACTCTAACCTTCCTAAGTCCTTCAAAATTCACCACTGGCATTTATTTGCTCCTGGTATTTCCAGGTCCTCCGCCAGATAACCGTAACAGTCCGGCAGCCAAATGCCGATTTGTACCACAACATTGCAGTAGATAATATGTTTTTTACAGATTCCTGCTCTGTAAACCTTATATTATTAGAATCTGGATGATGATGACCGCTTTGAAAGATTGAGCATTTGTAGATATTCGAGAAGTTTTGCCTTCATTACTTTGTCAAGAAAGTCAGGTGGCGCTGTTCAGAATATTCGTAAACATGTTATAACTTGTTACTTTATGACAAAGAAATATTTAAAAGCAACCATTTAAAAGTGAAACAAAACTGTTTTCCAATGGACACAAATATTAATGAATTAATTGTTTATACTAATAATAAATAAATAATAATAATAATAATATTAATGATACATTAGAGAGACATCCCCATAGATACGTGCACACAAATTGTCTTTCTTTACTGTAACCTAACCCGTTTTTACCAAGAGCTTTTTTCCAGGAAATCTCATATTTATGCAGTTTGGACCCCGCTTTTGACGATTGACGATTGACGATTGACGATTGACGATTGACGATTGGCGATTGACGATTGACGATTGACGATTGACGATTGACGATTGACGATTGACGATTGACGATTGACGATTGACGATTGACGATTGACGATTGACGATTGACGATTGACGATTGACGATTGACGATTGACGATTGACGATTGACGATTGACGATTGACGATTGACGATTGACGATTGACGATTGACGATTGACGATTGACGATTGACGATTGACGATTGACGATTGACGATTGACGATTGACGATTGACGATTGACGATTGACGATTGACGATTGACGATTGACGATTGACGATTGACGATTGACGATTGACGATTGACGATTGACGATTGACGATTGACGATTGACGATTGACGATTGACGATTGACGATTGACGATTGACGATTGACGATTGACGATTGACGATTGATTATTATTTAATTGATTATTATTTAATTGATTATTATTTAATTGATTATTATTTAATTGATTATTGATTATTATTTAATTGATTATTGATTATTATTTAATTGATTGATAATTATTATTATTATTACAATAATCTTTTCTTCCAGACTTACAAACCTTCGTTTAATCCTTGGAACCAAACCGCTTCGGAAATCGAGAAATTGTTGAGGGCATGTGGCTGGACTAACGTGCAGTGCGAGCTGTATCCTGTGACAACCGCTTTAAATGAAAGGCAAACAAAATGTAGGTATAGCTATAGATCAGCGCTTTGCTTTTCCCCAACAAATCCCGTAAACTTTGCGAAAAGTTGTCCACTATTACGAAATTGGTGAGCAAAATTCCGACTTAAGAACTCGCTTATTAGTGAGGCGTTATTAGTGAGATAAGTTATTAGCATCTGGCAAAATGAGACTGAACTGGGCACAGGGCATAGTGATGAAAACTGCAAAATAATGAATACTGGGTGATTTTTTTTATTGTTTAAGATTTATTGATATTTGTAATCTTTGGTACGCCTGTTATTGTTAACTATGTTTTGGTGAGAAATAGTATGGAAGTAGTGGAATAAAAGTGTTTTTAGGAAGAAACTAAATCATTTTTTCATATCACATGTACAAAAATCGAAACTTTTCTCAACATTGAACTTTTGCTACATGTTGATGAACGCGAACTTTAAGCAGCCATAATATAACCTGGAAATAGAATGTCCGATTAAAGTGCAACAAACAATATTGTCAGAAAAATGTTATCCTCTTTTCTAATACCTGAGAACCCTCATTTCAACCTCTGCCCAGTTCCTCCTCATTTTGCTAGACCCCCTCACATTTTTTTATATGGGTCTTAAAGAGTCGAACAACTTGAGTAATAAATATTCTTTATAGTTTTCATACGGAGGAATACACTTCTCCTTCCTCCTATTTATCACTACAATTTTGTTTTACTTATCATGCTGAAAATAATAACCTGGGCAATATACCGTGTAAGTCTCGCGCACAAATGTTATGACTGAACTTCCGGGCACCACCGAGCCGCCGACTATAGAACTTGTACGTGTGGTTGATTTTATTTTTGGTAATACGTTTGTTTTTACAATGATCGAAACCATGAAACGGCCATAAATATTAAAGATAAATTAACTAAGTAAACTAAATTTTACTGAAAACATGCACGACTGCCTAAATTATCGAAGAAAAGTAGAACAACAAAACGTTTGAGCTGAGCGTACCAGTTGCAACGCGATTGGATCATTGTTTATAGACGATGTGCCCTCTGACGTCACGCGTTTACATCTGTATTCAAATGTGCCCGGCAGTATGCGCACACATCGTGTTTTACATAACATTTGCTTAAAGAGTGACGTCTCAGGTCAGATCGCCTTTGAATTATGTGACCTCTGATGTCATCTCTTAACCAAATTTATGTAAAACATGATGAGTGTTTAAGCTTGTTGGTGCTCCTATTTGATGTGCCC
The DNA here is from genome assembly GCA_037893245.1 of Crossaster papposus. NCBI lineage: Eukaryota > Metazoa > Echinodermata > Asteroidea > Velatida > Solasteridae > Crossaster > Crossaster papposus. The sequence continues at coordinate 787,340 of JBAIAA010000496.1, read as the reverse complement.
GGAATTTCAGTTTCTCGTAAAGTCTCGTAAGTTCTCAAGGACAACTTACACGCTCTGTTCTCTCCGTTTCTTGACAGTGCTCCTCAAGACTGCCGCATTGGGTCAAACTGCGCTGATACCAGAGCGGGAGCAAGAGGCGTATCTGGAGGATATGTGGCAGTGGGCGTTGTCTAGATACAAAGACCCCGCCCACGTTGGTCACGTGGTACTCCCGAAGGAGAACGCGGTCATACAGGCCAGCAAGCCTCATTTGTTATAGACCGATCGACTGAATCGCTTGGGTTTCTTGTTGAACGCGGTACCCATTATGGTGTTCTATATGTGCCAACGATTGAAGAAAAAAAACCGGGTGTTATATTTTATTTTTTGTATTTATTTTTTTTTGTTTTGTATTTTTTTGTTTTTTTAGTGTAGAATTTTTTTTTTTTTTTAATATTTTTTTTTTAATTTTTTTTTGTTGGTTAGATATTTTTTTTTTTTAATTTTTTGATTTTTTTGAATTTTCTTTTTTAAAGACCTTCTCCAACGGTTTTAAAGTTGCTTGAATTATATGTTATTGTGTTCAGTATATAATAAACTACACATTTATTCGAAAACAATGTTTGTTTTGCGTATACATTTTTTGTTATTTTGCGATAAATTCTGGACGGTTTTGGTCGAGTTATTGAAAACTTTCTACAAATTGACCGCTGGCGGCGCTGTTGAGAAACGAACAATGTCTGACGTACTACCGGAGAAAACAAATAAAACTGGTACCCGTTTCACGGCTGGTTTCGGTTATGCATGTTTACAAATAAATTCACGTACGTACCCGTACGGGTGCGTACCCACGCACGCATGACCGATCGAGTTAGCTAGCTGCATTATAAATAATAATAATAATAATGCTAGTTCTTATATAGCGCTTTTAGACTCCCACAAATGTGGGTGTATCAAAGCGCTTTTATTATTACCCCGGTCATTGGGCCCATGAAACATTCCAAATACTATCTCAGCTCCCTGGGGAGTATACAGCTCGATGCTGCCATTTCGGCGCAAAGCAGCTAAATCAACCACAATAACCATCTCTGCCCTCACAGGTACCCATTTACTCCTGGGTGGAGAGAAGCAATGAGTGACAAAGTGCCTTGCCCAAGGGCACACGCACCATAGTCCCAGGCCGGACTCGAACCCACAACCTGCAGCTTTACCTACAGATTACAAATTCAATGCTCCAGACCACGAGACCACGGCACTCCGCAATTCGTGCTAAATGAGGTGTATGTTACGAAGCTGTATTAGGGAAATGGTGAAAATAATTATTTTCTCTCACTTCAGCTATCTCGTACGAGTACGAGTTATATGTCGTTCGTACGACTTATATGGCGTACGTACGACTTATATGGCGTACGTACGAGTTATATGTCGTACGTACGAGTTATATGTCGTACGTACGAATTAAGAAATGTAACTCGTACGTACGACTTATATGTCGTACGTACGAGTTATATACGGCGTAGGCCTACTTATGTCGTACGTACGACATAAATCTGACATTTAAGTCGTACGTACGACATATAAGTCGTACGTACGAGTTACATTTCATAAGTCATACGTACGACATATAAGTCGTACGTACGAGTTACATTTCTTAAGTCGTACGTACGACATATAACTCGTACGTACGACATATAACTCGTACGAACGACATATAACTCGTACTCGTACGAGATAGCTCAAGTGAGAGAAAATAATTATTTTCACCATTTCCCTAATACAGCTTCGTAATATTACCTCTGATGCTGCTAATTCGAGTCTGATTAGTTACCATCAAGTTACTGTGACTACACAGCGTGCAGTAATAGTTTTAGATAAGTTTAAGCACAACAGTTCTGGCAGACGTTTTGAGGTAATTAAATAATGTACAGTAGGGATTGTCGAAATGTATGCCCTGTCGCAGCGTTACTAGAATAATTATAGTTGTAGACAGAAAACCGAGGGCCCATTCTTCCAATTTTGTAATGGAAAGCCTGTCCCGCGCTCTTACTATTGCCGGCAGTTACTGGGTTGAACACTTCCCTGTATTCGTCACATAGTTTCCGAATCGGAGCAGCCTTGTACGCTGCTTCGCTTGGGGTGTCAGACGCCGAAATTCGGGTGTTAGGTCGCTGGTCTTCGGACGCATTTAAATCTTATAGATTTGTCTTATTTTTATGTTCTAAAAATAAAATGTAACATTCCCATTAAAATTGAACTTATGTTTATTTATTTATGTGATTTATGTAAAATATGTAAACGGATATTTCGGGAGTGTGGGATCAGCAAGCAGGTGCTACTGATCCCATACTTCCGACGCCAGGGAACAGCAAGCAGGTGCTATACTGTTCCTTATTAATACAGTCAGTCCGCACCGCACTGAAAAGCCTTTCATTTTATTTGCGCTTTATGCATGGCACTTTGTGCGTGACCTCGTTTTTGAATACTTAATGAGCTGGCGACGACTCCGGGAATTTGGTCCGAAACATCCTTTTTATTCACTGGCTGTCAATATTATGTATATTCTCTTTTGGATAAGAAAACATTCTGTTATATTATCAAATCATATTGGAAATTATATAACATTTAGAGGGTGAAATTTATAACGTAAAAAAGCTTCCAAACCAACAAATTGACCTTAAAAAAATGACGAGATTTTCCCATCTTCTGGCGGTGGCCACAACCCATTTTCACACTGATGTTAAAGATAATTTCATATTCTATAAAAAAACCTGTCGATTTGGGGTTGATTTTAAATTAGTCCAGTCAGGGCGCAGAAAATCCTAACGTTCACAAGAAAGTAACGATCGGAACATCCCTCCATGACAGTACATATCTTCCTGTACCGTCATTGGTCGAAAATGACGTCATTGGAAAAAGGCTTTGTGATAACGTGTAGTGCATGCACATTACAATACGCAGTTGTTTTTCGTGTATTTCTTTAATTGTAAGCTCGAGCGAAAAGGATTTATCTGTTAATCTGTATTTTTCAAAACCTTTTAACAGTGGACTGATTTAAACAAAGATTATTGCCTGCATAAAACAATGTATACAGCCAAATAATAAAAAAAAACAAGCGACAAATAAAGTCGTTTAAAATTTAATGATAACAATAACATTGATAAATAAAATAAATTACAATTTATATCTGTACTTTGAGGTTGGTTTATAGAAACTGCACTTTTTTTAAAACTTGCATGTTATCGCTTACATTAATATACCCTGTTGATGCTATATGGCTTGAATACAATTGTTAAACTAAACCCTTAACACATATTTTAATTACAACAGCAATTGATATAGACCGGCAGCCCACGAACATTTGGTTAGATGAACTAGGTACCAATATCTGACTATGGGAGTGTGTATAAGGGGTCACCTGAAACGAATGGAAATGAGAGTCTGCCGGGTACCACCAGCTGCATGTACCCCTGGGGGACCCCCAAAGTGGTCAAAAACTGGGTACTAAATAGTTGAGCGAGGTACCACTAAACAATAATGCCAAATGAACAAGTTGAGTTCATAGAGTACAAAATGGGTTACAACAGACGAAAAAACCCGCTGCACTACGCGTACCAGACACCCCAAATATGGACCCTTACGTCATTTTCTGTGGCTATTTTTAGAAAAAAGGGGGCAAAAATTGAAAACCGCTATATATTCACGCAAAAGTAAACACCAAGTACTTTTTTTAGCCCCTAACGGTGAGTTGAATCTGTGAAAATATCTACAATGTTTTCAAATGATAATTATTTATATTTTATGTATATAATATCACTTTAAAATTAACAAGCCACGCCCCTTTTAGGGGTTTCCCTGATTCTAAGTAGTACGCATTTTCCAGCAATTATCAGTGCATGTGTTGCATGGGTGCAAACCAGTTTGAACTTGTAGACCAATGCCTTGCAAACATTTGACATCATTTTAACGATACATTAGTTGTGGGCGTGGTTTTTAAATTCACAAACCACGCCTTATTAGGGGTTCCCTGATTCTAAACAATACGCATTTTCACTCTGATGTTGCATGTGTTTTGGGTGCAAACCAATATACCAATGCGGCTTGTAAACCATTTTCGGAAACAATGGATACCATTTTTCTGAGAAATTAATTGTGGGCGTGGCTTTTAAATTAGCAAACTGCGCTTATTTAGGTACATTTCCCTGAATCTAAGCAGTAAACGCATTTTCAGCGATTATTGTTGTATGTGTTTTGGGTGCAAAACAGTTTGAACTTGTAGACCAATGCCTTGCAAACATTTGACATCATTTTAACGATACATTAGTTGTGGGCGTGGTTTTTAAATTCACAAACCACGCCTTATTAGGGGTTCCCTGATTCTAAACAATACGCATTTTCACTATGATGTTGCATGTGTTTTGGGTGCAAACCAATATACCAATGCGGCTTGTAAACCATTTTCGGAAACAATGGATACCATTTTTCTGAGAAATTAATTGTGGGCGTGGCTTTTAAATTAGCAAACTGCGCTTATTTAGGTACATTTCCCTGAATCTAAGCAGTATACGCATTTTCAGCGATTATTGTTGTATGTGTTTTGGGTGCAAAACAGTTTGAACTTGTAGACCAATGCCTTGCAAACATTTGACATCATTTTAACGATAAATTAGTTGTGGGCGTGGTTTTTAAATTAACAAACCACGCCTCTTTAGGGGTTTCCCTGATTCTAAACAATACGCATTTGTTCAAAGCGATTATTGTTGCATGTGTTTTGGGTGCAAACCAGTAGACCAATGCCTTGCAAACCATTTTTGAAAACATTGGACACAATTTTTGTGAGAAATTAGTTGTGGGCGTGGCTTTTAAATTAGCAAACTGCGCCTATTCAGGTACATTTCCATGATTTTAAGCAGTATACGCATTTTGGAAATGGGCTTAAACCTGTGTCTACAGTAGAAAACCTTTACAATTACCTTGTTATGACAGGTACTCTAACCTTGTATTATCAGTACTTAGATTATCATTGACTAAAAGCCACCATCTTGAATTTACCGCCCAACGCCTTGCTTTTGCATTAAAAGTATGATGTCGGCATAAATATTAAGAAAGACGTATGGGTCAGAGCATTCCGCTTACTGAGACTTTTGATATGAATCATGCTACATTTTAACTGAATGGAATTGAATGGAAGCTGTTTTTAATCGCAATGCATTCATATTAGGGGAGTAAGGTTGGCGTAGCGGTTCTTTTCTCGCCTTCCACCACTATGACCCGGGTTCGAACCCCGCCTGGGCCAATATGTGGATTAGGTTTTCAGTCACTGCCTCCGGCCCCACCCCCCCCCCCCCCCGTTTTCATTCCCTTCCTATTCTTCTGGGGTTTTCCTTCGACCTCTAAAACTGTACCTTCTTCTGATTGTCTTCTCTCTACAGGTTTCTTCAGGCTTGCGAGCTACAGTGCCTAGAGCGCTTTTGAGGGATCTTTGGTTTCAAAAACCAGAAAGAATTAATAATAATAATAATATTCTATATTTCTTCATATACAAACACGTGTGCGTTAGTATACAGTGCGCGTGCTTTCATATTCAAGGTCAATAGAAAATGTAAAATTTTCAAAAGCCACACCCACAACTAATTTCTTATAAAAATGGTGTCATGTTTGCAAGGCATTGGTCTACAAATTCAAACTGGTTTGTACCCAAAACACATAGTAATAATCGCTGTGCTTAGAATCAGGAAAATGTACCTAAATAGGCGCAGTTTGCTAATTTAAAAGCCACGCCCACAATTAATTTCTCAGAAAAATGGTATCCAATGTTTCCGAAAATGATTTGCAAGGCATTGGTCTACTGGTTTGCACCCAAAACACATGCAACAATAATCGAAGTGAAAAAAAATGCGTATTGTTTAGAATCAGGGAAACCCCTAAAAAGGCGTGGTTTGTTAATTTGAAAACCACGCCCACAACTAATTTATCGTTAAAATGATGTCAAATGTTTGCAAGGCATTGGTCTACAAGTTCAATTGGTTTGCACCCAAACACATGCACTGATAGTCGCTGGAAAATGCGTACTAAAAGGGGCGTGGCTTGTTAATTTTAAAGTGATATTATATACATTAAACATAATTAATTATCATTTGAAAACATTGTGGATATTTTCTCAGAGTCAACTCACCGTTAGGGACTAAAAAACAGAAACTGGTGTTCATTTTTGCGTGAATATATCCCTATGAGTACCACACGCGCCACCTGTCCTCAAATTTACATAGACGTTGGCAACCAAAGAGCCGATATGTCCCCATGATAATCGTCGTTACGTGACCAGCGTTCTTTGTTGGCACAAGCCCTTTTGTTTGGAATTGAAATGTGAACAGCGCCCTCACTTGTTGTGTGGTTTATTATTGGTTTCAAACTGGCTTAAAAAGCCAGGACGCGCGCGTGCGAAAAGCATAATGCATGCCCACGCCACTTAGCGGCCATCATGAAAATGAAATGATTTTTGTTTGTATTAACCTGAATTATGCAAAGTCTAGTGTGATGATTTTGCATCCAAATCTAATTTCAGATGGGACTGCAAATGTAATGGGGATCAACAAATTCAATTCCACTGAATGGGGCCTTCTTCAACTACTGAAAAGACAGGCATCAATCATAATAATCTTTAAAAAGAGATTTTATTTCAGGAGATTTTATTTAGTTAAAAAAGGGGACTTATTTAAGTGGGAACACTAGATACGAGCGTCCAAAAACAGCATTGTGAAGACAGTTTGTCATTAAAGGTAATACAACATTTGCAACAACCCCCCCCCCTCCCCCCAAAAAAAACCAAAAACAAAACAAAACTACTTCATTTAATGAAAGACCATATTTGACATTCACGAATGGTCTCGAGCATCCTGTGAAATCAGGGCACCTGGTGTGCTCTTCTGTTTTAACAAAATTGACATTGTTTAGCAATTTCCAAAGATGGTCAGCCAACGTACGACGTCCAAAAAAATACTAAACCCCAGTTAAATCTGTTTAACCCCCCCCCCCCCCCCACCAAAACAAAAGAGCTAATGTTGTATACTATACCCTTAAAAGAAAAGGTGCCGTGAAATGAATAGTGTCCCATTAACCTTTCTGAATGTTCCTATTTCAGGTGTGGATGGAATTAAGCAAGCACCTCTTACAGCAAGCGCCCACCAATGCAATTCAGTGAAGAGACTGGCTGTACGGAAGATTTCAGTCACCTGTCGCCCATGCGAATCTTTCAGCTCTTCTTCTGCAAAGCAGTGTGGGAGTTGATGGTGGATGAGACCAATCGCTACGCAGACCAAACAATGGGTGCAGATGTGGCCAATCATCAGCCTGCATGGAATCCAACTAATGTTCCTGAAATTATGGCATTCGTGGCCTTGCTTCTGTGCATGGGTATCAACAAAAGGCCTCGCTACAGCATGCACTGGTCCAGGTCCGAAGTTCTGCGAAGTCCCCTGTATTCGGAGACCATGTCTCGCAATCGATTCATTGCGATCCTTCGATTTGTCCACCTTGCCAACAACGCCGCGACAGCTGGAGATGCTCCCCCTGACAAACTGTCCATGGTCCGCCCGCTGCTTGACATTGTAATGCCGTCCTTTCCTCGCATTTACAAGCCAGGCCGAAATCTCTCACCCGATGAGACAATGATCAAGTTCAAAGGTCGACTTGGTTTCAAACAGTACATGCCACGAAAGTCCGCCAAATGGGGATTAACATTTTGTTCATTAAACGAGTCAGAAACTGGTTATACCTGTGCTTGAAAGGTGTTCACCGGCTCCCAGCCCACTGAATCCAGTCGACCGTCCATTGGTTATGCTTCAACAGTACACCACCCACCTAATATTACATCTGCTGGGCATGTAGTCCTCGACCTGATTACAGGACTCGAAAATAAGGGACATTTTATTTTCATGGACAATTGGTACACAAGCCCAGCTCTTATCTGCAAGTTATCACAGTTAAAGTTTGGAGCCTGTGGAACTGCACGTTACACCACACTGGGGATTCCAGATTTTGCAAACCCCAAAAAGCTACACATGAAAAGAGGTGCTGACCCCCAGTTTTACACCAAAGCCGGCCAACTGTGCGTCGTTTGGCAGGATGCCAAGCGTGTAACTCTTCTCACAAAATAATGTTGGAAACTGCAATATCGACACGAAAGACATTCGGAGCAAAAACAGTTTGAGTGGACTTCGTACGATCAAAAAATCTTCTGTCGTTAATGATTATAATACATGGGAGGAAGTGATCTCACAGCACAGATGTGTCAGTACTACTCGCACCCTCACAAATCGATGAAATGGTGGAAAAGAGTTTTTGTGGCCATTCTTGACATCTGCTTGGTGAATGCTACCATTGTATACAACAGCATCCCTACAAATCAGCACTTGGCCTCTTTGGATTTCCGGATGAAGGTGATAGAAGAGCTTATTTCCACTTCGAAGCACAGCCCATCTCAGCATGCCAGTCAAGTGTCACGTGGTTCCAGCCGCTTTCCGACTCATCACTATCCTGGAAGAATTTCTGCCGGCAAAAAGCGCAACTATGTTGTTTGCAGTACAAGAGCCAAGCGTAAACAAACTAGCATGATTTGTAAACAGTGTGACAAACCAATGTGTGTACTACCATGCTTTGAGAAGTTTCATAGTCTGTAATGAGCATTCACCCGATAAGTTTTATTGTGGTTCCACCCCCCCCCCCCCCACCCCCCATCCCAATGTTGGAGTGATCGGGCACATACCGCCAACCCAACATTGTGCTGGGGGGGGGGGGGGGGGGGGGGGGGGTGGTGCTTGTGGTGGTGGTGGTGTCCTTCATTTAAACTTTTGATTGCATCCATAGTGTACCCAATTTGAATGTTTGTGCAATTACCTTCACAGTCCGGATTTCCTTCATTTTGAATAAAATCCAAGTATTTACAAGGAAAAACCTGCAATTTTCTCACTCCCAAATTAGTGTTTCTTTACACTTCTTTGTAGTTGTCAACTCATATAAAGGGCCAAAAAGTGGGGGTGAGATATAGAATTCTTTCCTACCCTTCAAAACTAAAATTCTCACTGGCTAATATTGTTGTTTTAATTAATCTAATAGTCATTGCTTTGGGGGTACTGTCAATCCATTAAAATTCAACACCACTTCAAAGAAAAGTGGCCTTTCATTACTTTGCCTTGCGAGGGCGCTATACACTAAAACTTGGCAAAAAGTACTTGGTTACTAACTGGTCATATCGTGTAATTACTGTGGTAAACTAAGCATAGTGACAAAATATCCATTGGTACTGAAAGGGTTATAGCGGTTTTCACTTTTTGCCGCCTTTTTTCAAAAAATAGGCACAGAAAATGACGTAGGAGGTCCATGTTTGGGGTGTCTGGTACGCGTAGTGCAGCGGTCTTTTCGTCTGTCGTAACCCATTTTGTACTCTATGAACTCAACTTGTTCATTTTGCATCATTTTTAAGTGGTACCTCGCTCAACTATTTAGTACCCAGTTTTTGACCACTTTGGGGTCCCCCAGGCTAATAATAGTAGCCCCCACCCCCACTTACATTTCACAAATTGATATACATTTCGAAATCATTTTGGTGAAAAGGGTACATCTTAGAAAGAAATTTAAACTAAAAAAAAGTATGTCCCCCATCCCATTATACGATCGATTTATAAAAGATGCGGCTTTCCATACAAAAGTGTGTCGATCCTGTCGATAGGTGGCGCACTATATGTAAACAAATGGCGGTCCCCCGTTTCGCATGCAGAGCATCACCATTCACAAGCTTTTGCCGATAGCGCAGCTTCAGAAACCCTGCATTTTTGTGTGTAAAGAAGTAACTTAGTACCTGGAGAGTTAAGAAAAAAGACTGACAAGTGTAAATAACATGAAATTGGTGTATGAAAATCAATGCCACGACGCGACCAGCGCGGCGAATGCGAATACAACCGATTTTGTACTATAGTCGAAGTTGTGTCGGTGTGTCGCATTTTTTTCCACACGGAAGTTGCCATGGTTTGCAACGAAAAGGACTTATTTGGAAAGTGAGGAAACAAGGAATAGAGGTAGGCCTATAGTATTATATTAACAAATCCAGATTTGTCGTATTTAGTTTTGTTTTTCTTTGATTTTGAAATCGGTTCCAAGACGCCAGCTAGAGAACACATGGCATCATCAACAACACAAATATATCAGCACGTACAGTTATTAGTAATACTTCCCATAACCACAGAAGAATCCACCCAAAATTGTCAACCACCAAAGATGGAAATGCCGCTAGGCAGGGATGTTACTCCTAGTCTACTTGCCTTATGTTATAGTAGTAGCACTATATATCGTAATATTGTTTGCCATTGGTAATTTTCATTGATATTTTTAGGCAGCCACGTATTGGCTATCGTTACGGCAGTTGACGATCTGATTCCCTGACAATGACAATACCCTGGACCTTTCACTCTTGGAACCTGGCTAGTATCAACCAGTCTGGTTCCAAGAACGACGTCCAAATATTATTGTCAATGTGTTGGCCTAGGTATGTTTGGGAATCAGCTCGTCAACTATACACCGTAACGATAGACACTGCGTTTTACAGGCAAAGTAAATTACACTGGGAAATTATCTTCTGATTAAAATATCTTTCTAGAATGGACAAACAGTTTTTTGTTTTTATTTATTTATTACAGCATATCTTCTGGATCATCAGATGGACATTTCAATCTGGAATTGGAGTAGCTCTTCGGTGCAGTACTTGTACTGACTGCACCAATTTCATTTACCGGATGACACAGGAATCGACCCTATCTGAACAAAATATATGCAGCTGTAAATAAACTGAATGTGTACTGCGGGTCATTGTGATGTTTTGTATAAGCTATGGTACTGGTCAGTTTACTCCAACTGCTATACGCAACATTATGGCGGGGGGTTCACTTGAGGATAAAAGCATTAATTTTGGCACACATTCAGAGTGTAAAGAAAGATTTTTGGCTCGCCGCTCTCGAGCTATAGGAAGAATAAAGGAAGAGTAACATGCAATTGTATTGGAATTCTTAAAAAAATACCTGTTATATTTTTTCAAGGGACAAATCTAAGATGGCCGTATACATTTATATTCTAAAGACATGTTTTGATTGTGTAACAAATTCCATGCTTTTATCATTTTTACCATGTTTGTTTCACCAATCTGCCTGACTAAACAGCAAGACTCCAATTTATGTATGCCAGTAGGCAGTATAAAATCCGGAATTGTTTTGGCATGCTGTATATTATTGCTACTACCGACCACCTGTAAGAAGTACAATTGCCAATAAAGTATCCCATGTACAGCATAAATGTCAACCAAAAAAAGTGATTGATTTTTTGGTAAACTGAAATAACCTATAGCCTCTTTTACAGGCTTTTAGGGTTCGAAGAAGTGTCCATTACTAAAAACCAGACTATATTAAATGCAAAAATAAGTTAAATGAAGATTTTTGGAAAAGCCAACTGTCATTTTTACATTTAGGCCAGATTACATCCATTTAGAACTCGTGTTTGGGGAAATTCAGTCTTTCTGCGCGGCGCGAACTGCTAATCTGCACGAACTGCTAATCTGCGCGAACTGCTAATCTGCGCGAACTGCTAATCTGCGCGAACCGTCCATTGCGCGCGTGCGCTGCTGTGATCATGGGGAGCCTAGGTAGGCCCGAATCAGATCGCGCTGCATTCGCTGTCGGTTGATCGTGCCTCAATTGGCCGATCGTGCCACCACCAGTCGATTGCCTTCTATTTAGCTATTCCATTAGTTCCAATGCACGAGTAATTGGGGGGTTGTTCTGCAAAAGAGAATTAAAAACTTAGAAATAGGCTGACGGTACTTGTGCAAATGCATTTTTGATAGCGCAAATTTAGAGACTTCGCCCAAAATTCTGATTTTGGACCCCAAAAAGTAGGTTATGTTCCATTCCCTGCAACCGACAACATTGATTTTCGGATTCAGGACATCAAACTGAGTAGAATCACACAATTTTGTTTTTGTTCCCAAACTGGTACCACGGATTGTTTTTCTGAGCATATTTTTGGGTCACGTAACACGGCCTAATAACATTGCTACTTCACTCTCCTATGAAGAACGCCTGAAGAAACTCAATTTCCCTCCTCTCTATAATAGACTTATTTATTTGAGTGTTTCTTTTGTGGTTAAATGTCTGTATAAACATAACAACATCCTTTCTTCTTTTCTCCCACAGCCAAACACCAGGAACACGGACGTCTTGCTCTTCAAGCACAAATACAACCGTACTAACTGTGCAAAATTCTCTTGGTTTAACTTCCCCCCCGATTTGTTAACTCTCTTCCCTGTGATCTTCGAGATCTCTGTCTGGAACCCTCTTCTAAATGCTTCCTAAATGCCCTATACGTGATTACCTTCTCGACCAAGACCCCATCTCACACTCTTTTTATAATGTACCCATCCTGCAAATTCTTTCATTCTTTCATAATAAAAAAACAGATAAATACATTTACAATTTTTTTTTTCCTGTCAGATGACTTATCTAAGATTTATGATTTGTATTTATAATTTGCAATTACTACTTTGACTTGTCTTAATTGTTAATAATTATAATAATTCCAGACAAGCTTGTACAGTAGTTTTTAATTTGTGTAAATACTGTGGCGGGAACTCCCCGGGCCAACCTAAAGCTGTTAGGATAAGTCGGACACCTATTAAAGCGACGACAATCCTCCCAACCTAAGGCTCTTCCCTAGACGAGAGATCACTCAGAGCGACCTAAAAGGCTAAGGGTGCAGGTCCGTTTTGGAGGAAATATACCGCCGATTATGATGATTGCGATTACTCTCTGTTAATTACACTATAACCTGTAACAAAGACTCCTTGACAACTGGGTTGACGGTACAATGAACAATAAGGATGATTTATTCACAACAATCAAGAAATGTACAGTAATTGGAAATTAAGTGGGCTGTTTAAATACTAGGGTCCTCAGCAGCAATGCACAATAACTGCAGTGTTCAGAACGCAAAAGCCATCATAAACATTACACAAGCGAAGTCAGCATTAAGCGCCTAGTCAGCATTACGTGCCTAGTCAGCATCAAGTGCCTAGTCAGCATCAAGTGCCTAGTCAGCATCAAGTGCCTAGTCAGCATTACATGCCCAAGTAAGCTGTGTACAACCAGTACAGCTTTGCACCTGCTACGCATTAACCATGCCAGCTTGCGTCAGCTATGTACAGCTAGCTATCTCAGCTTTGTACCACCAACACATTAACCATGCAGGCTTGCGTAAACAATGTACAGCTATACCGCTTTGTACCGATTCGCATAAGCATCGCACAAAACGCAGCACCAGTTACCTACGTCTTATCTGCCGTGCAGCTCTCGAACAACTAACCATGATTATTACGTGTCTACCACCGGCACCCAGGTAAACACGCACACCATGTGAAACACATACATGTACTTAAGCATATGGGCTTTGTTACCCAATCGCGTGCATTCACGCAGTGAGTCACTGAGCGGTAAGCTCCGCCCAGCCAGCGCGCGCAACTACAGGTCATGTCCGCCTGTGGTTACAGTTCATTCATAAACTTTAGAATTACAATAACATAAACTGGCACTAAGTCCTTGCACTTTCCGTCACACAGGCCCGAGCATGGCAGAGGATGTCCCCATACTCTAAAAGCCATAAAAACTAAATGGAAAGTGTCCATTCCTTAACTTTTCCTTTATAATTTTATATAAAAGTTAAGCTTATTAAATATTCACAGGATTTGGGCTCGATTTCAAGAACCCTAAAGTTAAGCTCATTAAATATTCGCAAGATTTTGTACATAATTTCACACTCGGTTTTGCTCCAAAATTATACAGGAATCACACACGTAATGAAACTTTGCACTAATTTTAACAGATACAAATGTTGACAATTTAAACCAAATTCTTGACAAATTGTTTGAGGATAAATTGAAACTGTACACTCGATTTGAAGGTCGACTTTACAGAAATTACAGACCATGAGATTTCACAGAGTTTAAATTGGCAGGATTTTGGCTGATTTGTCCCCTGAATTTTAACAAGAATCACTTAATACATAAATCAAATGTCATTCAGACAGGATAGTTTCTACAGATCATAAAATGTACACTGATGAATTAAACAGTTAAGTTTAGATAAATCTAAATTATACAAGATTCTACTGAGCAAATATATTACAAGTTCTTGCAAAGCAGAAAATGCAATAAACTATTTACTGATAAACTATTTACACAGTGATTTGTTTTCTTCACAAAATTTGAGTGGTCGAATTAACATTATAATTTGAAGAAATTAATGCTCAAATGTACCGATTGTACTTAATTAAACTGTTCAAATTTGAATAAAAATACTTCTTAACTTATCAACACTGGGTTTTCACGCTCATCCCTGCCGACTCCACTGGACTTGACTTGCTTGCAGTACACCCGTCGTGCTCCTCGGAGGCGGCTATGTTGCCATCCAGCCACGTCTGGGTCTAGGTACTGGAACGCACTATCGCTGTCCTCAGGGGTGGTGTCGACATCTTGGGTCGGATCTCTGCTGCGTTGATCTGGGTTGGTTCGTCCTTTTGACGAACGTGGTAATCCACGGCCTATTTTCACCGGAAAACCATCTCGATGCCAAGTGTAGCGCAGACCTCCAATCGACACAGGATGACGATGTAAAGGACTCCAAAGCTCAAACAAACAAAAACCCACAATTTTACTCAACAACAGACAATTAGCATTGTCCGTCACGGCAATGGCCCGAGCAAGTCTATTGCTATTCGTTCCATTGGAACACCAACTCGATACTGCTGCAGGGGTGCAACCCTTTTCTTAGCAGCCGATTTTCTCCTGGCACAGACATTGCAGCCTCGGAGAAATGACCGCACGTCCGCAGACATGCCTGGCCAGAAGAACCTGGCTTTGACTTTAGCCAGAGTTTTGCTGACCCCCAAATGACCACTTAGTTGCCCACCGTGCAACTCTGACAAAATTTCTTTCCGGGACTTTGATGGTAACACCAATAGCCACCGGATAGACTTTCCGTCATCGGAGTCCCACCGCCTGTGCAGAACTCCCTCACGGACTTCCAACTGGTCCCACTGCGACCAATAGGTCTTGCAGGTTGATGACAAGTGGGAAATTGTCTTCCACTCAGGACGACCACTACCCTCTTCCTTCAACTTTACGAGCCAACTCATGGTGTCATCCTGTGACTGTGCTTCCTTTAAAGCACTACGAGACAGGGTTGGTTGGGCAGCTACGCCCCTAACCAAGAACTCACTCCCCTGAGGCTGACCCTCGGGTACCACACCAGTTGCCTCAACATCATTGACCACCTCATCACGGCCGCACTGTTTGCATTGCCGTCTTGACAACCCATCAGCATTACCATGCTTCTTGCCGCTTCTGTGCTCAACGACCAAGTCATACTGTGACAGGACTTCCATCCACCTCGCCAGCTGACCTTCGGGGTTCTTAAAATTAAGTACCCACCGCAATGCGGCATGGTCAGTTCGAACCGTTACCCTGCGGCCGTACAAGTATTGTTTGAAATACTTCAAGTACACAACCACAGCCAACAACTCTTGACGAGTGACACAATAATTCCGCTCAGGTTTGCTGAGCTTCCGGCTCGCATACGCAAGCACTTTTTCATCACCACCCTGGATCTGCGACAATACTGCCCCGATACCCTCACCGCTGGCATCGGTGTCTAAGATAAAATCGCCTTCGGGCATTGGATATGACAGAATTGGGGCGGCTTGAAGCCTGCCCTTTAACTCGTCAAATGCCTCTTGACAACTCTCAGTCCACACAAATTGCCTTGCTTTCTCAGTCAAGGCATGCAGTGGACTTGCCACCTCTGCAAACCCCTTTATAAATTTCCGGTAGTAGGATGCGAGGCCTAAGAAACTTCTCACATCTCGTACACACCTTGGAACTGGCCAATTTGTCACTGCTTCAACCTTCTTAGAGTCGGTTGCTACGCCCTCTGAGGACACAATGTGCCCCAGGTAAGCCACTGACTTTTGAAACAAATGACACTTGCTGGGCTTGAGTTTAAGCCCAGCGTTTCTTAGCCTGTCCAACACTATTCGGAGACGGTCTAGGGTCTCCTGTACCGACTGACCAAACACGATGATGTCATCCAAATAAATCAAAAGGATTTCCCACTGCAAGCCGGCCATGACCTTTTCCATGAGGCGCTCAAAGGTCGCCGGGGCATTGCACAGCCCGAAAGGCATGCATTTCCACCGGTACAACCCGCTTCTCACAACAAATGTTGACTTTTGGCTGGCGTCCTCATCCAGAGCGACTTGCCAGTACCCCGACGCCAAGTCAAGTGTACAAAACCACTTAGCCCCATGCAATGCATCGAATGTTTCATCAATGCGCGGCACCGGATAGGCGTCCTTTATGGTCACAGAATTCAACTTTCTGTAATCAATACAGAAGCGTTTCGTGCCATCCTTTTTGTCAACCAAAACAACATTTGCCGCCCATGGACTGTCGGAAGGTTCAATCACCCCCCTCTTCTCCAAATCACCGACTTGCCTCTGGATCTCCTCCTGATGGCAATACGGATGACGCCTTATCCGTTCTTTCATTGGCCTAGCATCACCTGTATTTATGTGATGCCGGACCACGTCCGTGCGACCAATGTCATGGTCACCCTTGGACAACACGTCCTGGAAGTCTACTAAACATTTCCGGACATCCCCGTGGTACATAGCCTCCACCTTGGATGTACCCCTCTCAAACAAATCCTGCAAGTGTTGGGGTAACTCTTCACCAACACCTGCCAACCCGTCCAACTCACCATGAATTGAACCAACTTCCACCTGGGAAATCACACCCGCTGTTGCTCCCTCTCGGGCAACCCTTTTCTCCCTTCCGGGATTGAAGACCCGCAACGGAACAACATCGGCCCCACTCTCCACTAGAGATCTGGCCAACACCAAACCCTTTTTGGCTAGGTCACCGCCACCTTCCAATGGTTCCACCATGGCTGGCCCGACCAAGTCGGCACCCTTCCGAGCAATTATCCCCGGGACCACGGCTTCATGACCTGGTGGGATAACCGTAGTTTTAAGGACTACAACGCGACCCACAAAGAGCTCACCTGCACTATTTGTGCACTTAATTCGCTCACCGTTGAGCCTCCACTCTTTCGACTGGAAATCTAAATTTCCACCTGTGGGTACCAGGAAATCCATGCCCAGGATACCACAGTATTTCATTTCGACAAACACTGCCCTGACTTGGTGTGTGGTTCCACCCACTTGCACGTCTACCCAAGTTATGCCCAGCACGGCTAGTTGACTACCGTCAACTTGCTTCACCTGAACATCTTCTGTCTCCAAGACAGGTCTTCTCTCCTTTGGGATTTGGTAGTACACCGTGCTACTTATCAAAGTGTCGGTGGACCCCGTGTCGATCAAAAATCGACACTTGGTTGCTCTTACCGTCCCATCAACAAATAAGCCATAACGAGGTCCACGAACTGGGCTAGGCAGAGTTATTACTCGCTGCCCGTCCCCTTGTTTGGACATTTTTCCACCATTACCATCGCTGTCACCGAGTCGCCTGGTTGACCCTCTCGGCCATGCAGCCTTCCCGCGGGTCCTACGGGGGGCTGACTGCCGTTTCCCTGCTTAGGAGTTTCTTTACACTCCCGGGCGAAATGCCCTTTCTCACCACATCTGAAACACCGCAGGGTTCCAGGCTCGGCTTTCCAGGGTCTGTGTGTCTGGGGAGACGTCACACCCTTGCCGTGATCCTGGCCCTTGATCTGACTTGACAACGACTTCACCAACTCGGCCACAGACTTCAATGTCTTGGCCTGTTCACTTAGACTTCCCTCTAAAGTCACCAACCTCTGCTCTGTTCCAGAGTCCAAAGCCCTCGCATATTTGGCGGGCTTCCGGTCAAGCCACCTTTCCTGCTCAACCTTCTCAAAGTTTTCAGTCTCCAGGGCAGCCTGGACCGCTTCGTCCAAAGTTTTTGGACGGGCCCTATTGATGCCCTCTCTCACTGAATGACTGTCAACGGCGTCCATGAAGTGGTTCTTAGCCAACCTTTCACGAACATCTTCCTGCAACTCAGGGTATGCCCTCGCCGTCAATTCGTGAATTGCTTGCCCTAATTCAAGCAAAGTCTCCTTCGGCTTTTGGCGCCGATGTCTCAGTTCGACGAGATAATTTTCACTCTGTCGAGCTGATCCAAATCTGCGCTCCAGCAACTTTACAAGCGCACCATACGTGTACTTGTGGCCAGAGTCACCTAGCAACCGTAAAGCGTCCCCTTGCAAGCTTGCGGCTAACCACGTTGCAGCTTGTCCCTCGCCCCACATGTTCACCTCACGACACGACTCAAAATGGCGGAAGTACTCTTTCCAGAGCACTCTACCGCTGTACCGATCAGGGGTTATATTTGGCCTGCGATTTAGTCGCTCCAAACCTTCCTCCCGACCCACATCACCATGAACCCGTGCCTCTCGTTTCAGTGGCCATGGACCCACTGACGAGATGTCGGCTTTAGCTGAACTGTTGTTCTTCGCCTCGACTGGTCGAGTAGCGAAACTTAACAATTCGCCATGTACCTGTTTAGGGTCTACCATGTCGCAAACGAACGGGTTGGCGCTCGCCTTAGCCCTTTCCATGCCACCTTCAGGGGTTAACGACATCAGATCATCATTTGGATCATCTGTCTCCCCGGCAACAGGCGTCGACTGTGCTCGGGGGAAAATCCCCGAGCT
Organism: Crossaster papposus; assembly: GCA_037893245.1. NCBI lineage: Eukaryota > Metazoa > Echinodermata > Asteroidea > Velatida > Solasteridae > Crossaster > Crossaster papposus. The sequence goes on along the minus strand of JBAIAA010000496.1, from coordinate 768,576 downwards.
CCGTCCTCGCCAAGGTGTACTTTCCCTGAAAGTTACACCCCTCCCCACATAAGGGGCTAACTCAGACCGCATATCTGCGCCCAAGACTCTCTCCGATGATCCGGAGTCATACCCGGTAGTCTCTTCGGGTACCCTAAACTCAACATCGGTGTCAACCTGATGGAGCACACGCCGGCCTTGACCTGGCGTGTTCATGTTTCCTTCCCTTGGGGAAACACCCGACTGCAACTCCATGGCAGCCTTCAACTTCTTTGCAATGAGGTCATTTTCCCATTGCAGAAATTGGGCTTCCATGCGCAGTCTTTGCACCTCAGCACTTGAGGTGCCCACTCGACCTTTCGAGCCTTCGCTCATACCTCCAAAAAAACAACAACAACAATTCAACTATTCAACAGTGGAAATCAACCTAATCAATCACAATCATCCCACTTCTGACACCATTTGTGGCGGGAACTCCCCGGGCCAACCTAAAGCTGTTAGGATAAGTCGGACACCTATTAAAGCGACGACAATCCTCCCAACCTAAGGCTCTTCCCTAGACGAGAGATCACTCAGAGCGACCTAAAAGGCTAAGGGTGCAGGTCCGTTTTGGAGGAAATATACCGCCGATTATGATGATTGCGATTACTCTCTGTTAATTACACTATAACCTGTAACAAAGACTCCTTGACAACTGGGTTGACGGTACAATGAACAATAAGGATGATTTATTCACAACAATCAAGAAATGTACAGTATTTGGAAATTAAGTGGGCTGTTTAAATACTAGGGTCCTCAGCAGCAATGCACAATAACTGCAGTGTTCAGAACGCAAAAGCCATCATAAACATTACACAAGCGAAGTCAGCATTAAGCGCCTAGTCAGCATTACGTGCCTAGTCAGCATCAAGTGCCTAGTCAGCATCAAGTGCCTAGTCAGCATCAAGTGCCTAGTCAGCATTACATGCCCAAGTAAGCTGTGTACAACCAGTACAGCTTTGCACCTGCTACGCATTAACCATGCCAGCTTGCGTCAGCTATGTACAGCTAGCTATCTCAGCTTTGTACCACCAACACATTAACCATGCAGGCTTGCGTAAACAATGTACAGCTATACCGCTTTGTACCGATTCGCATAAGCATCGCACAAAACGCAGCACCAGTTACCTACGTCTTATCTGCCGTGCAGCTCTCGAACAACTAACCATGATTATTACGTGTCTACCACCGGCACCCAGGTAAACACGCACACCATGTGAAACACATACATGTATTTAAGCATATGGGCTTTGTTACCCAATCGCGTGCATTCACGCAGTGAGTCACTGAGCGGTAAGCTCCGCCCAGCCAGCGCGCGCAACTACAGGTCATGTCCGCCTGTGGTTACAGTTCATTCATAAACTTTAGAATTACAATAACATAAACTGGCACTAAGTCCTTGCACTTTCCGTCACAATACCATATATTTCTATTTATATATTTATGTTTAATTGTTTTGTCATCCAATCAGTTTGGAGAGCCCCCTGACAGAAACTAGTTTCTTTTGGGCAATTCTTCGGGAGCTAATTGAATGTTGTTTTTGATCCCGGAAGACGAATTTGTTTAGTGTTCACGTTATGCCACCGTATGCCATCCGTTCTGTATTAAACCGTGATAGGCGAGAAGTCCTACATAGCAAATTAATGAGGAAACCAGTGTGCGGCATCCGAGTCCATTACATAATATTAATACAAATTGTCAAGTCGGGTGCAGCCAGTTTTCCTCTGTCGGTGACTGAATCAGTTGTCTGCACGGCTTTGGCGCGAACAGATAACGCTAGCCACGGACATTTGCGATTTATGAGAGGGCCGTACACGTATACGTGTGTAATCAGGATGAACGTTAGCTTGGACAGCACCACTGGATCAACGCCAACGACGCCCGGGATATACGACCATATCCCCGGGGCAGTCTACGATGTCGCCGCGGTACGGTCTACTTGGGTCTCCTCACCTTCTTCGGTATCTTAAACAACGGTATTGTGCTGGTGCTGTACGCTAGGTACAAACAACTACAGAAACCGATCAACCTGTTCTTGATCAATGTCTGCTTGTGTGACCTGAGCATGTCCGTTTTGGGAATTCCCTTCACCTTCGCCGCTAACGTCACCCGCAGGTGGATATTTGGCGCCGGTGATTGTACCTGGTACGCTTTCATCGTCACAATGTGTGGTAAGCCGTGTATGATAATTCCAAGAATCTATCTGTGTCTGTCCGTATTTCGATTATCTCAGAACCGAGCACTGTGTGAAATTGAAAATCTGACTTTTGTATTTGCATAGACAGCCCGATAGGATAAGCTAGCCCGATCGAATAAGCTAGCCCGATCGGATAAGCCAGCCCGATCGGATAAGCTAGCCCGATCGGATAAGCTAGCCCGATCGCAATTTTTTTCTTCCTAAAACGACATCACCAAAGAACGGGTTTTTAGCGTATCTGATTGGCTATCTGTTACGTCATGGTAGTAAATTTTACTCTCCATTTATTGACCCTAGGACTCTCAACTTATTGATCCTAACCCTAACCCTAACCCCTTTTGTCCCTAGGACTCTGGGCTATTTTGTTACCCTAGTACACGTCATGCAATGCGACACATGGATGAATGGATGACGTAGATGTTAAACAACCAATCAGATGCGCTAAAAAACAGTTCTATGGCGACTTCGTTTGGAGAGAAACAAATTCACAGCCCGTTCTGTCCGCGGTCTGAACCTGTTTGAAACCTTGCCTAAAAACAGCTTTTGTTTTCGTGGTTTTCTTTTTTTTTTTAGACTTTTTTCCATAACGTTTGTGCACACTTTTTCTTCTACCAATGCACTTTTTTGCAAATGTTATCGACTTGAGATTTGGCACACGCCTTGACCACAACTCACAGATAGTCTTAATACATGTACACAATTCGATGACGTCATCGGATGTCATGTGACGTCATGTTTTCTTTCTCACAAAGTCTTGATCCAAATAATTTTAAACTTTCACTTTTATTTTTAAACTTGTCATTTTCATCCCTTAACCAAGCCTCTATTATGGTGTAAACATAATTTGGTCAATGTTCACCTAATGTTCAGCAAGGGTAACTTTCTTTAAAATTACGAAATGCTTCCTCTCTCACAGTCTTTATTCATTTAATTTGGCCAATGGTCACATAATAGTCAGTTGGGGTCAGGATTTGGCCATTGGTCACCTAATGGTCAGTAAGGGTCGTTTACCTAAAAAATACATTTTTTTCTTTCATACTTTGGATCAATTTGTTAGGGGTCAATGATTACCTAATGATCAATATAGGGTCATTTTCTTCAAATACAAATTTGAACCCTCTTCTAAATGCTTCCTAAATGCCCTACGTGATTACCTTCTCGACCAAGACCCCATCTCACACTCTTTTTATAATGTACCCATCCTGCAAATTCTTTCATTCTTTCATAATAACAAAACAGATAAATACATTTACAAGTATTTGTTTTTCCTTTCAGATGACTTATCTAAGATTTATGATTTGTATTTATAATTTGCAATTACTACTTTGACTTGTCTTAATTGTTAATAATTATAATAATTCCAGACAAACGTGTACATTAGTTTTTAATTTGTGTAAATACCATATATTTCTATTTATATATTTATGTTTAATTGTTTTGTCATCCAATCAGTTTGGAGAGCCCCCTGGCAGAAACTAGTTTCTTTTGGGCAATTCTTCGGGAGCTAATTGGATGTTGTTTTTGATCCCGGAAGACGAATTTGTTTAGTGTTCCCGTTATGCCACCGTATGCCATCCGTTCTGTATTAAACCGTGATATAGGCGAGAAGTCCTACATAGCAAATTAATGAGGAAACCAGTGTGCAGCATCCGCGTCCATTACATAATATTAATACGAATTGTCAAATCGGGTGCAGCCAGTTTTCCTCTGTCGGTGACTGAATTAGTTGTCTGCACGGCTTTGGCGCGAGCAGATAACGCTAGCCACGGACATTTGCGATTTATGAGAGGGCCGTACACGTATACGTGTGTAATCAGGATGAACGTTAGCTTGGACAGCACCACTGGATCAACGCCAATGACGCCAGGGATATACGACCATATCCCCGGGGCAGTCTACGATGTCGCCGCGGTCTATTTGGGTCTCCTCACCTTCTTCGGTATCTTAAACAACGGTATGGTGCTGGTGCTGTATGCTAGGTACAAAAAACTACAGAAACCGATCAACCTGTTCTTGATCAATGTCAGCTTGTGTGACCTGAGCATGTCCGTTTTGGGAATTCCCTTCACCTTCGCCGCTAATGTCGCCCGCAGGTGGATATTTGGCGCCGGTGGTTGTACCTGGTACGCTTTCATCGTCACAGTGTGTGGTAAGCCTTGTATGATAATTCCAAGAATCTATTTGTGTCTGTCCGTATTTCGATAATCTCAGAACCGAGCACTGTGTGAAGTTGAAACTCGGCAGATGTATTGCTCAGGACTCAAGAATGTGCAGTGTGAAGTTGTTCGGATAAGCGATTCTCAAAAAAAGCTGCAAAAGCAGCAATACCAGATACCTAGACCCCATACTGGATGAAGCTGGTCACCACGCAGTGAAGACTGGGTCCTGGCTGTTATTCCTTAATTTAGTAATACAAACTTACAATTTTAATATTTCTTTTGTCAACTTTAGAAGAAGAAAAGTGGTTTCATAAAATAGGTAAACAATTTTGACTTGAAACAATTGGTTTTAGTTGTTAGTTGTTGTTGATGGATTTTCTTTAGTGCGTTTTTTCCTTCTCTTGTCTATGGTCAGTTTTAAACGTGACACTCGTTTCATCTTCTGACTTTTGTATTTGCATAGCCAGCCCGATCGGATAAGCTAGTCCGATCGCGATTTTTTCCCCTAAACGACATCGCCATATAACTGTTTTTTAGCGCATCTGATTGGCTATCTGTTACGTCATGGTAGTACATTTTACTACCAATTTATTGACCCTAGGATTCTCAACTTATTGACCCTAGGACTCTGGGTTTTATTGACCCTAGGACTCTCAACTGATTGACCCTAACCCTAACCCTAACCCTAATACTTTTGGACCCTAGGACTCTGGGCTTTTTTGACCCTAGTACACGTCATGCAATGCGACACATGGATGAATGGATGACGTAGATGATAAACAACCAATCAGATGCGCTAAAAAACAGTTTTATGGCGATGTCGTTTGGGGGAAAACATTCGCAGCCCAATTGGGCCCTATTGTTGCTGGAAAACCACATCTTAATAAACAGGAGACGCTGGGTACATTTAAATATCACGTTCTGTCCGCGGTCTAAACTTGTTTGAAACCTTGCTTAAAAACAGCTTTTGTTTTCGTGGTTTTTTTTCTTTTCTTTAGACTTTTTTCCATAACGTTTGTGCACATTTTCTTCTACCAATGCACTTTTTGCAATATTATCGACTTGAGATTTGGCACACGCCTTGACCACAACTCACAGATAGTATTAATACATAATTCGATGACGTCATCGTGTGTCATGTAACGTCACGCGTTTCAAATGTTCCCGTAGGATTTGTACGTTATATTCAGGCAATAAACTTTGGCACTTTTGTGAATGAGATCGATTTCGGACTAAACACACAAAAAGCATAACACACAGACCTGATCGTCTGAATATTTTTAAACTAGGTCCCTGGCACGTCTGGACTAAGCCTCATAAAATCTGATCACAGAATTTAGTTACCCAATGGTCAGTAGGGGTCATTTTTCTTAAAATGTTTTTTTCTCACAAAGTCTTGATCCAAATAATTTCAAACTTGGTCATTTCCATCCCTGAACCAAGCCTCTATTATGATGTAAACATAATTTGGTCAATGTTCACCTAATGTTCAGCAAGGGTAACTTTCTTAAAAATTACAAAATGCTTCCTCTCTCACAGTCTTTATTAATATAATTTGGCCAATGGTCACATAATAGTCAGTTGGGGTCAGGATTTGGCCATTGGTCACCTAATGGTCAGTAAGGGTCATTTAGCAAAAAAATACATTTTTTTTCTTCCATACTTTTTTGTTCGGGTCAATAAACACCTAATGATCAATATAGGGTGATTTTCTTCAAATACAAATTTGTTTTTTTCTGCCACACTTTGGGATACAAAATTGTTTTCGTCAATTATCACTTATTGGTCAGTAGGGGTAAGATTTTAGCCAATGGTCACCTAATGGTTAGTATGGATCAGTTAAAATTACGAAATGCTTCTCCGACAGTTTTTATCCTAATAATTTGCAAATGTATGCTGATATCCGTGCTTTTTTGAGCACATTAGCTCTAGTAACTACTATTTAACTGTGAGTCTGATATAAATGTCAGTTAGTAGGAACCTTGATCATGATGTGTAATCCAGAAAAAAAAATTCTAGGAGGTTCATTGCCACGTCTTTAATACCCAATTGCATGGCTCTCAGAACTCTCTAAAACTTAAATATATAATTCACGATCTCCGAAGACGGATTTGTTCACATATTTACAGGAGTGTACCGGGCCCGTTATGCCACCGCGGAGAATTGCTGTCCACGGATTTGATTCCCTACATACGAAGCCCTTTCGACGTTTTTCGTTCAGGTGTATTTCTTCGACGTGTTCTCAGGAATGGCTGTATATACGTGTGTGTGTTGTGGATAAACCGTTTCACTGTGAATTCTGTCCCTTTAGGCGTCGAGCAGATTGTGTCGCTTGCCGCTGTATCGGTCCATCGCTGCTGCCTCATCGTGCGTCCGTCCATTGTCAGGAAGATGACCACGCGATGGGCCCTGGTATTTATTGCCATGACCTGGATCTACGCCTTGGTTGTGTCGCTACCTCCAGTAATTGGCTGGAATTCCTACGCCTTAGAAGGAACCGGAACAGGTTGGTAAATTACACTTGTCTTGTTGTACCCTTTATCAGTGATTTCTTGTCGATTCTATCGGAGAGAGACGGGATAGGGTGGGGCTCAAATTCCACGCTAAACTGCACTTGTCTTGTTGTACACTTTATCACTTTATCACGCTAAACACCCCCCGCCCCTCAAAAATACAAGGGGGTGGCAATAAATCTTAGAAGCCAGATGGGAATTGTATCTATTTAAAAATACAAACAAACACAAACTACAATTCCGCACTCGGCTTTACCGTCCACATTACATATTAGTAGTAGAGATCGGTAGGACCTGGACACATTAGCCTAACATAGAGAGCGAAAACAAAATCTACTGGGTTCTCTAAACAGAGTCCCGATATTTTTCCCCAACGACGTGTCGCTATCTAATACCCTTTCGATCGTTTATTTGATTCGGTTAATCAGACTTCTGAGCTCTCGATGCAGCTTCTAAAATTGCCGATCTTCCATTTGCAGGTCTTGTAATTTAGCAATCAATTCTACTCGCAAACCGTCGCTCACGGCTTCGTTAGTTGCGCACTATAGCGGTTATCTCATTGCCGAGTTTTCTAAGAAGTTCTCAATTTAGTTCCATCTTACCTCACATCGCCTGAAGGCGTTTATATAAAGATGGTGTCTCGTTGATCTGGTTTGGTTTATGTCGCATTAAACACTATAGCCTACTGATCACTGCCAATAATTTATCGGATTTTTGTTGGGCTATAGTTTTACAAGGTGTTATCTTTTACGATGAAATTATCGTATTGTTGAAATGACGGTATATTATTATTTCTTTTGAAAGACTCGTGAAACTTACCGACATTAGCGTATTTACAGTAGGCTATACCATGTTAGGTAAAACAGTTTGCAAAGATTTAACCTGCCGATTTTGGTAAACTAAATCTAGAAGACGTCGCCAAAATGTACACAAAAGGTTCTAATTAAAACCCAATTCCTGAATCAACCAACCTTTTACCTTAAAGGGGCAGAGCTTTCGAGGAGAATTGCTGTTTAATAATTTAAAATGTGCCTTGGTGAGTAAGTAACAAGACCAAGGGTTGATAAAATGGTATAAAATGACATTAATTGGGGTTATTCACCGTAAATGTAATTGGCCCCCTCATTAACATGTCAAACACTGACAAAAAGTGGCGCTGTTCTTGACGAACATTCGGCAACCCCCACAAAGAGATGCCATACACGCGGGTACGCACGCAGCAGATTTTGTTCAGACATGGCGAGTGGAGACGACAGTTCGGGGCCGGGGAGCGCATATTCCACAGAATCATCAGGATTAGGATTACCAATCCTCACACGTCTTGCACGAGCACAGGCGCTATATTTTTCGCTGGGTAAAAACGATTTGTCTACATCTTAAGTGGGTAAACCTATTGTCTCGATAAGAAGAGAGGAATCGAGATCATTTTCTGTCCTTTTTATCAGACTTCTTTACGCGTAATATGTTTTTTCTCTTTCTTTATAAGACAATACTACAATTATTTCTATCTACTTCAAACCACATATCACCTCTTTTATCAGTTCTGAATTTACTTCAATCGATCTATGTAGGTTTTGTTATTACCGTTCCTTCAGTAATACTATCGTAAAAATAATTAAATTCAGTATCTAACGTTTCTCCAGCGATACTATCTATCGTGATTGGTTGTTTTCTGTTGCTACGTCACATCTTACGCAACCCAAATTGACTGCGCAAGCTACGCAGTAATTTGTTACATAAGCCGCAGAGCTACGCACTGCCCAACGTTCGTGATACTGTCGTAAGCGAAAGGTGGCGCAGCTATTGTTGCGCAAGAAGGCTTTGTCCTAGGCTAATTGCGCCATTGCGTAAGGTTTGGTGAAATTGGCTGCAGGTTTTTGTGTACATTTTGGCGACGTCTTCTAGATTTAGTTTACCAAAATCGGCAGGTTAAATCTTTGCAAACTGTTTTACCTAACATGGTATAGCCTACTGTAAATACGCTCAACTTGTAATTCTATATTTTAATTGTATTTATTAACCACTTTCAACAGCGGAAGAACTGCAAAAACAGGAATGGGATTTTTTTTAGAGGCATTTTTTTCTGTGCCTGCACAGCCAGAAAACTGCATATTATGTATGCAGTTCCACCGTCTCCCAGAATGAATGACGTCATATACATATGTATGCAGTTCCACCGTCTCCCAGAATGACGTCATATGTTTACATATACAGACGGAAATTTGACGTCGCGCTTTTCAGATTTCTGGCTGTGCAGAAACAAATGCCTCTAAAAACGTATTTCTAACTTAATTTACCCATTTTTTTGTGTTAGTTATTATTTAATCTATACTTTGCCACAAAACACCAAAAAACGGGGAAAAAAACTATTTTATTTCCGCTTTAAGGTTTTAATTAAAACCCAATTGCTGAATCAACCAACCTTTTACCTTAAAGGGGCAGACCTTTCGAGGAGAATTGCTGTTTAATAATTAAAAATGTGCCTTGGTGTGTAAGTAACAAGACCAGGGGTGATAAAATGGTATACATTAATTGGGGTTAATCACCGTAAATGTAATTGGCCCCCTCATTAACATGTCAAACACTGACAAAAAGTGGCGCTGTTCTTGACGAACATTCGGCAACCCCCACAAAGAGATGCCATACACGCGGGTACGCACGCAGCAGATTTTGTTCAGACATGGCGAGTGAAGACGACAGTTCGGGGCCGGGGAGCGCATATTCCACAGAATCATCAGGTCCTACATCTGAAGAAGATATTCCACTTGACAATTCCTTTGACAATAACTTGAGTCGACCATCGACTGAATGATTTTGCATCGATACGCGTGGCACATGATGCATGCATGCACGGGCACGCTGGTCGCGACGTCGAAGTCTTCCCAAACATACGTCACAATTATGCAAATTTCACATGTTAATAAGCTACCATTCTAGGGGCGGGGCCGGTCCCCCAAAGTACTTTATTATTTTATTTTCTTAATATTAATTACCAAAAAATAAAACTTTTATAAACTGAAAATCACTCAATTAGTTATAATCTTTCATTTAAACTAATAAAAACCACATTTCTAGGACCCTTTAAGTCAGCGTTAGGTCACGATACTGGCACTGTACAAAATATATATGTCGGTTATCGTGAGCAAGTTTTTATGAATATTGTCAAAATTTGAAAACGAATAAAATGTAATGCGACTTTTTAACTATATTTGCACAAAAATCATGGAATTGTTTAAATAATTACATATTATGGTAACAAAAGTGATTTTGTTGACTAAATACCACAATTTAACATCCAATATTGTTAACACAAATTTCTTCACTTCTGATCGGTCAGTTGCTAGAATCAGTGACAATCACGTGATTTTCACCAGTGATTTGATGGTAACTTTAGAACCAAAATATTTGGTGTTTTAAAAACCAAATAAGAACGTGCTGTATACACCAACAAATAACCTTATAAGACTAGCTAAATAACCAGTGACAATCACGTGATTTTCACCAGTGATTTGATGCTAACTTCAGAACCAAAATATTTAGTGTTTTAAAAACGAAATAAGAACGTGCTATATACACCAACAAATAACGTTATGCGGAGCCGTAAGATGACTAGCTAAATAACCAGTGACAACCACGTGACTTTCATCAGTGATTTGATAGTTGACACAAACTTGTATGCGATCTGTTTGTGGGTTGCTTCCCAATGGAGGCGCACTGGAAATGTTGCAATGTGGAGAAAGACTCATTAGACTGGGCTCGGTCTGGTAATGTTAAGTGGATGTAAATCCAGTGGATGTGAATTTGAATCTTAACGACTTTACCCCGGGTGTGAATTTGGACTGAGAATGCGAAACTGAAGCATTTAGGTGTTATTTTGTAAATCGTTTGTGGAGTCGGATCGCTTTGAATGCAAAATCACATCATGCCCATTTCTTGTGTATAACGCGCTCGGGCACTTCAGCTTCAGGGCAAAACAAAGACCGACCATAAAAACAGTTTATTTGTTGGGGGTGTTTGGAAGAAGGGGGTTTACAAAAACGTTTCTTCTGTGAATTGAGAGTGCATTGAACATTCTTTTAGTAAAAAATTCATACGTATATGCATGCACATCGATACGTCTGGCAGCAACAAAACCGAAAGCAGTCCATTGAAAATGTACAGGAGCACACATTATCTCGTCATTATCTCTCAATTTGTCACTTTTCTTTTTGAAAATGTTTGCAAAGGTTGTATAATAACCATAATTTCTTGTAATGATTTGTCCTCCGTTTAAATACCTCTTGCTATCCGCGTATTTAACCAAAGCATGTCGGTTGGATGTTTTACAGAGTGTTCCGTAAACTGGACCTCGAACAATCCGGGCGACTCATCCTACATCATTTTCATTTTCGTCCTGGTCCTGGTCGTTCCATTGTCGCTGATTGTGGGCTCCTACTCTATGCTCATCTATACCGTCAAGAAGGTGAGAACTAGGGTAGTCACTAGAATGATGTTATAGCCCTATGTATTGGTAACGTCTCGTCCATATGTGACCTGTTCCAACGAAACCTGGACAAAGTGGCACAATGTGTTTTATTACATGTGTTCTATTTCCTGAATCTCCAGCTATTAATCTCCAATCTCCCCAAATTTGAAAATCCGTCACCCAGAAGTATGTTTTTTTGTCGATTGTGTATACAAATAATACGCTTTTCTGAATTTCAAAGCTGTTTATCTCACGGTAGGGTTTTAAGTTTTTTACCACTAAATCCTTCCACCAGGGGAGATAGGGTGGGAATACATATGTAAATGATACATCATTTTAAAGCTGAGAGTCTAGAGAATTTGAAAAAACAAATATTGTCAACTTTGTCCGGGTTTTGTTGGAGCAGGTCATATATTGATCACATGAAGTTTTCAGTGGGGGTTCCTTGCTCGACGCTATACTTATTCGTGCAAAATGCCGACATACGATCGGTTTTCGACCAAATTAACAGTGAAATGTGTAGCTTCACTGTTTCAGCCCTGTCAGTCATCAGAAAGATTATTACCGTGCACAGGATTTAAATTGGAAACTAGTAGGACTACAAACATCTCTTCTTTTTAAAAGAAAATGCCGTTAGAATGCTCCTCATAACGAACAACGCTGTGTAGTTTTCTATTTATAGAAACAAAGGAGAACAATAGAAGGTAAGTAGGGTCGGACAATAGAGACACTCCGTATTTTATACCCAGCACGATATGTGGCAGAGGGGTACCCCCTATTATCCCTATACCTTATACACACTCAACACTATTGTAACCTAACCCATCCCCCCTTGAAACCTAAAAAGAATTCCTGAGATTCCGGGAACACAATGGTCAACACAAAAGAGGGGGGGGGGGGGGGGGGTTTCTCTGCCACATATCGTGCTTCATATGCCGTATTTACCCATATGTCAAGATGGGTGACTATAGGCCTATACACCTGTTTGCAGACGAAATGTTTGCACCAGGGATGTGACCTTAACGAAACATTATTGAATTAAACATCAAATTCTAATTTGTGTTTAACGACTTTCTATATCGTAAGTTCTCAAAATTTGGCATGCAAAAACGTTTGGGGAACTCGCTGAAAATGTTTGGGAACTGGTAATTCGTTTAGATAATGAAATCATTCTAGTAATTACCTCTGGACTCGCACCTCGATCGTATTATCGTTCTCTTTATTTATACATGTGATCGGATAATTCTTGGTGTTCATTTTTATTATATTAAATGCAAAATGACCTAACCCTTCCTTCCGGTCCAAACAGGTAATGCCTTATAATTTGAAAGTGGAAACTGATGTGAACTTCGATGTTAGTCTCTGGCTAGGTTGTATGTACTTGACAACAAGTTCACCAATTACGTCATACAATGTTATAGCGTCCTCTAGCGGCAGATTGACAAATGTTTAAAATGAATAATCAGTTGATTCGTTTGGCGAAGTTTGCTGAAATTACTTTATAATTGATGTAGGCTATATAATCAGCTTCATGCTTCGAATAAGTTGAGGATGAAAAATATTGAGATGAAAATACTGAATGACACGTGATTATCACAGACTTTGTACACAATATAAGTAATTTTACCAACAAATAAATTCGTATTCTTATAAAAGCTAACCTACATGTAGGTGAAAACCCTAGATAGCTATAGAGCTGTCAGACCTTTTAAAAGTGTCCTGGACTGAAGCGTTTTAAAAGGTGAGAAAGCTGTCTGACAAAAGAAACATATGAAAGATTTTGAAAGGTAAAACAACTCTCTGAACCAACTGGTGTGAACAAAAATACCTTTCAAGTTTCCTGGACTGAAGCGTTTTAAAAGGCGAGAAAACTGTCTGACAAAAATAACCTATGAAAGATTTCGAAAGATAAAACAACTCTCTGAACAAACTAATGTGAGAAAAAATACCTTTCAAAAGGTATTGAAAGGTGTAGTAGTGCAGTAGCAACAGATTCTGAAGCGTTTTGAAAGATTCATACTTATTTATAGCCATTTTGCCCAGTAAGCAGATTTTGAAAAGTTTTGAAAGGTAAAACCATTGGAGGGTTTCTCGTATCTAGCAGACAGACGTGATGGTGAAGTCATCATGAGTCACGTGACGTCATCTAAAAGGTTCAATATTTAATCGTTGAAAATCAATACGAAATCAACCGTAAAAGACTGGAACTCTCAAGATTGTGGTAATTTATAGAATAATCCAGAATCTTCATTTTTATCTCGTGTGCGTACAATCACGTAGACCTTAATTCCGGTTCAACCCGAAAGTGCATTATAATTTGAAAATGAACAATTATGTGAATTTACTTTCAACAATGTAAGTCTCTGTCTAGTTGTGTTTTTAAAAAAGGTTACCAATGACGTAATACATTTTTATAGCGCCTTCTAGCGGCATGTTGAAAATAGGTTTAAAATAAATAATCAGTTGATGTTTGTGGCGAAGTTTGCTGAATTCACTTTTGTTGTTGTATATAATCAGCTTTATGCTCCATCCTGGTTGATGAAATCCCAACTTTTGAAGAGTAGTCACTGACCGCAAACTTATAATGTTGATTCAACACTTTAGTTTTAAGCTTGAAAGAATATAGGGGCTGGAGCTAAAACTACTAGCCCAAATCGAGATATAGGCCTATTGGTATAATTTTTCTTCTAGAAATGCTCTCCATCGATTGGTGTAGGTATGTTTTGGCTTCTCGAGGCAGTGGAAGTATCGAGTATGCTTGTCTTTTTATGAGCCACCCTGTATAAAAGGTATTTTTGTTATCACTTGTACGTACACCATTTAACTTTCAACGCTCCATATGCCGTATTGGTAAAGGCTATTGGTGGTATGTCTTTTCCATACAGTTTTCATATTACTTTTGGTTTTGATTTCTTTTTTCCGTTTAGGTTGGATCCAGTGGGGCAGCGCAATCCTCTAAGCACAAAGCCGACAAAAAGGTCACTATTTTGGTCGTCGTCATGATCGCTTGCTTTATGGTCTCCTGGACGCCCTACGCGGTATGTTCGCTCTACGTGGCGGCCAGTAAGGATAACACTGTCTCACCAGTGGCGGCCTCGATACCCGCCATGTTCGCTAAGGCCTGCACCGTCTACAACCCCATCATCTATTTTCTGTTAAACAAACAGGTTCGTATAAAGACCGTGTAAATTTTGTGCATAAAGGTCACGATTGAACTTCCGGACACCTTTAAACCGCCGGATATAGGACTTTACGTGTGGTTGATTTTGTATAATACTTTGTTTTTACGAAGATCTGAACCATTAAACGGCCATAAATATGGATGATCAATACAAAAATAATTTTACAATATGAAAACATGCATGGCTGTCTAGTTATTGAAGACGAGTAGACAAACATGTTTTACCCGGTGAGTGTACAGGTTGGAACGTGATTGAGTCAAGGTCGGGATGAAAAGGTATCCCCTTCAAAATCCATGTACTGCATGCTGTGGCGCTGACGTGTGCAGACGTCGAAGAACGTATACATGTTCATATTTCGAAAACCGCCTTATATTGCATTTGGTCTACGCTTTAGAAAGACTAGCGCGTGACGAGAGAACATTGGAATAACGTACGTAACTAGACTTTTTCGTTTTCCTCTTTATACAATTTCGTATCTACTTTTTAGTAAAAGAAACACCGTCAAAACAATTTATTTTAAGGAAACTTCTCGCTTTACAAGTTGAAGCTCCTATTCGATGTGCCCGGAAGTTCTGTTTCTCGTAAAATCTCGTCTACGTTCTCGAGGTCAAGTAAAACCTAGCAGCAACTTTGACGCATATAACCGGGTAATATGCGCAGGCGTTCTTTCCACGAATCACGATGGGACCTTTATCGTTACCCTTGCTTGTGCATGTACTGTGTTGTAATCGGACACAATGGGACTATTGTTCATTTCATGATAAAAGCATGACATTTGGCAGACAGTCAGAGTATTTCATGAGAAAGATATTCGGCAATATGGCCCTCGTAGATTTGAAAAAGAATATACGTAGAATAACATGCAATGGCAGTAATTTTGAATATTTTGAAATTGCTTGTAATTCTACCTTTATTTTTTCAAAGGACAAATTTGCGTTGGCCCTATAGCAAAAATATGATTGTGTGCCAAATTCTATAATGCCTTTATCCTTGTTTTTATATCGGGCTGTGCTCCGTAGTCATAGTGATTTGGTGTGGCCAGCTGCCAGAGGCTATTATGTGCCAGCGGCTCGACCACGTTGTAGCCGCGTCTTTCGCAACTCAGCATCCCAGCTGCGATTATGAGGATGATTAGCTTTTCTAATTAGTATTATTGAATTGAACAATTTTTACATCAATCTACCAAACTATTGATCAGTTGACGTATCTAGCCATTCCCTTGGATTTCAAAATGCATTCTTGCTTTTCGTCTGTCATGTAGGATTTAGTGCCTGCATTCAGATTGACATTCTCTCGAGTATATTCTGACTCACTGCGATGCAAATTAATAAATAGTTTTCAATAAGCCTTTATTATTGACCTCGAGAACAGACGAGACTTTTGAGAACTTCCGGGCTACTCGAATAAAAGCCGTGAGGCGGAATTGAATTGCGGCCCCATTCAAAATGTGTCAATTGGGTCAATTGGGTCAATTTCTATCAATTTCTATCAATTTGTCTGGGATTGTGTGCCCCCCTCTCCTCAAAAGCAGCCTTCAATATTAATATTGTCATTACTAAAACTATTCAGCATGATCATTTTTTGATGCACAAAATAAAAACTTCAAAAAACGTTTCGTGTCGTGCTAACGATGTCAAACGCAAACAGCTTGGCTCTTTTCCACACAAATGAAAAAAAAAATCGCGACTTGCCTCCAAAGTCGCGAATATTGACGTCAAATTTGACGTCAAATTTCACGACCGGACATAAATTTTGACGCGAATTTTTTTCTAGCAAACTAGGTTTTGGATAGTCTTGCTTCAAGACCGAGTTTTTCATTTGTTCCGGGGCGAGCTGTCCGTCTAGTCTATGCAGTTTATCAAACGGGCTTATTGAGGGCGTCCTCGATTGTCACAAGAGATCAGTGGATTTATTTTAAAGGTATGATACACCATTGGTAATTGCTTGAATTATCATGAATGGGTGGATTTGGGGGTTGTATTTTATATTAACCTCCACCCGTGACGTCACCCTATTGTCCTACCGCTCCATTATTTTGAACGAATGGAGCGTTGGAGGCGATATCTCTTCATTCTTTTTGGAAGGTAACGCAAGTGAACAAAGAGGAAGTCACTGAAACTAACCAATGTAGCGGTTTTCGTTGTATTTTTTAAGAAACCTATGTACTCCAATCCGATTTTCCCCTTAATCTTGTTCTATGGTTAAACTAACCCATACGAAAATGTGTCGAAGAAAAAGACAAACATTATCGATAGTCGGATTCGAACCACAGACCTTTCGATCCATAGCTCTCCTCTCTACCAACTATGCTATTGACGAGTTGATGAAAGAAGCTGTTCTTTATAATTCTTTATAGTTATTTAATGTATATGAGTTGCCATTGCTCTTTCTCGTGAATATTTTAATCACGAACCACCCAGCTCCTGGAAAAAAATATCACGAACCGCTACACCGGTTAGTATAAAGTGTCTTCTGAACAAAGACGCTCCATTCGTGCAAAATAATGGAGCGGTAGGACAATAGGTGGTGACGTCCCAGGTGGAGGTTAAGTCAGATAATGCCCTCGTTAACGCGCCATTCGTGGGTAATAATGTCCCTCGGGCTTCGCCCTCGGGACATTATTACCCACGAATGGCGCGTAACTCGGGCATTATCTATAACGTAAATCTCGTTTAACTGACCTGTCCGAAGTTTTACAATTATGGATGGCGAGAAAATCACGAAAAACTGCGTTTGTTTTCAACCGCCGTCGGGCAGTTGAATATTCTTATGTTTTTGTTTTTTGCGATCGCCGTCCGTTGATCGCGAATTTAGTTTTATACAATTATATTTTTCGGAATAATTACAGGACATCTAGCGCGATCATTTTGCTGGATGCCTAGAATCATTATTTATTTTCAAATAAGTAGGAGATTTCTTAATAATTCGATAGTAAATATTTTGGATATCTGCAAATCGTGTATCCTACCTTTAAGTTCAGTTCACGAGATTTGTTTCTGAACAAATCCACTGATCTCTCGTGACAATCGAGGGCGCCCTCAATAAGCCCGTTTTCGGAGTATGGATGATTGATGAACTCCAGGCGGACGGCGCGACTTTGGGGGCAAGTCGCGAAATTTGACGTCAATATTCACGACTTTGGGGAAAAGTCGTGAAATTTGTCGCGAATATTGACGTCAATATTCGCAACTTTTAATGCAAGTCGTGAATTTTGTCACGAATATTGACGTGAATATCCACGTCAAATTTGATGTCAATATTCGCGACTTTTGGGGAAAGCCGTGAATATTGACGTGAATATTGACGTCAATATTCGCGACTTTGGGGTAAGTCGCGAAATTTGTCGTGAATATTGACTTCAATATTCGCGATCTGCGTAGTCCCTTCAGGGCCACCATAATCAAGCGATGTCCCAGCGACACGCGGTGTTTAAGCTCGAACGGCCACTAACGACCGGGTATGCACTGTATAGCTGCCGGTTCGCCAGGCCCAGCTAGCCCGTTGCGAGCCAGCTCGAAATTTTGATGGATGGTGATACCCAGACTTGCACAGGTATTTTGGGACACTGTTGCTGAATACTGTTTTATATTTTAAATTTGCCGCCTATTCGGTCCGAGATTTGCCAACTTGGGTCTGGAATCTAGAACCGCGTATTCCCAAACGTGTCCTCCAACAATATACGAGACTCGTTTGACACGGGTATCATTGAGTTTGGAAAATGTTATCTTAACTGTCGAATTGACCTGAAAACATATTTTCCTTATTGACTAACAAACGGGGTATCTTTGTTTTAGTTTGAATTTTGCGCTTGTCATCCCAATTTTGTTTGGTTTATTACACAAATATTCTTATGAATAAACAAATGAAAATGTGTAAGCCACTATAATATCAGTATTTATGTGTAATTTCCGGTTTTTGATCGTCCCCCTGTCGCGGGTCACCACTCATAAATTATGCATTTTATTTGACCTGGATTTGAAAATGGCACATGCGCACAACTTTATTAAACAGCGGTGATGTATATACACAAATGTGTACAAATACCAAACTATGTAATTTTACCGAATCTGTTTCTTTCTATTGTATAGATCTACTAAGTAAGAAAACAAAGTCACCGTTAAATAATTATTTCTGTAAACTTTAATAATTGCTGCTGATTGTAAACCGAAAACTGGACATCTAATTGTTACGGTTTCTCTGTATTTTGCCTAAACAAATTGGTATGTTATTACCGATTACATTTTGTTTTCTTTTCTTTTTCATAACAAACTAAAAGGGTTTGTGATTAAATTTTACAAATTAGCAGTTACATAACATAACAGAAAGTGCTGGAAACCCTGTTTCCAGCACTTTTTTCGGTAAAATTACTGTTTAGTAGTTAAATGTTAGTTTACGCTTTTGATTAAGTTTCAGTTATGTTGTCACTTGCAGAAGCCGCTCGCATTATACACGCGATGCTTTCCCGACGAGCCAATTAACAATAAGAACAAAGTATGATGTGTTTTGGCATTCAAAGCGGACACAGTTCTTAGCAGGATGTGATTTCAACAACATATTTTTAAAATCTCATCCAAATGCTCAAAATTCACAACCTTAGTCTAAATTTACATCCTGGGTTAAGTAGAGGTGAATCCAGTGGATGTGAATTTGAATTTCAGCGACTTAACCCAGGATTTTGAAAATCTGTTGTTAAAATCACATCCAGATACTGGTCGTGTACGCTTTCAATGCAAAATCACATCACGCCCGATGCTTTCCCTACTGCAAAAGCTTTGAGCGAAGACATGCAAGGCGTTTGTTTTTACACAACTGGAGGCAAGCAGATGTCCTACAGAACCCCCTGGGAAATGAAAGTGTATAATAACACCAATATTTCTGTTCATTTCTTTTTCTTCCATGCCCAGTTCAAGAAGGCCTTTTTGATGTTCTTCGGACGCATTTCATTAAGTAATGACGATAATGCCTTAGGAGGTGAGAGGGTGCGTCAACAGGCCATGAGCCGCCCAACTGCAGGTACGTCTAACACTAACAGGCGGGGACAGGATACAAACTTGACTTGCCGCGTCTCCCAGTTAAAGACAACTCCTGCCATTCCTCGACGCCCAGTCAAGCTTGCCGACTGGGGGGCCAGAAGCCTCAAATACGACCAAGAGCAAGGACCAGGGGGAGGGGGAACCCATAGCGTAACGGAGATTCCGGCTGAGGTCCATCAGGCAGACGAAGAGTCTCCACACGACAAACACCAGGCCGCCAAAAAAGAACCGTCCACGGCCAAAAAGCACAACCGGGGATTGCATACAAGTCGCAAGGTTTGCCCAATCAAACAATCTGATGTTTAAGAAAAATGAATAAAATACATCATTCAATTGCTTAAATTATCAGGAATGGTTGAACTTTATAGTAATTATCGTTTAACTGACAATCGTGAATGCCGAAGAAAGCAAGAAAAACGGCGTTCTTTTTTAACCGGCGTCAGGCACTTGTTCTTATGTTGTTCTTGTTTTTTCGCGATCGCCGTCCGGCGATCTCACATTTATTTCATAAAATTGTTCGGAACAATTATAGGATATCCAATGCAATCATTTTTCTAGATGCCTACAATCATTATTTACTTTCAAATGAGTAAGATATTTCTTAATTATTCGGTAGTAAAAAACTTCGAAATCTGCAAATGGTGTATCTTACCTTTAAGACTTATGAGGGTAAACGAGAAACCTATTTTATAAGTTGATAATACGTTCGCATGAGATTGTTGTTTGCGTATATTGGCCTATTGGTTACAGTGTTCGACTCATGTACGACAGTGCGTGGGTTCGAACCCTGCCAGGAACATAGTGTTTGTGTCCTTAGGCAAGACACTTAACTACATTTGCCTCTAAGATCGTTTGAGATTGTTGTTACTATGGAAAGCGCTAAAAAATCACGATTGTTAGTTTTTGTGGACCTCGCTACTGAAGCAACTATTGTTATTATAGGCAAACTTTATTCTCCCAATGTTTAGTAAGTTTGCCCATTTTATTAGCACAGCGTTGTTGTGAACACACACTTATCGACTTGGGATTTTGCAGGTTCCCTAGGAACAATCCACAGATGTGTCTCTAAGAAATCTATGACGATCTTCCAGAAAGGTGTGTAGTTATTTAACATTGGAAGATTAATATATTTCATTTTTGAAAATCAACACAAATCAACCGCAAAAGCCCTGAACTTTACGTTTGTAAGAATTTAAAAAAATAATCCAGGACCTTCTAGTCCAAAGAGAAAGTGCCTCATAAACTAAAAGTAGAAAAATGATGTGAACTTCGCAAAGTCGGATCGACTTGGGATTTTGCAGGTTCCCTGGGGACCATCCACAGATGTGTCTCAAAGAAATCTGTGACGATCTTCCAAACAGGTGTGTAGTTATGTAACATTGGAAGATTAATATAAATTCCATTTTTGAAAAAGCCCTGAACTTTACGTTTGTGTGAATTACAAAAATAATCCAGGATCTTTATTTGCATAATGTGAACCTACTAGTCCAAAGAGAAAGTGCCTCATAAACTAAAGTGCCTCATAAACTAAAAGTAGAAAAATGATGTGAACTTAGGCCGTGTCCGAAACGGGTGTCTAGAGCTACGGTCTACGTCTACAGCTACAGCTGCAGCTACGTCTACGTAGGCGCTAAGGCAAATGTAATTCGGACGTGGCTACGGTAGAGCCTACGGCTAGTTATTGCGCCCCCAAGCGATGCTTGAATTAGTGTTTGCAAAATTACGATGTCAGAATTTAAAACAATTATCGTCTGCTAGATGTTACGCAATGTTTGTCTACACCCAGTCGAAATACCTGATGATATTGACGTATTTGTCGATCTGTTAGTTTCTATTCAATGCACTATCATTGAAAAATAAACAAAAATTTGTTCCAAAATTAACGTTAGTGCTGCCGCCATTTTGTTTTGCCAGAGCTAGACAACTTCTTATACGGCTAGATTTGTGTGACGTTGTAGCCGTAGCTATAGCTCTAGACGGCATTTCGGACAGCGCTACAAAATGGCAGACGCAGACAATAGCCGTAGCTGTAGCTCTAGACACCCGTTTCGGACACGGCCTTACTTTCAATGATGTTAGTCTCTGGCTAGGTTTTAGTTTATACAAATACATACCGGTGACTTCATAAAATGTTATAGCGCCTTCTAGCGGCAGGTTGAACAGTTTTTATCAAATATTTCTACATTTTATCTTTGGAAATCAATACAAAATCAACTGTAAATGATTTGATTATGATTATTGGGAATTGGTAGAAAAATCCAGGTTCTGCAATTTTTATTTTACATGCAAAATCAGGTGACCTTCCCTTCCGGTCCAAACCGGAAGTGCCTTAAAATTTGAAAAGTGGAAAATGATGTGAACTTACTTTTTAACGATGTCGGTATCTAACAAGGTTGTACTTTACACCAAACAGTTATCGGTCATAAAATGTTATGGTGCCCTCT
This sequence comes from Crossaster papposus, assembly GCA_037893245.1. NCBI lineage: Eukaryota > Metazoa > Echinodermata > Asteroidea > Velatida > Solasteridae > Crossaster > Crossaster papposus. The sequence goes on along the minus strand of JBAIAA010000496.1, from coordinate 746,565 downwards.
AGCCGCAGGTTGAAATTGTTTTAAATTAAATAATGTGTTAATTTGTGTGGCAAGGTTTGCTGAAATCACTTTATAATTGATGTATATAATCAGCTTCATGACGTCGCGTCACCAGACCGGAAATTACAATATAAAGACTTTTAAACCTATACAAAACGGTCCGATCGCCACAAAACATGGGAATACCCCTGTGTATTCCCAACGCAAGCATAGTCCAATACCGGTGACACCTTTTTATTATTATTATTATTAAACAAGACGAATCAGGTAGAGTGGGAAGAGTGCAAGCACTATAAGTTGCTTCTCGGCAATCCCCACACACCTGAAACGTCGAAGACAAAACGTGAAACAAACTGAAGACAACATACAAACAAACATCCCCCCACACACACACAAACAAACTGGACAATAAAGAATTGGAGAAAGGGTTTATTTGTGAAACTCATCCCAAGGGCAGAGCAACCTCTTGTCTCACCAGGATGAGCGACCCCGAGATGAGTCTCAAACCATACAAAGACAACTTTGTAATTTGGGAAATTCATTCCAAGGGGAAGATATTAGCAATCTCCAAGACACAGTGCCACGAGGAACAGGACCCCCAGAAAGGCCGGGCCGTGTCCCTGATCATTTTACTATGATCGGGTCTGAGCAGTTTCGGCGCTCTTTTGAACTCATTGCCAACCCAAACCATATACTCACACGAATCAACCTGTGTTCGTCCACAGACACATTTCTAGTTATTATTATTATTATTATTAAAAAATTTTGATTTGGGAAAAAGCTATTGTATGCAAAGCGTGTAATTCCGCTAGTGTAAAGTTTGATTCGAAGTCTGACGCGAAGCCGAAGACAACGGAAAGGTGTTTAATTGTATATTGTATTAGTGTATTGTATATCGTAATTGTATTTTTTTTATTGTACATTTATCTATAGCGTAAGACAACGGAAAGGTTTCGAAAACAAAACAAAACCATAGCCTGGTAAAGATACACAGAGAATAAAATGATGGATACAAATTGCTTAGAGCTTATATTTGTAACTTTGTAGGTTTCATAAATGTATCAGTTACATATATTGATACAATATATTGTACAATTCAAATATAAATTGTACACTTGTATTTGTTTGTATATTGTATTAGTGTATTGTATATCGTAATTGTATTTGTTTTTATTGTACATGTATTGTAATAATGTACAATTCAAATCCTTTAAGCATTTTTGTCAACATTTATCTACAGCATTTGATGTAAATGTAACGTGTGGTGACTCTGCTGACATCACGTTTGGTGTAAATTTACAAAATGCTGTTAAAACATGGACATTAGGCGGAACTTTAACGGCAATAGTGCTGTAAAAGACAATTAGTGTACTGTATGTACAATGTATTTATTACAGGTAAACTGTATATATTATTAACACATCCCATTGGATGGAAATGTAATGATTTGTGATTACAGGTAAACTGAATATATTAATAAAACATCACATTGGCTGTTAGTGAAATGCAAACCCACGTATTTACCCAAACAAATACTTTGTCTTACTGTTTAAACAAAATAACAATAAATTATACAAAATTCCTTTAAAACACAAACATTTGAAGGAAAATTGTAATTTAAACATTAACAGTGCTGTAAAAAACAGTTACAGTTGAAATTTGTTAAAATGTGTCTATAAATTACATATAATTTTACAGTGTGTACACCTTTAGTCACAGCGTTGATTGCTATATCTAATTAGGCCCGTTTTTTGCGCACGGCAGTAATTCAAACACATCGAATGCTATAGACCCGCTGTCGTTTTGGCCAAACAAGTCATTAGCCTTTGCCTCACATTCTCCGAAACACTTCTTTGTTTGCAAATTAGGTTTTGTATGAGTATGTCATGACAAATAAATTTAGCTATAGGGCCGTCGTATATTTGTCCTTTGAAGAATTATAGGTAGAATAGCAAGCAATGACAGCCATTTTGAAACTTTTGAAAATTGCTTGTTATTCTACCTTTCGCGCCGGGATTATTTTAACATCGCAGAGCCGACGGGCGGGATTATTTTTAACGAAACTCGATCCGAAGCGGGTTCAGGCTGATAGTGCCGGGAAGCAAACCCACGCATTTCCGGCCTTGTGCGCTGCTGACATACATTTCCGAACTTGAACTTGGCGTGTTTATGCGTCATCCGTTTTAAATGTTGGGAATTGTTTGCGTTTATATACGTCATCCGGCGCGAACTGGTTAAAAGCCAAGTGATGGCCCTAAAAAATATCTTACTCATGACGTAACCTGACTGTGTAGTGTGCACCAAATTTCATGCTTGTATCATGAAGGCACAATTCCCCCAAATATTGCCCCACTACTTCAGTCCTACAACGAATCTATATTTAAAAGGAAAGCATACCTTTTGCAACCATCTAAAAGTGACCAACCAAATTATTGTTCAAAAGTGTACTTGATGTAAAGATATTCGTAAAATTAAGGTTTTTAAGGTCAGAAATGATATTTTTGTCACATTCTATTGATCAGTGATCTGTGGGGTATGGAGTTATTGTTTGACAGGATGGGGTGAGAATGCTTTGGAAAAAGGATAAAGTTCGGATTGATTGAGGAAAGTGGAGAGAATGATGAGTGTCACAGAGTGATATTTATTTTAGTCGAAATTACTCTAAAAATGATAAACGCAAATTTATATTTATGTGGCCTAAACAAAATGGTTTTCGTGAAACCTACATTCGTTGAAGTGGAGAAACAAAATTGTATTTTCTTGGGGCCGCCACGCCCAAACATTTTTCAAACCATTGGACCATTTTAGAATGGCGTGATCTGCTTTAGTTGATATGTCATTGTTAGCACTTTATAAATTTGCATAGATTTGAATAATGACTATTTGTTTAGTAATTTGAATGTAAATACCAACATTTTTCAACCGTTGTATGCGGTATTGCTAGGATGTTTCTTTGGGGTTTACAAGTAAACGAATTTAGAATGCTAGAGGCATATGTCATTGTGATTCCGAGGAGAGAGCAGCAGCAGCTAGCCTAGATGATGACTTGCATTTTACATAGCTATTGAGAGCTTAACATTATACAAACTTGAGGCGTGGTGAGTTACCGAGAACTCGCTGAAGTTACTGTGCGCCGATACCCGTGGTACTAGTAAGCCAGGAAACATCCATATCCTGTAAGTTTATTTTGTATAATATGACTTATTTGTTGCATTTTTGTATAAATCTATAAGGTAATAATCATAAGATTTAGGAAACCGAAAACAAACTAATGACCATTTTTGAGAAGCTTGTAAAACATGATTTACTGTGTGTTGTGCGTCTGTAAGCCAAAAGAAATAATTATATCAAGAACACAATGTATATCATTAATAGTCTTTATATTTTGGGTAAGGTGTTGTTAAAATGGTAAAACCAGTAGGATACTGGATGCAACCTCTAGTAGCATTTAATTTGGTTAAAATTCCAGGGTTCAAGGGTTGAGCTTGCACCTGACGAGTAGACGGTATGGCCGGACCGCAGCGGCGGACCTGAGGACCTGACAGCGTCACTGGCCTAAGGGACTGATGAGCCGTCAACACTACCGAACCACATTGAATTTTGATTTTGATTGTATAATTTCTGTCAATAATTAGCGTTGTGAATTGAATATTGGATATAGGAAGACGTCCTGAATGTTAATTGGAATCCTTGTAAATAAATTAAAAATATTGTACAACCCGCCTCGACCTAAAACAACTTTTCTGAGTGTCGTTGTTAAAACGGACTACCGAAGGTCAATCTCCCGGGTGGAGCTACCTTGGACTGTGACAATGAGTTTGTGCTTGCAGTCGATGAGCTCCCTGTACCGAGAGCGAGTGACTGGTATGTTCGGTCGTATTTTGGACGACGAAAGCCATCCACTATGCGCCGAGCTTGCTGGACACATTATTTCTAAAAGTGGAAGAATACGACTGCCGGCTGCTCGCACTAATCGCCATCTTCACTCCTTTGTTCCAATAAGAATTAAGTTGTACAATGAAGTTTTAAAAAGATAAATAATTCTGATGTTTGCCTTTTTACATGTACATGTATAAATCTTGTTATACCTTTTTAAAATATCAGGGCCCGGTTGCACCAACGGTCTTAAGTGCTGTACTAAAGATACGAACGAAATCTTTTTGATTGCACCATCGATTGCACCATAGATTGCACCATCGATGTCTTACGACATGTACTAACTTTTTTGCCGTACGCATTCTGACTTACGTGTGGTGTAAGACAACTAGTCCGTGCAACTGAAAGAAACTACGACACAACTGTTGCACTATCACAACTTACGCATTAGTAGGACAAGGATTTACGACATGAAATTACGTCTAATGGTGGGGAAGTAACTCAAATAGTTATGGTAGCCATACGCGGCAATATGTTCAGTTTAGTACAGTGTCATTATTATAATCATTAACGACAGAAGGTTTTTTTATCGTACGAAGTCCACTCAAACTGTTTTTGCTCCGAATGTCTTTCGTGTCGATTTTGCAGTTTCCAACATTTGTGAGAAGAGTTACATGCCTAGCATCCTGCCAAACGACGCACAGTTGGCCGGCTTTGGTGTAAAACTGGGGGTCAGCACAATCTGGAATTTCCAGTGTGGTGTAGCGTGCAGTTCCACAAGCTCCAAACTTTAACTGTGACAACTTGCAGATGAGAGCTGGGCTGGTATACCAATTGTTCATGAAAATAAAATGTCCCTTATGTTCGAGTCCTGTAATTAGGTCAAGGACTACATGCCCAGCAGATGTAATATTAGGTGGGTGGTGTGTTGAAGCATAACCAACGGAGGGTCGACTAGAATCCTGTGATGTGGGCTGAGTCGGTGGACACCTTCCAAGCACATGTATAACCGGTTTGTGACTCGTTCAATGAAAAACATTTCAATCCCCATTTGGCGGACTTTTGTGGCATGTACTGTTTGAAACCAAGTCGGCCCTTGATCTTCATCATTGTCTCATCCGGTGAGAGGTTTCGGCCTGGCTTGTAAATGAGGAAAGGATGGCAGTACAATGTCGAGAAGCGGCCGGACCTTGGAGAGTTTGTCAGGGGAAGCATATCACCTGGTTGAGCTTTGTTGTTGGCAAGGTGGAAAAATCGGAGAGTCGCAGTGAATCGATTGCGAGACATGTTCGCCGAATACAGGGGACTTCGCAGAACTTCGGACCTGGACCAGTGCATGCTGTGGCGAGGCCATTTGTTGATACCCATGCACAGAAGCAAGGCCACGAATGCCATCATTTCAGGAACAGTATTTTGATTCAAGGCAGGCTGGTGATTGGCCACATCTGCACACATTGTCTGGTCTGCATAACGATTGGTCTCATCCACCATCAACTCTCACACTGCTTGGCAGAAGAAGAGCTGAAAGATTTGCACGGACGACAGGTGACTGAAATCTCCCGTACAGCAAGTCTCTTCGGGTATAAGATCATATCCCACATGCACCCTGCATCAGTCAACAATGTTGTTAAATGTATGTTCAGTATTCTATCGTATATGCTTATTTTGATTGCAATTCTAAGAAGTGAGTAAACGTAAATCATCAAATTAAAATGTAAACGACAAGGACGGAGCGGAGTACTCCGAGACCCCGTAGTCTTTGTTTGGGTCGTGCAACCTTGTGGATAGTCTTGGTTGCAAAACGTCCTTATCGCAGTATGCAGCACGCGTAGGTCGCCGATTCGGGCGCCCTCTAACGTGCGCCGTAGACCACCTTAGAATAGTAATGCTGCGTTCCAATCGCGTCGTGTTTATCGTGTTCACGAGTTCACGAGTCGTATAATGGCGTTTTAATCGCCTGGTAACTCGTGTTCACCAGTGGTGAACTCGAGGTGGAATTTTTTTCTCCATGTTCACAACTTCATAAACGAATGAAAAACTCGCGCATGCGTGTTCATTCACGTACGAGTTCTTGCGCAATAAAGAATGTCCTTGTCGCCACCGCCGTTTCTTAAGCGACATACAGTTGTGCGCATGTGTCATTTTCAAATCTAGATTAAATAAAATGCATTATTCATGAGCGGTGACCCGCGACAGAGGGACGATAAAAAACGGAAATTACCGATTAATACTGACATTAGGGGCTTTTTTTTATTTTGATAAGTTCATTCATAAGAATATCCGTGATTTAATAAACCCCCAAAACCAAACAAAATTGGAATGACAAGCGCAAAATTTAAATTATATAGTTATCAATGGTAAAATCACTTCTTAGCACTGACCGCACTGGCATAGGCGGTGACACTTGGAATTTAGACACGATATCCTGTATCTTAGTGTCGAGTTTTGATAGGAAGCTCGGAGAGCTGATACGACACACGTCTTGTCCGTTGGATGCCGTATCTGTGTAGCCTATTTAGAAGAATTGTATGGTCACACCTGTCAAATGCTTTTGACCAGTCAAGGAAGATGGCGTCAATCCTACACTCTAAGAAATAAAGGTTCAATTTTGCACCATATAGTTGATACAATAGCAGCACCCCTAAGGGTGCAAAACAGAACCTATATTAGGGTTCAGCTCTAACACATTGTACCCTTAGAGGGCCAAATTTGCACCCTTGAACCTTTTTGAGGTTCAAATATTTACTTTATTTGAGGAGTGCTGCTATTGTATCAATTAGGGAGCAAATTTGAACCTTTATTTCTTAGAGTCTAGGTGGTTTGGAAACATCCATGTATTAAAGAGAGTGGTTAATGAGTAATACAAGAACGATTAGGTTGAAATCCATGCCGTGATTCGAAGATGATGTTATAGAGAGATGAATGGTCAAGTAATTTCTTTGAAATTAAACCTTCAAGCATTTTGCAGGGAACAGACGTGAGAGAAATTGGTCTGTGGTTAGAAATGAGAGATTTGTTGCCGTTTTTGAAGAGGGGAACAACATTTGCCATTTTCCAACTGTGTGGAACTGTACCTGTATAGAGAGACTGAGATTAAATGTGTTGTTTAAAATTGGAACAATAAATTGAAAACCCAGCAAGTTTGAGTATTTTGGGGGAAATTCCACACAGTCCAGGTGGTTTTGAAGCATTAAATTGTCGATGGCCCTCAGAACATGAATTTGAAGATTCTGTAGCGTTTTAATACCAGGGTGTGATTTACAGGCGTCGTTGTCCGGAGGAGGATTGTAAGGGGATTGCTGCGGAGAGAAGTTGCTTTGAGAATAGACAATGCATTAGCAATTTCACTGAGGGAAGTATAGTCCTTTTCACACTGCAGAGGCAATCCCCAGAAAATAAATCCCCGGGAAATTCCCGGGGATTTTTTACCCCACCAACACTTCACACTAGACCCATTTGGTTACTCCCGGGGACAGTATTTCCCGGAAATCTGCACGGTCGTTTCACACTGGCCATCAAACCCCAGGAAATTATAAATACACGTACACGAGAAGGAAGCTAAACACAGTCTTGTTCACGACACTTCTTTTATTAAATATTAGAACCATTCATTTTGCTCATATTCCTTAAAATTAAATTATTTGTATAATTTTCAAACGTTATTATTTGTCTTTTGTACTTGACTGTAAATGTATTTACGACAAGTTTGAAAGGTACTGATTACAATACTAAGTCACCGCGCGAATTATTTGGCTCGCTATTTGTGACCCTGTGACCTTTCGAGATTACCCGTGGACGCAAAAAGGTGGGGTAAGTTCAAACCCTGCGACGTTCACACTAGTTGCTTTTCCCGGGAAAAACGTTAAACCCCGGGGATTTCTCCTTTAACCCTACTCCCGAGCAGGGGTAAATATTTCCCGGGGAAAAGCAGTTTCCCGGGGATTTCTTTGGCAGTGTGAACAGACCGACCGAAATTCCCCGGCAATTCCCCGGGGAATTGCCGGGGAAATCGTCTAGTGTGAAAGGGGCTTATGTGTTTGGTTACTATGTTGGAAGGAATTAACAGACTGAGGTTTGCGTTTACTCTTTACAAAATACCAAAAACGCTTAGGATTCAACTTACAGTCAATGGCAAGACTATGTACATAATAATTGTAAGCAGTTCTAGTGATGCGTTTTACCAGTGTTTTTAATTCTACATACTTATTCCATAAGTTCACATATTGTTCTTATTCTTGATAGCTCTGTGATAGGCTCTGTTCTTTACCCTAGATGTTTTGATAATGTCACTGGTTATCCAAGGTGATCGACGACGACCCTTTGATGTGGCCACAGGAATCACATCCTTCACCGCAGCGTGTACTAGTGACGTGAAGTTGTCCCAGGTTTCTTCCATGTCGGTCTCATTGTAGAAAAACTCCAACGGAATGCACTGCAGTGTGGTCTGAAAGTGCCTTGTGGAACTGATGAAATGTCCGGTGTAGAAGTTGATGAGGGGATGCAGTGGGGATTTTAAAGTGAATAGAGTCCTGGTCGCTGTTGCCTAAACCCGGTGCTCTATGGATGTTTTGAGTCCAGTTGGGGTCATCACAGAAAATGAGATCTAGCACTGTGTCGCTGCCATGAGGATCGCGCCTTGTGGGAAATGATACCAACTGTGACATGCTCAGAGATTCGGCTATGTTAAGTACTGTTGAAGAGTGGCTGTTGAGTGTTAGAGGGTGGTTTTCATTTAAGGATATTGTGCATGGTATTGTAAGGTTGAAGTCCCCTAGAAGAAAAAATGCTTTAAACTGGCAGGAATAAGGAAGAATGCGGTCGATGGAGAAAGATAGTGCCTCATCAAATAAATAAATATTGTAAAGAGTGTGGTTTACATCTAAAATTGGAATTTTCAATGATTTTTATCAGAAGTTACTTAATTACTGAATAAAACATTTGGCTTATCTATAATTGTAAGTGTTTATAGCCCAGATTAGACTACTCCACAATTTCAGCCAATTGTTGCTTTGGCAGCTAGGGAAAATGTATAATACGCTACGAAGGAGTCCAGCCAAACGGGGGTTGTTTGGTCATGGTTTTAGCCCAAATTATTTACTGTGTCTTAAGTGTCATGACTTTCAGTAATGCCCCAGTCACATTTTCGCCGGGCGCCGGGCGCAGAGGGGATATTGGGCGGTCACCCATGTCCCGGCCATTTGAGACAAACCCCGGATGTCTCCAATTGCACTTGTTCACGGTCACACTAGATACGGGCACCGCACGGCAACAAATTATATTTCCACCGATTAAGTTGAACGGACAACGAACGGGGACCGTAGGGTGGCCCTACGGACATCGTCCAGGCACCGTACGGACGTATCCCCCATCGGGAGGACCCCCGGAAACCTTACAGTCCAGGTGACCCCGAGCATTTCCTAATCTCTTAATTAATCCTTTGATGACCGTACGATGCCGCCGGGTGTCGTGGGGTGGCCGATATGCTATCGAACGGCTCCCTTACGGGTCCCCTGCGGTTTATTTGCGATGAGTTGGTCGAAAAAAAGTCTGCCGGCCATCGGAAAATTATAACTCTCGCGTTAAAATTTGGCGGCGGCCGTGCGGCATGTTTTAATCGGCCGATAGCTCCGATTAATCCACCGGTGAACGTAAAATTTTCCCGATTCCCGTGCGATTTTAGGCAAAAAGATCGCCGGGCGGGCGCCTTTTCTACAATCGGCGTAAATGTGGACTGAGGCTATAAGCATGACGTCACTTGCTCACATCTGATGATCTTGAGCCAAAGGCAATAAGGACAGCTTTGTGGGTTCATCTTTTTTCTTTTGTATTAACCCTAACTCCCTCACCATTGTTATTAAACAATACAATTCCTTCAAAATCCTCCAACTTCCTTTGTTGTGTAGGGAGTTAGGGTTAATTAAAAAAAAAAATTACCTTTATAAAAATTATATCACTAGAACTGACCTTGACACTGGACAAGTCAATTAAATTGGAAAAATTGCCATTCTGCCCCATAATAAATGATATATTCAGGTTGCACATAAATGCTACTTTTGCCTTTAATTCCTAAACAAAATAGCAACGTTGAAAACTGTAATGGTATTTCAGGCTCTTTCTTTTCATATCATCACTTAATGCATGATCAAAATGTATACATTATACTAACTCGAACTGAATTCTCACATTTCAGTTAATTTGCCAATGTCACAATCAATTGATGGGGGTGGGGGTTAGATTGCAAAACATCGAATTTTAACCCCCTCTGTAATCAACAATTATGTTGACCTTTTTTGCCTGGTTGCTGCAGAGTTGCTGCAACTAAAACCTAACTTTTCAAAAACTAGAGATCCAGACGGTTAAAATGAGACCATTCCCATCTCCTAAAATGGAGCCCTTTTTTAGATTCGGCCACGGCACTATTACTCACTTCTCAGAATTGCAATCAAAATAAGCATATACAATAAAATACTGAACATACATTTAACAACATTGTTGACTAATGCAGTGTGGGATATGATCTTTTTAATACATGTACCCGAGCGTCGCATATCACCCGAGGCGAAGTCGAGGGTGTTAAAAACGTCACATAGGCCTACCCCACACAACACAGCAGTCACTTGGGACACATAGCAGCCGCGGCTTCGCCTATGCGTTTCTCGGGTGTTAAAAACGTCGTGTCTTACATCAGAGCAGTCAACAATATTGTTAAAGTTATAGTATAACATGTATGCTGTGTATTTGTATGTTTGAAACAGCAACAGTTCTCAAATTCTAAAGAATGGTGCTTGACAACTAACCTGACAAAGTTTTCTGCTATGTGAATGCTATAAATTCGGAAGAATTTTGTTTTTTTAAGATTTCGATTTTAAACCAACTGAAGGAATAATTTCACAATAATTTGGTTGGTCACTTTTTGGATGGTTGCAAAAGGTATGCTTTCCCTTTAAATATAGATTCGTTGTAGGACTGAAGCAGTAGGGTAATATTTGGGGGATTTGTGCCTTTATGATACAAGCATGAAATTTGGTACAAACTACACAGTCAGAGTACGTCATGCGAAATTAGAATTGTACAATATATGAATTGTACAATATTACAATACAATATATAAAAACAACAATTACAATATACAATATACTAATACAATAAAAATGTTACCTGAAAAATGTAACGTACTGAGCCCTTCACATGGCCACCATTCCTGTTAATGCATAGCTGGCATTTTCGTCTCATGTCTGTTACTGCCCGCCTTATCATCCCAACTTGTCAAAGTGCTAATTTCTGTACCTCTCATAACTGTCTCGTTTGTTTAATCAACCATGGCAATGACATAATAAATCTTATACCATTCGACAGAGGACAATCTACCCGTTCTACAGACATTTGTATTTTCCTGAAATATTCAGTAGTTTTGCAATAATATGAATTTGAAATGGGTCTACTTTTTTTTGGAGACACCCTGTATAGCGCTTTCCATCGTAACAACAATTTCAAACGATCTTAGAGGCAAACGTAGTTAAGTGTCTTGCCTAAGGACACAAACACTATGTTCCTGGCAGGGTTCGAACCCACGCACTGTCGTACATGAGTCGAACACCGTAACCAATGGGCCAATTATACGCAAGCAACAATCTCATGCGAACGTATTATCAACTCATAAAATAGGTTTCTTGCTTTCCTCGGCATTCACGATTGTAAAACTTCAAACAGGTCAGTTAAACGATAATTACTCTAAAATACAACCACCCAAATTCACCCATTCTTGATAATTCAAGCAATTATCAATGGTGTATCCTACCTTTAAACTATTTATTTGTTTATTTATTTTGTCTAAACATCATATTGTTTGATTGGGCAAACCTTGCTACTTTTATGCAATACCCAGTGGTGCTTTTTGGCCGAGGCCGGTTCTTTCTCGGCGGTCTGGTGTTTGTCTTCTGGAGACTCTTCGTCTGCCTGATGGACCTCAGCCGGAATCTCCGTTACGCTCTGGGTTCCCCCTCCCCCTGGCCCTGGCCCTTGCTCTTGGTCGTATTTGAGGCTTTTGTCCCCCGAGTCGGCAAACTTGACTGGGCGTCGAGGAATGGCAGGAGTTGTCTTTAACTGGGAGACGCGGCAAGTCAAGTTGTTTTGATCCTGTGCCCGCCTGTTAGTGTTAGACGTATCTGCAGTTGGGCGGCTCATGACCTGTTGACGCCCCCTCTCTCCTCCTAAGATATCGTCATTTCTTAATGGAATGCGTCCGAAGAACATAAAAAAGGCCTCCTTGAACTGGGCATGGAAGAAAAGGAAATGGACAGAAATATTTATGTTATTATACACTTTCATTTTCCATGGGGATTCACATATACTTAACCTAGGATGTAAATTTAGACTAAGGTTGTGAATTTTAAGCATTTTGATGAGATTTTAAAAATGTTGTTGAAATCACATCCTGCTAAGAACTGTGTCCGCTTTGAATGCCAAAACACATCATACTTTTTCTTAGTGTTAATTGGCTCGTCGGGAAAGCATCGCGTGTATAATGCGAGCGGCTTCTGCAAGTGACAACATAACTGAAACTTAATCAAAAGCGTAAAATAAAATTTAACTACTAAACAAAACGCGCATTGTAAACTAATTCAGTGTAATTTTACAGAAAAAGTGCTGGAAACAGGGTTGCCAGCACTTTCTCTTATGTTATGTAACTGCTAATTTGTAAAATGTAATCACAAACTCTTTTTGTTTGTTATGAAAAAGAAAACAAAACAAAATGTAATCGGTAATAACATAACAATTTGTTTGGGCAAAATACAGAGAAACCGTAACAATCAAATGTCAATTTTTCTGTTCAAACTCAGCAGCAATTGTTAAAGTTTACAGAAATGATTATTTAACTGTGATTTATTTTCTTATTTAGCAGATCTGCAAAATAGAAAGAAGCAGATTCGGTAAAATTACATAGTTTAGTATTGTACACATTTGTGTATATACATCACCGCTGTTTTCTAAGCGACATACAGTTGTGCGCATGTGCCATTTTCAAATCCAGGTCAAATAAAATGCATATTTATTCATGAGTGGTGACCCGCGACAGAGGGACGATCAAAAACCGGAAATTACCGATGAATACTGACATTAGGGGCTTTTAAATGTTCATGAGTTTTTTCATAAGAATATCCGTGATGTAATAATCACGTGAGGACAAGCGCAAAACCTCAAAACACAGATACTCCGTTTCGTTAGTCAATATTAGAAAAGGGTCGTTTCAGGACAATTCGACAGTTAAGATAACTTTTTCCAAACTCAATGATACCCGTGTCAAACGATTCTCGTATATTGTTTGAGGACACGTTTGGGAATACGCGGTTCTTGATTCCAACCCCCAAGTTGGCAAATCTCAGGTCGAATACGCGGCAAATTTAAAATGTAAAACTGTATTCAGCAACAGTGTCCGAAAATACCTGTGCGAGTCTAGGTATCAGTCACCATCCATCAAATGTTGAGCTGGTTCGCAACAGGCTAGCTGGGCCTGGCGTACCGGCAGCTATACAGTACACGCTTAAAACTAAACTATTGACTCAACCTTGTAATATAAGTGTGCGGTCAGTGACTACTCTTTTAAAGTTGAATTGAATTCCGCCTCACGGGCCTCATTGACATAAATTATCATATTTGGGTGAAAAGGTCTATTATTAAGCCCGTCATTCGCGTACGACAGTAAATCAAAAACATCAAATGATATGGATACGCTGTCGTGTTGGCTAATCAAGCCATTAACCCGGTTGCCTAACATGTTCTAAAACACTAAGATCACCAAAATTGGCTCATTAGGCACTGACATATGGCACTTGATTATACGCATGACAGCCATCTAGGATTTATGCAAATTAGGACACCGTGAAACTTGTTTTGGCTAGCAACATCAACATTTTTTTCAAATAGATGTCCTATAGAGCTAGAGATGCAAAAAAATATATTGGATTATTATTATTTTATTTTTTTTGTGTTTTTTTTTTGGGGGGGGGGGGAGGGGGAGGGGTGCATGGGAACCCATTGCTTCTGCCGTATAACCACAACGGAGAAAGATCTGCTTACGTGTGTATCTTCTACTGTAAATATAACACTGTAAACAGATTGCCTTGTAGAATCATCAAGATTTCCCACATGGCCAGATTTTTTTCGCTCTGTTAAAGTTCAACATCCATAATTCGGATCGGCAGAATTGGACACCACTTGACACCCTGTGCACAAAGACAAACCCTTTGAGATTGATCTGGAAAATTCAATTTTTATTTTTAGTACTACATGCTTTAATATTTCTCCCTGCATCTGTCAAATTGGACATTTCAGCACATATTATCGCTTTCTGATGGCTGCACGCCATTGCAGGAAATATTTTGCGATATCCGTGTATGGAATTCTCCCCCTTTTGGTTTAATTTTAGTGGTCAACATGTTTGTAGCATGAAATGACGTAATTAATACAAGAAAACATTAGCATTGTAGAGTTTTTTTATGTAATTGTTGGTGGGGCTGTTTATGGAGGCTGGGTCAACGCACAATTTGCGGGAATTGCGGTCGCGCGCGCGGCACGTTGCCGTTGAGACAGCGGTGTGAAACCCTACACTCTGGATTTAAGCTGTTGCCCAAGATTATTACCGAGATTAATCACAAGCTACTGATCAATAAATATGACGCGGTATGTCCAAATCAGGCACTTTTGAGCAAGAAGAAAATTTTGAGTTTCTGCAATATTAGTAAAATGTACCCCTTGCTAATGTCATCTTGGTTTTGTTGCATTGGATATTCCAAAGTAAAGATGTACAATTTTGAAATCACATGTTAAAAATGACAAAAATGACAAATAGACCTTTAAAGTTGGAGTTTTGTATTAAACAAAATGCTTTGTCATTGAATTTTTTATTTCAACTGAACTTTTACAGAACAGTTGAAACATAAATAGCACCACACAAAAAATGTAAAATCCCCCAAAACACTGAAAACCACTCCACATCATTTTGCAGATGTTTTTCCATTTGTAGCTCTGCCCAATTCCGCTTGGTTTTGACATACAATGTCACAATTGTGCCTTCGTTATCTAGGTTATTAAGGAATGGTTACAATTAATCGGTAAGTCCCATGTAATAATAACACCTGTCCAACAATGATGATGGCACTGCCATTGGTGATGCTCAGACACGGTGACTTTTGGAACTCCTTGGTTTGCTAGCACACGTCGCTGTTCATCTTGTTCATGCTCTTCTAAGGCAGGGTCAGTTTGAATTAACTTGAGTGTATTCTTATTGTCTGATAAACTATGGTAATCATGTTTAGGCCGTGTCCGAATCTCTTGTCTAAGGCTATTGTCTAGGTGTTCTCCCATTACAATTACACGTGCAGCAGGCTGACAATAGACGTAGCCGTAGCTCTGGAACCCCGTTTCGGACACGGCCTTAGTGATTGTTTAGATAACCAATGTGGCCCGGGTTTCATTCCCGGCCCGGACCGTACGTATGTGAGTAGAGTTATGCCTTAATTAGTTTTCTCCTGTGCCACGAGTTTTTTTTCTCCGGGTCCTCCGCTTTTCCTCCCTCTGGTAAAATTAAACACTTTCGATCTCCGGCTTTGCTCCGTAGTCATACGAGTCAATGTGGCCGGCTGCCAAAGACCGCCTTTACGTGCCAGCTGCTCGAACACGTAAATTGTAGCCGCGTCCTTCGTAATTCAACGTCCCAGCTGCGAGTAAGGATTAGTCTTCCCAATTATTTTGATAATTAAAACTTCGAAAATACAAAATTCTCGTGTACGTTATACATTTACGTACGTATCATTCGGTTGTTTTTTAGATTCTTTGATAATTGAGTATCCGCAATCGATAGTGACTGGAGCACTCGCGATTTGCTATCGCTGGTGTACATATTCAACTGCCCAATTCCAATGCATGGACACCGGCAAAGCATGTTGCACGTACGCGTGCGCGTGGGAAACATACCACCACAGCGGCGTTTGGTGTACAATGTACTCGTACTCGGCCCGCACTCAGCTCGTATTTGGCCCCTGAAAAACTCGATGACAAAGTACTCGGACTCGGTCCGTATTCGGCATTAAATGAACTTGGAAAACTTGGTACTCGGATTTGGGTACTCGACTACAACACTGCCATGTACCTTGTGCGCACGGGGCAAAATAATCTTTTGAAGTTCTTATGTTGCACCGCTAAGAACCCACTTGGACCAAAAAGTAATACCCATGACGATTTCAGGGACTTTTTCGAAAAAACAAATGAGACAACTCCTGGAGAAATTGAGAGAAAATTACAATACTTTGTTGGACCCTTCCACCTTTTCAATGGGCCGATTTTGCTTCCTACCTCCCGGCCTATTTATGCGCATGCGTACATGAATTTATTAGAAAACTGGTTTATTGACGAACTATAAAAACATCAACTGCAGATTGCAACCAAAAAAACAGACGGAATTTATTTTCCAGGCGAATTAGGATTTCTGGCCCACGGTCAAAACAGCGAAAGGGCCATAATAAATATAGATGATAAATTTAAACTTAATTTTAAAATATATACAAAAAAACACATGCACGGCTGTAACTACACGTAAAGTCATATATCCATATATATCCGGAGGATGGAAGGTGCCCGGAAGTTCAATCGTGACCTTTATGTGCGAGATTTACACGGTCTATGATACGAACCTGTTTGTTTAACAGAAAATAGATGATGGGGTTGTAGACGGTGCAGGCCTTAGCGAACATGGCGGGTATCGAGGCCGCCACTGGTGAGACAGTGTTATCCTTACTGGCCGCCACGTAGAGCGAAAACACCGCGTAGGGCGTCCAGGAGACCATAAAGCAAGCGATCATGACGACGACCAAAATGGTGACCTTCTTATCGGCTTTGTGCTTAGAGGATTGCGCTGCCCCACTGGATCCAACCTAAACGGAAACAAGAAATCCAAACCAAAAGTAATATGAAAACTGTATGGAAAAGACATACCACAATAGCCTTTACCCATACGGCAGGCCTATAGCGGTGACAGCTATGCATGTACATGTACGTACAAGTGGTTTCTTTTAGGGTGGCTCATAAAAAACAGACACGCATACTCGATACACTCGCAATGCGTGGTTGATAATTCTTTCTGGTTGCCAAATTGTCTTCTATCAATCTTGGGTTGAATTGTCTTCATAACCTATTTACAAATTTACAAATCCTTCAGCTATTTTGGCTAACATTGGGGTTAAAGAGATGGGCCTTATACGTTTATCCAATGTGGGCGAAGATTGCTTAGGAATGGGAACAATGTTTGCTTGTTTCCACTGGACTGGAACACTGCCTTGCGAGTGTAGTATATAGACGTGGATAAATCCAAGTTACACCCGTCTTCCTAAACACCTGAATTAAACAACTCTTACTAAATATCTTAAATGGTTGTTATCCTCGTGTAACTAGTGTTCATGCGTTTTGCACGTACGTAAGACGGTCATTAAGCTCTTGGCCAATGAAAAGCTCTGCTTTGCTGACTCCGCCCCAAGCTCCAACCCCTTCCGACCGTCGACGTCTATAGAATTTTACAACGAGATCGGTATAGCTGCAATTGTTCAATTTCTTTTCAATCGTGGATTTGCAACAATGGGGATTAACAACACACAGCCTTCTATTACTTCAATGGTTGTCCGGCAATAAGAACTATTATAGTCTAGGCGATATTTTAAAAAAGGGTCTCATCTAGGGCAAGAAGAGGCATCTTTTGAGTAGAAGTTTGTAATATATAGCTATTTTGGGGTGCTGAATCCGAAAATGATGGTCACAAAGCTGGATTTTTAGTGGAAATATGCCTTACTTGCATAAATCTTAAAACCTGTCGTGTAATATATTTGTTTCCATATTTAGATTTTGTTAATTTGTTTGCACAATTTATTTTGGTGATTTTGTAGGGATCCGATCTGGTCCCCCCTTCCAAAAACGGTAGCACCCCTATTTTTTAATTGTATTAGTCCCCCAATATGGGCAACACCCAGGAGACTACAGAGAACTGGTGATGTGGCAGTCATGGTACCCTTCAAGCCATTCTTACATTAGATCAGATGACTTGAAGAGTACAACAAAGAACAACCATTACCAGTTTCCCCCCTGTCTCTTTACTTCACAGGTATGTGGGATTTATTTGAATTCTTTTCATAAATGATACCAATATGTTCATAGATTGCCTAGATGCCATTCTAGTTAAGTTTCACTTTATGGGAAAATAGTAATTTTATCATTTAAACCTTGACCATCCTTTTAAGTATACTGAAGACAAACACAAGTTTGTGACTTTCTACTGCAGAGTCATGATTTTGATTTAGGAATATCTTGTTTTCCTGATGGAGTTTTGATTAATTAAGTTGTGTTTCTGGAAGTGAAGATTTTATAGAATATCTTAATGCTAAGGTTTGTGCTAGATTACTTTTCCAAGTTTATGTATTGTGAGGAGGAAAAGTCAGCGTAGCTTTCAATTTTAGAAGTTTATTAATTGTCATTGTATAGCTACATGTACATGTACATACACCCGTACCTATCTACATGTACATTCGACCAATGGTCTGAAACAATAAGGACTCTGTGTGGCACCTTCAGGTCTGGTAGAGTCGTTAACTCCAAGCCCTGGGGGCTTGGTCAATGCCATTTTATATCACTCTAGGGTCAGTAGTAGCCAGGATAGCCTGGGATAGTTTCCTCTTGTTTACAGCATGCACAGGTACATGTATAACCTCCCTCGGGTTTTGGTATCAGAGGCAAGTGCCAGGCTAGGCTAGTATGAAGACTGGGTATTTTAGCAAAGTTGACTTTATTGTTTATATAGGACCAAGACTTTGCCAGGGTCCCTGAATTGTGGTTTTGAGTTAATGTGTTTCTTTATTCTTTTATCTAATGTATTTCTTGACTCGGTTTCTGTTCCTTGCTCTATGGGTTATTGAGTGTTTAAGGGTTGTTGCCTCAGAATAAACACATTTCCTAGTGGCCTATGTGCCTAATGAGCGTTACACTGCACAAGTGTTTGATAGCAGATATACCAGGTCTTGGAATAGGTATTTAAAGGGATTAGTTTAATTATGTAGTTATTTCTTTAGTTTTAAATATATAAGTTGTATCATTCTTACATTAGATGAATTGAAGAGTACAACAAAGAACAACCATTACCAGTTTTCCCCCTGTCTCGTTACTTCACAGTACGCCTACCTGTGACTTGTCCGAGTCACCCGTGGGTGCAACAATTTTACTTACAGTTCCCTTACTTCAATAACATTTTGTAAAGCATATAATTGACTGAATAATTATGAGAACATAGTAACGATCGAAATGGCTAAAAATCATCCTTAAGTTGCGCGCATTTACCTTGTCTCCGGTTATCATCAAGTAGTCTTGCCAAACCTCAGTATTGATAAGCTTCAGATTTACCAAGTTGCATACTGGCACAGTTACCATTAAAACCTTATGGAAATCATATGAACAATGGTAACATTGTAATATTTAGCCCAGCAAACAAAAATGGGAACAATTTGATGTCCGTATATTGGGTTAAAAGTGGTCAAAGTTCAAGGAAATCACAAAAATTATGTGTAAGAAACCATTTGACGTTGACATAATTATAAGCAATAATACTCTTATTTGGGGGATTTCCTTGAACTTGTTTAAGTCTCCCACGTTAGGCAACCCTTCACCGACATTTTTGCCCAATTTACAGCCATCTCATTTTGCCTGTTTTTGTTTGCTGGGCTAAATATCAAAATGTTATCATTGTCCATATGATTTTCCATAAGGGTTTAATACTTGGTGATTTTAAAGCTCATCAAGACTGAAGTTTGGCAAGACTACTTGATGATATACATTGTATGGAAACAAGGTAAATGCGCGCAACTTTAGGATATAATAATTAGCCATTGTGTATCGTTACTATGTTCTCATAATTTTTCAGTCATTTCAGAAAATGTTATTGAAGTAAAAATATGTAACTAGATTCACCAAAACATACTTTTCAACAAATAAAATCTTTAGGATTGTGAGTCTTTTCAAATGATACGTCATGTATACAAATGTAAAGTAAAAGACGCACCCAAAATATTGGGGGGGCTTTTCAAATGATACGTCGTGTATACAAATGTAAAGTAAAAGACGTACCTAAAGGATTGTGAGTCTTTTCAAATGATACGTCGTGTATACAAATGTAAAGTAAAAGACGTACCTAAAGGATTGGGGGTCTTTTCAAATGATACGTCGTCTATACAAATGTAAAGTAAAAGACGTACCTAAAGGATTGTGAGTCTTTTCAAATGATACGTCATGTATACAAATGTAAAGTAAAAGACGCACCCAAAATATTGGGGGGGCTTTTCAAATGATACGTCGTGTATACAAATGTAAAGTAAAAGACGTATTTAAAAGATTGGGAGTCTTTTTCAAATGATACGTCGTGTATGCTGCAAATGTAAAGTAAAAGACGTGCATGAAGGATTGTGAGTCTTTTCAAATGATACGTCGTGTATACAAATGTAAAGTAAAAGACGTACCTAAAGGATTGTGAGTCTTTTCAAATGATACGTCGTGTATACAAATGTAAAGTAAAAGACGTACCTAAAGGATTGGGGGTCTTTTCAAATGATACGTCGTCTATACAAATGTTAAGTAAAAGACGTACCTAAAGGATTGTGAGTCTTTTCAAATGATACGTCATGTATACAAATGTAAAGTAAAAGACGCACCCAAAATATTGGGGGGTCTTTTCAAATGATACGTCGTGTATACAAATGTAAAGTAAAAGACGTACCTAAAGGATTGTGAGTCTTTTCAAATGATACGTCGTGTATGCAAATGTAAAGTAAAAGACGTACCTAAAGGATTGTGAGTCTTCTCAAATGATACGTCGTGTATACAAATGTAAAGTAAAAGACGTACCTAAAGGATTGGGGGTCTTTTCAAATGATACGTCGTCTATACAAATGTAAAGTAAAAGACGTACCTAAAGGATTGTGAGTCTTTTCAAATGATACGTCATGTATACAAATGTAAAGTAAAAGACGCACCCAAAATATTGGGGGGGCTTTTCAAATGATACGTCGTGTATACAAATGTAAAGTAAAAGACGTATTTAAAAGATTGGGAGTCTTTTTCAAATGATACGTCGTGTATGCTGCAAATGTAAAGTAAAAGACGTGCATGAAGGATTGTGAGTCTTTTCAAATGATACGTCGTGTATACAAATGTAAAGTAAAAGACGTACCTAAAGGATTGTGAGTCTTTTCAAATGATACGTCGTGTATACAAATGTAAAGTAAAAGACGTACCTAAAGGATTGGGGGTCTTTTCAAATGATACGTCGTCTATACAAATGTTAAGTAAAAGACGTACCTAAAGGATTGTGAGTCTTTTCAAATGATACGTCATGTATACAAATGTAAAGTAAAAGACGCACCCAAAATATTGGGGGGGCTTTTCAAATGATACGTCGTGTATACAAATGTAAAGTAAAAGACGTATTTAAAAGATTGGGAGTCTTTTTCAAATGATACGTCGTGTATGCTGCAAATGTAAAGTAAAAGACGTGCATGAAGGATTGTGAGTCTTTTCAAATGATACGTCGTGTATACAAATGTAAAGTAAAAGACGTACCTAAAGGATTGTGAGTCTTTTCAAATGATACGTCGTGTATACAAATGTAAAGTAAAAGACGTACCTAAAGGATTGGGGGTCTTTTCAAATGATACGTCGTCTATACAAATGTTAAGTAAAAGACGTACCTAAAGGATTGTGAGTCTTTTCAAATGATACGTCATGTATACAAATGTAAAGTAAAAGACGCACCCAAAATATTGGGGGGTCTTTTCAAATGATACGTCGTGTATACAAATGTAAAGTAAAAGACGTACCTAAAGGATTGTGAGTCTTTTCAAATGATACGTCGTGTATGCAAATGTAAAGTAAAAGACGTACCTAAAGGATTGTGAGTCTTTTCAAATGATACGTCGTGTATACAAATGTAAAGTAAAAGACGTGCCTGAAGGATTGGGGGTCTTTTCAAATGATACGTCGTCTGTACAAATGTAAAGTAAAAGACGTGCCTGAAAGATTGGGAGTCTTTTCAAATGATACGTCGTCTATACAAATGTAAAGTAAAAGACGGTACCTAAAGGATTGTGAGTCTTTTCAAATGGTACGTCTATGTATCACTTGGCGTACGTGGGACGATGTCTTCTACAACTCGTTTTTAGAAATGTAAAACTTTCATATAAAAGGGAGTAACTCAACTGCAGGTGTTCACCAAGAACACCATTATGAAGCACGATATGTGGGAGAGAAAACCCCCCTCTTTTGTGTTGACCATTGTGTTCCCGGTATCTTAGGAAATCCTTTTAGACATTTAAGTCGTACGTACGACATAAGTCTGACATTTAAGTCGTACGTACGACATAGGTCTGACATTTAAGTCGTACGTACGACATATACATAGGCCTACTTATGTCGTACGTACGACATAAATCTGACATTTAAGTCGTACGTACGACATAAGTCTGACATTTAAGTCGAACGTACGACATACGTAGGCCTACTTATGTCGTACGTACGACATAAGTCTGACATTTAACTCGTACGTACGACATATAACTCGTACGTACGACATATAACTCGTACTTACGACATATAACTCGTACGTACGACATATAACTCGTACGTACGACATATAACTCGTACGTACGACATATAAGTCGTACGTACGAGTTAGCTGAAGTGAGAGAAAATTATTATTTTCACCGTGTCATTTAGACAGCTTCGTACTATTGTTGCTGCTGAACTATATTAGTACTGCAGCCGATTTCACGAAACCTTACGCAATGGCGCAAGCCAGCTTGCGCCCCAAAATATTGCGTAAGCTGCGCTACTTTTGTTTGCTGCGCAATATTTCGCTTACGACAGTTTCACGAAAGTTGGACAGTGCGTAAGGCCGCGGCTAACGCAACAAATTATCGCGTAGCTTGCGCAGTCAATTTAGGTGGCGTAAGAAATAGCGTAGCGACTGAAAATGACCTATTTCACCAGCAAATCGTAATTGACTTTGAGCCCGTCATTGCTCAACGTATTAAGATTTATGAAAGACATTCACAGTCATGATGATTGAAGAAAATTAATTTCTATTTTACACGTGACAGATCTTTAACGTTGCCGCACGATTTTGCGAAAAGTCGGACAAAACTATTTTCAAAATGGTGGGCGCAGGTGGTACAACGACGATTTCATGAAAGAACACAAATGTACGCAAACAGTCGTCGTAAACGCTGTTTAAAACGTTGCGCAGCTACGCCAAGTTTCGTGAAATGCTCCGTAAGGAAATGGCGCAGCTACGCAACATTTTTGTTGCGTAAGCCTTGCGCCACTTTTGAAAATGGCGCAAGCTACGCACTTTTCGTGAAATCGGCTGCTGGACTGCAGGCAGCAGTGGACTGAGGGGCAGAAAACAAGGTTTATATAGCGCCAATGGCTGCACTCGCGGCTCCTACGCAGCCGTAAGCAAACCTACGCCAGGCCTACGTAAATGTACGCAACCCTACGCCTGTCATACGCAAGCGTACGCGTATGCACGCCAATTGCATACGCCGTAAGTACGCGGTGCCTACGCACAGGGTACGTAACCATACACCATCGTACGCCAGCCTACGCACAAACTACGCAGGGACTACGCCGAAGCATCATTTTGTTCATGGATACGCAGCCTAACTTCGGCGTACTCGGTACGCCACACTACGCAACTCTACGCAGATCCGGTGTGAAAGGGGCTTTAGACACCAGGGGCCGGTTGCACCAATGGTCTTAAGTGCTGTACTAAAGTAAAGGCGCTGTCACACTGTTGCGTATGGCACCAGCGTATGCGTTGCGTATTGAAATATCACTCATACGCAGGCCTACGCCGACATACGGTAGGGGTACGTTAGGGATAGGTTGTATACGTTACAAGCACGGTGGCATACGCTGATATACGCTGGGATACGCCGAGGCCGAACTAATTTGTTAAGCATGCTTACAAATTGTGTGCGTATGCCTGCGTATGGTTCATATGCTAAGCATACGCTAGGCATACGCTATGCATACGCTGAATACGCCAGATGTACGCCAGAGGTAGGTTACGCATAGGTCGAGTACGCTGGACATAAGTTGCCATAGGTTGGCATGAAGGTTTACCATACAGCTAGCGTATTGATAGCGCATTGATAGCGTATGAGTAACGTACTTCTAACGTATGTCTGACGTATCTGGAACGTAGACATATTGGCGTATGCCTGACGATTGAGTAACGTATTCAGCGTACAACTAGCGTATTATTGGCGTATGGCCAGCGTATATCCCAGCGTATTGTACAGCGTTTTGAGAAAGTATATATATATAGGCTCCTATTTCTAGCTCTTCTTCAGTTCTTCCTTGACCTTAGACCAGAGAGGATGAAGCTAGCTCTTCTCCAGCACTAGCATGATCTGATCGATTTTGCAGTTCATCGGATCCAACAGAACTTAATCTGAAGAAGGAGGAGAAGAAGAAGAAGACGTGAAGTTTGGGTGAGACCATGGATCGGCAGGCGACGGCAGTTTGACCTCTACGACAAGCTTTTGGTGGAGCTCCGAAACGAAGACCAATGTTCGATGAGCTGCTAGCCAGAGTGGGTCCAGGATCACCAAAAAAAACCACCTGGTACAGGGATCCCCTGGAGCCTGGCCTGAAGCTTGCACTGACTTTGCGCCACCTTGCCTCTGGGAGCAAGTACTCAAGCATGCAGTACAGATGGAGGGTCCCCCCACAACACCCAGTCAATCGTCGTCAGAGAGGTTTGCCAAGCCATAATCGATGAGTACATGCCCGAGGTGATGTCCTGCCCCACCAGTCCTAAGGGATGGTGTGCCATACATATCTGACAAGTTCCTCGAGAAATGGAACTTTCCCTAAACATGTGGTGCACTAGATGGGAAGCACATTGCTTGCAAGTGTCCTCCATCGAGTGTTTCTCAATATTTCAACTACAAGGGATTATATTATGTTGTACTCATGGCCCTTGTAGACGCGGAGTCCAAGTTCATCTGGGCAGACGTCGGTGGTACAGGATGAGCATCACAATAACTGTGAAACCAAGGAATGTGTTGAAGACGGTACCATAGGATTCCCTGCCCCCGATCCTCTACCCAATGACTACCAGGATGTTCCCTACTTCGATCTTCATCGGCGACGACGCCTTTGCCCTCCGAGACACCATGATGAAGCCATACGGGCGCCGAGGGCTAGACGATGAAGAGAGGATAACTACAGGCTTTTCCGCACCAGAAGGGTGGTGGAAAATGCCTTTGGCATCCTAGCGAACCGCTTCCAAGTTCTGCTGACTACCATGCAGCACCATCCCCTCTACTATCAAGGTCATCGTGAAAGCCTGCATTGTCCTTCACAATCTGGCGAGGATACGGTACCCTGGACTCCAGAACCAGCAGCTCGGCCGTGCAGTGAACATGAACCGTGATTTCATCTCTGGAGCATTGAGAAAGGAGAGCAACTTGTACGACACACATTGCTGGCAGTAACACCTCCACCAAGAAAGGAAAGATGCAGAGGAACCTCCTGAAGCACTGGGCAAACTCCCCAGCAGATCCAGTTCGTTCCATGGCAAGACAAGACAATTTAGAGGATTTGGCTGTGGAGACTGTTGTTGTGGTGACTCTTGTTGTAGTGACTGACAACACTGTTGTTGTAGTGACTGTTAATGTAGTCACTGTTGTGTCATTCTAGAGACTGTTTTTGTTAAATGTTATTACTATGTGCCATTATTATCATGTGTCGTTATTATTGAACATTTTTTTTGGGAAAAAACATTGGGTGTTTATCATACTTTTTTAATTGAAATTTAATTTGACTACACTGTAAACTACACTACACTACTTTGACTTGATGTATAACCGCTACTTTATCACAACAGTCACGACTTCTTTCCTTTTGGTGTTGGGAGTTCCCCATCCTGAGAACCGAGATCAAGAGGAGAATCCAGGTAGCCACTAAGTCCTTAGATGTTGGACAGACCAGAAATGTTCGGGAAGCTGGTCTGTAAGGCTGTGCCTGAACTAGCCCTGGTTGGACTGGGCTGGTTCCTCAGTAACTGGGCAGCAGAACCCAAGGCGGCAGACACTGTGGTGGTGGTGGGGTGCGCTGTTGCTGCTGCTGCTGCTGCTGAGTTTGCTGAGAAGGTTGCTGAGGAGAAGGCATCATGTGATGTAGAGAAGGATGTGGAGATATCTGCTGATGTGGATTCTGTAAGGATTGCTGGTGGTACTGCTCATTGTATATGAAGCAGAATCAGCGTCAAAAAGATCGGACGTGTTTTTACAACTCGGATGCTTTCCTAATTCGGATGTATCCCTAATTCGGATGCTTTTTGCAAACTCGGATGCTTTTTTACTTCGGATGAATTCGTAACTCGGATGCTTTTTGTAAACTAGGATGCTTTTTTAATTCGGATGCTTTTCTAGTTCGGATGCTTTTTGTAATCTGGAATGCTTTTTTACTTCGAATGCTTTTCTAGTTCGAATGCTTTTTATAAACTCGGAGGCTTTTTTAATTCGGATGCCATTCTAGTTTGAATGCTTTTTGTAAACTCGGATGCTTTTTGCAAACCGAACATATTCGCAAAACGGATGCTTTCCCAATCCGGCACTAGGGTGGCCCTGAAAGGACATTGCACATCGCAGATTCTGCGATTTCGCGCACTCTGCGCGAATTTGAACGACGACAAACATGTTATCGTATATATCTAAGCATATATCTGAGATGTGGAAGATTTTATTGTAGATTTCTGCATAGATTTATGTGATGGTGAATATTTTCTGGGCAGATTTTTGAAAAGTCGCATATTTTTATTTTAGATTTCAAGTTCTGCGCAGATTTCTTAGTACGCAAATTTGTGCGATGTCGCACAGAATGATGGGCACTACATGTACATTTTCATTGCACATTTAATTCTGCGCAGCTATATTTCGCACTTTAGGGGCTATGCAGATTTATTATGTGCATATTTCTGCCGCGATGCCTCAGCACATACGACGTTTTGAAAGTTGAACCACGACGTTCTGATTGTTGAAGTACGACGTTTTGAAAGTTTTGAATGTTATGGTGTTCTAAAACGGACAGGCAACGTCGTGGTTCAACTTTCAAAACGTCGTGGTTCAACTTTCAAAACGTCGTACTTCAACTTTCAATTAACGTCGTGGTTCAACTTTCGCGCGCTTTTACCTGGCACAAGGTAGCCGCGTATTCGACCGGATTTCTGGCCGCGGATTCAGCCATGCATTCACCAAAAGCCGAAAAATATATAATACATGTTGCAAAAGGAGATGCGTTTTCCAAAAGGTTTATGTCATTTTATTTAAATAATTTTTCAAAATAAACGGTAAATAATAATACCTTTTCACACCATTTCAAATCATACAACATAAGCTAAACTTGTTTAACGTTTCCTGTAATTCTGATGACAAATTACAGTTAAATTAGCTGCTTAATGGAAGTAATTCTACTTCAAGTTATTTGTTAAACCTTTTATAGAAATTTCAAACAATACGGCAACAGTGTGGTTTTACAAATTCAAGACCTGCTTTTATCATTGCCGTACTTTCTTTTCCTTTTGCTACATTAATTGCAATTGTACATTTCTGTAAAGCACACCTGCAAGGACAATCTTTCCGTGTCCCACTCTTTCTATCTGGCAAGTGTTCTTTCAAGCACGAGTGGCAGTACGGAGTTTCCAAGATTCTTTTATATGCTAATTTTGACATATAACCTTTGTTCTTTGTTTACATTTTATGTAGTTTTGATAATATTTGCTTAATTGCATGCGACCTTAGAAACTTACATTTGACCCAAGTTACTTGTGCTATATATCGCAAAGAATTATGGAGCGATATTAGGTGGAAATAAAAAAAAAATTATGGACACGGTCTGAAACCGTCTTTTACCTAACGATTTAAGCTGACAAACTACTAGGATCCATCTAATGATGCAGAAATTAGTTGAAGGGCTGTTGTGTTATTAAATAAAAGTAACAGTTATCGTTCTCATAAAATCTGGAGTGGTGAAATTAATTGTTGAAATTGTTGATTGACGAAACTGATTCACCGAGAACATCGCGAATAAGCCCAACCAAGTGCGAGTGCACTAATTACCGTTCGGCTGAAGCCTATACCAAAATTAAGTGTGCCTAGAAACATGATCTCGTAGATCATGAAATACAAATATAAGGTTTGAA
Organism: Crossaster papposus; assembly: GCA_037893245.1. Taxonomy (NCBI): domain Eukaryota; kingdom Metazoa; phylum Echinodermata; class Asteroidea; order Velatida; family Solasteridae; genus Crossaster; species Crossaster papposus. The sequence continues at coordinate 718,397 of JBAIAA010000496.1, read as the reverse complement.
TAACATGCGATGTACACTTTGTTTTAAAGAGGCAGATATACTCGCAGCCGAAAAACGCATTACAATGCTGCATTGAAAAGGGGGTTTAATTTATTTAACGGGCTAATTAGGCACTAATTAGTGTTCGGCTGAAGCCTATACCCACATTAAGTTTGCCCAGTAACATTATCTTGTAGATTATGAAATAAAAGTATGAGTTTTTGATAACATGTGAGGTATATTTTGTTTTAAATGTTTCATTCTCATTTCCAAATCTATAAAAATAACTCGAAGTAGGATTACTTAATTCATTAGGCAGCTAATTTAACTGTAATTTGTCATCAAAATTACAGGAAAGGTTAAACAAGTGTGGCTAATATGCTGTATGATTTGAAAGGGTTTGAAAAAGTATTTGTTGTTATATTTACGGTTTATTTCGAAAAATTATTTAAATAAATTGACATAAACCTTTTTAGAAAATGCATCACCTTTTGCAGCATGTATTAAATATTTGTCGCCTTTTGGTGATTGCGGACTGAATCCGCGCGGAGAGATCCGGCCGAATACGCGGCTACCTTGAGCCAGGTAAAAGCGCACGACGTTTTGAAAGTTGAAGTACGACGTTTTGAAAGTTGAACCACGACGTTTGCCTGTCCGTTTTAGAACACATGTTGGTGCGACCATCCGTGAGACATCGCAGAAACATGCGTAGGCCTACTGAGAAATCTTCGCAGAGCTTGACATCCAATATAAAAGAGGGGCCTTTTCAAACATCTGCGCAGAAAACATTCGCCATCACATAAATCTGTGCAGAAATCTACAATAAAATTTTCCACATCTCAGATATATGCTTAGATATATCCGATAACATGTTTGTCATCGTTCAAATTCGCGCAGAATGCGCGATATCGCAGAATATGCGATGTGTGATGTCCTTTCAGGGCCACCCTAGTGCCGGATTGGGAAAGCATCTGATTTTCGAATATGTTCGGTTTGCAAAAAGCATCCGAGTTTACAAAAAGCATTCAAACTAGAAAAGCATCCGAATTAAAAAAGCATCCGAGTTTATAAAAAGCATCCGAGCTAGAAAAACATTCGAATTAAAAAAGCATTCGAGATTACAAAAAGCATCCGAACTAGAAAAGCATCTGAATTAAAAAAGCATCCGAATTAAAAAAGCATCCGAGTTTACAAAAAGCATCCGAATTACGAATTCATCCGAATTAAAAAAGCATCCGAGTTTGCAAAAAGCACCCGAATTAGGAATACATCCAAATTAGGAAAGCATCCGAGTTGTAAAAACACGTCCGATCTTTTTGACACTGATTCTGCTTCATAATTTAACTCCATAGATTGTGAATCTCACACTGATGATGCTGGAGGCACGTTTCTCCACATGTGGGGAGCTGGCTGATACTGCTCGGAGGTTGATGGTGCCGAGGAGCCGTACGAGCCAAAAGACGGTTCTGAACTGGGCCGCAGTTGGTGAGGTGCTTGAGAGTGGCGGGCTTGCTGGGTTTCTTGGATGGGGGAGCTCCCATGGCACTTGGAATGTCATCATCACTGTCCTCATCCATCAGGTCAGACAGCAATCTGTTGATGGTGGACCTTGTCTTCTTGTACTTGGCCTTGGACATGGTCAGCAGGCTGTCTCGAACGTAGTTGGCAAAGGCTGTTCGGGCTGTGATGGGCTGCTTCTGGGCTTTGGAAAGGTCCTTGAGGATGGTGCGTGACTCAATAACTCTCTTCTGTAGGGACTCAAGGAGGGCGCCGTCTGGTTCCTGAGGTCACTTGCGTGAGGCTGAAGGGGGGATGAGGGGGTAGGGGGGATGAGGGGGTAGGGGGGATGAGGGGGTAGGGGGGATGAGGGGGTAGGGGGGATGAGGGGGTAGGGGGGATGAGGGGGTAGGGGTGAGCTTTTCAGGTCAGCGCAGGCATTCTCGGCAGCATCAAGATATCTTGCAATGTGAAAATACCGCCGCTTATAGCCACTTGTCACGTGATAGGCGGCACGCTGGGCATGCGCTGTGAATACGCTACTCATACGCTACTAATACGCTATCCATAAGCATAGTACGCTGGCCATACGCAGCCCATACGCTGGTTATACGCTGACATACGCTGGTCATACGCTGGCAGACGCTGACATTTGCTGACATTCGCTGGTCATACGCAGGCTATACGCTGGCCGTACGCTACTCATACGCTACAAATAGGTTCAATACGGTAAGTATACGCACAATTCTGTATTTTCAAGGGCTTGTTGTGCGTATGCAAAATATTTTTTGAATTTTAATACGCAAATCATACGCTGGTGCCATACGCAACAGTGTGACAGCGCCTTTACGAACGAAAATGGGTTGCACCATCGATGTCTTACGACATGTACTAACTTCCTTGCCGTACGCATTCTGACTTACGTGTGGTGTAAAACAACTTTCGTGCAACCGAAAGACATTACGACACAACTGTTGCACCATCACAACTTACGCATTAGTAGGACATGCATTTACGACATAAAATTACGTCTAGTGGGGAGGTGACTTAAATAGTTAAGGTAGACATACGCGGCATTATGTTTAGGTTAAAGTACAATGTCGTTTATGATTTTGTTAAGGAAAATATTAAAAACAATACTTCTGCATGTTTTATCACCATTTGGTTGTGAAAGAAATAATTATAAAAAAATATTTAGCTTCACATTAGATGAGTTTTTTAATTGTTTCTACTAAAAAACAACAATTATAGCAATGAGTACAAACTAAACAACAAAACAAAAACAGGGTCCAACAAAGTGAAATTGTTAAATCTACAACTCGGATTTGTTTTAATTGAAACGAAACACGGCGAGTCAAAAAGAAAGTATTTTTGTTTTTGTAAATGAGTGAGAGAGAACATGCTCTTTATTGACATGCTTGATTGGTGTATCAAAATTAATTACTTTTTTTAAGAAAAATGTATCTGGGTCGCTTTCTTTAACTGTTATTTCTGTTCATGGTTGAAATAGGGAAACCGTTCAGCCCCTCAATAAGTCTACAATTTGGTTTCTTCTGGGGTTCTGGCAATCCCTTCATGATTTGGATCATCATCAATGTCAGGCCACTCGTTGTCGTCGGGATGCTCATCCATTAGCTCTGCATACATCTACCCATCTTCGTCTTCAAGAGGCAAATGTCTGGCGAAGTTGTGAAGCATAGCCGTTACAACTATTACCTGGCAAACCTTTTCAATAGGCTGCAGTCTTAGATGTCGAAGACATGCCCACCTACGTTTCCATACTCCAATTCATCTTTCGACACTGGTTCTTGCAATTTTCTTCGCAGTTGGAAATGTTCAGGAAGGAACACGAGGCAACTATATGGAATTACTCACTCTTCAGAAAAAAGTCCAAGATGCAAAGCTTCGTTATATGAATTTAAAGATCAATAAATTGAAGAATGACGGTAACCATAGCAAAAGACCCTGGGAATACAACCATTCTGATTATGATGAAATGAATTGATGACATACATGCATTTTTGAAAAATCACTAATTATCTGAATAAAACATAGGGGGCCTAAGTGATTGAAAACATGCTGTGTATAGCTTCTATCTAATTTCGGGATTGTAACCAGCGTCGGTCCCAATACAGTTATAATTATACACTAGGACATGTCCTACGACATGTCGTAAGATATGCATTTTAGGACAAGCCTATAAGCTTTTCGGTGCAACCGCAGTTACGACATGTCTCAGGGTGGTCCTAAATTTCTTATCCTACGACAAGCATGTAGGACATGTTTGGTGCAACCGGCCCCAGGGCCCAATTCCATAAAAGCATTCTAACTTAGTATATTACTAGATTTTAGCAAGATTCCAAATGCCTAGTTGGTTGCTTGCTAGCAATCAACTAAATCGTATTCCATAACACCATTCTATGAAACATTCTTACTAGTTGCTTGCTTGTAGCTTGCTAGAATGGTGTGGGGTTTGCATAATCGTACAAAGTACATGGTCAGTTTGAGTTAACAATAGGGAAAGAGTTCAAATCAGGTCATGCTGTGGGTTGTATTGTCAATGCATTCCTCTGTACCCTATTTAGGGTATGTACATTTGTATCAGCCTAAGCACATGTTTCAGAAATGGCTAATTCAGAGAGTGTTTCAAATCAAAAAAGAGGAAAGAAGCCTTATAATTACTCGAAATCTGTCCTGAATCTGCGCATAAGGATGTCAATACAAATTCCCAAAAGATGAAAGATTGAAAGTGACTTAGAATGGTGCTAAGGATTTAGACATACCCCAAACCTATTCTAATTTTAGCAAGCAACTAGGAACCTTGCTAAGCGTATAATGGTTTTATGGAATATATTTAGCAAGTAACTAGAGATAGAAAGGAAGTTAGCAGCCAACTAGGCTTAGAATGCTTTTATGGAATTGGCTCCAGGTTTAAACAGTGACTACTAATTTATACGCATCTAATGGCTTAAACAGCTTTCGTAGTTACAGCCCTAGATGTTCAACTTCAACAGGTTCACAGTGTTAAACTATAAGGCGTCACCTATCAACATAATTTGAAATGGGACATGCATAATGGTAATATAGTTTTAAAAAGCCTCCAGGAAACCTTTCACATTGAGGAAACTAAAAAGGAATAGTCTAATGACGAACTAGTGACTGTGTATTAGAGTCATAACAGACCCGTTGTAGAATATGCAGCCCCTCTATGGCACTCCGGTATTCCCCTCACTCTTTCTGACCAATTATAATCCATCCCCAAAACGAAAATTTCGTATCATTTTAGGCAACAAATATACTCATTATGATCAAGCATTAACTACTCTGGGTCTGCAATCTTTATGCACTAGAAGAATCAAACTGTGTACACATTTTGAATTAAAATCATAAAACTCAAATATAATTAATGAATAATTTGTTAGACCCAAAAGCTCCCATTCCATGAATCTTGGGTCCAAGAGAACTCTCCATGAAATAACCTGTAAAACTACACTTCCATATCTATACTATAAAAGATGACAAATGCGCCATCTTGTCCCTGGGCGCCGCCATCTTGGAACGCAGGGCCGCGCCATCTTGGAACACAGGGCCGCGCCATCTTGGAACACAGGGCCGCGCCATCTTGGAACACAGGGCCGCGCCATCTTGGAACACAGGGCCGCGCCATCTTGGCGCGTGGTTGGCGCCATGTTGGCTTTTGGTCGGGCGACTCGTCACCGCGCGTGTGTGCCGCCGGCGTCGGTGCGGCGGAGTGCCGGATCGTTCGCGACGGGGAATCCCCCGGGGAATAAGATTTAAAAAAAAATCGTATTCGTCCGAAGTGAGATTTAAAAGAAACGGACGTTACCGATAAACGCGTAATCGCTTTTCGATTGCCTGTCGATGTCTGTGGGCTTTTTTGCGTGAACTATTGCGTTATTTTTGCATTGTCCTTGCCCGGAGTTCGGGCCGAAGCCTTCCCGAAATTAATTGTATCCGCCTTGCTTGCGCGGTGGCCGACTGGTGCCGAGTTTGTTGTTCGCGATTGGGCGGCCCATCCCGTGTTATTTGAGCTGGTGCCCCGATTTATACTTCCTTGGTTATTGCAGAGTAAACATAGTACCAGTTGAGCGCCGGCTTCGTTTTCGGGTTCGAATTCCTGCGCGTCGACCACGTTCCAGTCACAGCTTGGGAACGTTAAAAAATGATTTATTCCCTTCGTGTTGCCTTTTGGGCAAATTTCTTTGCTTCACATTGTCGATACTTAAATATTACAACATTATCTGTCTCAAAACACTCCGAAACATATCGCTATTGCCTCAATTTCAACTTTGATCGTGCAAAAATGTCGCGAAATTGTATGGCGATGGTGGATATGAATATGCAATTTAGAAACGTGACTGCATTACGTCAGTTGAGGGCGCACTGTCAGATGGCCGGCCTGTTGGTTTTTTTAATCAGGATTTTCACGATGATGTAAATTCAGAAATCCCGAAGTGGTTCGTATTGTTTCCCGTACGATTCCTGTTAAAAAATCAAGAGACTCAGGCAGCATGCAAGCGAAGATGGACTGCCTATTGAGTATTATTAGTTCGAAAGTCGGGAAGTATTTTTACAAAGATTGTTTCTGCTCTTATTCCTCCATGGTTATTCAGAGTCGATGATATTCTACGGAGCCCCTAAAGTATTTTATTTCGTGCACTCAAAATAACTTATTTCGTGAGCTCGAAATGTTGTGGTTCGTATTGTTTCCCGTACGATTCCTGTTAAAAAATCACGAGACGCAGGCAGCATGCAAGGGAAGATGGACTGCCTATTGAGTATTATTAGTTCGAAAGTCGGGAAGTATTTTTACAAAGATTGTTTGTTATTCAGAGTCGATGGTATTCTACGGAGCCCCTAAAGGGACATATGACGAATAAAAATCACCGTTACGAAATAATTTGAGTATTTTATTTCGTGCACTCAAAATAACTTATTTCGTGAGCTCGAAATGTTGTTTAGAGAGGGATTCAAGACCAATCATGGTACAATGTTTACAATGCGAATGATGTCCAGTATAAGGCAGATGTCTTCTACCACGTGCTCAATTAGGGTATTGAGGAAGGGTCAGTTCATTTTGCAGTTAATACAAATATAACACCGCGGATTATTCGATAAAATGTATAAATAAAGAGAACAATAACACGACGGAGGTGCGGGTATGGGATAATTACTACAAGGATTTCATTATCTAAACGAATTAACAGTTCCCAAACATTTTTCAGCGGGAGTTTCCAAATCGTTTTTGCATGCCAAATTTAGAGACGTATGATATAGAAAGTCGTTTACATAAATTATTATTTGATGTTTAATTTAATAATGTTTCGTTAAGTTACATCTGTCTTATTTGGTCGAAAACCGACCGTATGTCGGCATTTTGCACGTATAAGTACAGCGTCGAGCAATGACCCCCCACTGAAAACTGCACGTGATAAATATGTGACATGCTCCAACAAAACCCGGGAAAAGTGGACAATTTTATATTTGTTTGATTGAGCTTTTTTAAATTCTCTATACTCTTAGCTTTAAAATGATGTATCATTTATATATGTATCCCCACCCTATCTCCCCTGGAGGTAGGATTTAGTGATAAAACCCCGACAACCTAACCATGAGATAAACAGTTTCGAAATTCAGAAAAGCATATTATACACAATTGACAAAAAAAAAACACTTCTGGGTGACGAATTTAATTCAAATTTGTTGAGATTGGAGATTAATAGTTCGAGATTCAGAATTAAAAACCTCAAATTGGTAAAATCCACCCCGACTTCACGAGTACATTGTAATAACACAAATTTGTGCAACTTTGTCCGGGTTTCGTTGGAACAGGTCACATATGGAAGAGACGTTACCAATACACAGGGCTATAACCTCATTTTAACTACCCTAGTTCTCACCTTTCTGACGGCATAGATGAGCAAAGAGTAGGAGCCCACAATCAACGACAATGGAACGACCAGGACCAGGACGAAAATGAAAATGATGTATGATGAGTCGCCCGGATTGTTCGAGGTCCAGTCTACGGAACACGCTGTAAAACATCAAACCGACATGCTTCGGTTAAATACACAGATAGGAGAAGGTATTAAAACTGAGAATAAATCATTACAAGAAATTATGGTTATTACACAACCTTTGCAAACATTTTTAAAAAGAAAAGTGACAAATCATGGACAAACAGAGATAATGACGAGATAATGTGTGCTCCTGTACATTTTCAATGGACTGCTACATTATGAAGCACGATATGTGGCGAGGAACCCACCCCCCCCCCCCCCCCCCCCCTCCTCTTTTGTGTTGGCCATTGTGTTCCCGGAATGTCAGGAATTCCTTTTAGGTTTCAAGGGGGGGGGGGGTGGGTTAGGTTACAATAGTGCGTATAAAGTATAAGAGGGATAAGAGGGATAAGAGAGATAAAAGGGATAAGAGGGCGGGGGGGAGGGTATCCCTCTGTCACATATCGTGCTGGGTATAGACTGCTTTCGGTTCTGTTGCTGCCAGACGTATCGATGTGCATGTGTGCATATATACGTATGAATGTATTAGTAAACGAAGGCCCATTGCACTCTCGCTTCACAGAAACGTTTTTGTACACCCCCCTTCTCCTAAACATCCCCCAACAAACAAACTGCTTTTATGGTCTTTGTTTTGTCCTGAAGCTGAAGTGCCCGAGCGCGTTATACACAAGAAATGGGCATGATGTGATTTTGCATTCAAAGCGAATTCACAAAAGATTTACAACACCTACATTTTTCAATTTCGCATTCTCGGTCCAAATTCACATCCTGGGTGAAGTCGTTAAGATTCAAATTCACATCCACTGGATTTACATTACCAGACCGAGCCCAGTCTAATGCGTCTTTCTCCCCATTATCACATTTCCAGGGCGCCTCCATTGGAAAGCAATCCACAAACAGACCACATACAAATTTGTGTTAATCTTCCCTAGAGTTGGTTTTGGGACGATGGCTTGTACACGAGGTCATTTCCGCGTGAAGGTCACTCACGATGACCGAGGATATACATTTTGTATAGACGATGTGCCTCTGTTTACATCTGTATTCAAATGTGCCCGTCAATATGCGCACGCATCATGTTTTACATAAATTTGGTTAAGAGATGACATCAGAGGTCACATAATTCAAAGGCGATCTGACCTGCGACGTCACTCTTCAAGCAAATTTTATGTAAAACATGATGGGTGCGCATCACTGCCGGGCACATTTGAATACAGATGTAAACAAGTGACGTCAGAGGGCACATCGTCTATAGTGCCAGTATCGTAACCTAACGCTGGCTTGGGGTATAAGGTTTGTTAAATCAGGGATTGGGTTTTAACCAGTTCGCGGCGGAGGAGGTATATACACGCAAAGCTTTCTCGAGATTCAAAACGGATGACGCATAAACACGAGTAAGGCGGGAAATGTCTGGCAGCAGATGGCGTCATCGGATTAAAAATAATCCCGCGCCTCGGCTCGGTGATGTTAAAATAATCCCGGCGCGAACTGGTTAATTCAAACCCCAAATGAGACAGACGAGGTTTCATCTCCGGTAGAGAATGCTCCACTAACCTTACATCGTTGCTGCAAGAGGAACAGAGTGGAACAGAGTGGAACAGTTGGATATTATCTACACTGATTTCTCAAAGGCCTTTGATCGTGTTAATCATAATTTTCTCTTGCATAAACTTTCATCCTACATATTTTTAATCCTAATGTTCTTCTTTTTGTTACGTAGTTATCTTACTGGTAGAAAACATAGCGTTATTGTTACTTCAATTGGAGTATAATTCCCTCTGGTGTTCTCCATGGCTCAATTTAAGATCTATCCTGTTCTTATTATTCGTTAATTATATCCCCTATTTTCCGATGACCTAAACGTTTTCCGTAAGATTGGTGGTCCTGCTATTACATTTCTTTCTTTTTTACAGGAGGGCTTGGCATACATACATACATACATGACTTATATAGCGCCGGTATCCGCCGTAAAACGGCGCTCATGGCGCTTTTGCATACACAACTAAAAAAAATATAACTGCAAGCAGAATATAGCAAATACATGATGTGAGCTCAAAAATGTTGCACACTGATATATGTATCATGAACAAAGAGTTGAAAGCTCAAAAGGCCTCCCTAAATAAAAAGGTCTTTAGCTTATGCTTAAATATCTGTGTGCTGTTTGAGGATTTCACAGTCTCAGGCAAGCTGTTGTATAATTTCGGTGCTCCGGTCATAAATGCCCTACCACCCCAGTGGTTGTTGGTACGAATCTCCTTGATAAGCAACTGTTGCGAGGAACGAAGACCACTTCGACCGGGAGTATAGATCTCGATAGCATCAGATAAATACACTGGAGCCATTCCATTCAGTATTTTGTAGATGAACAGACAGTGTTTGTATTTGATTCTTTGTTCCACAGGTAGCCAGTGCAACTGTGCCAGAACGGGTGTGATATGAGCAGATTGTTTGGTATAAGTAATTAACCGGGCTGCAGTGTTCTGTAAGCGTTGAAGCCGTCCTACTTGTGCTTTGGGTATTCCCAAAAGCAGTGAATTGCACATGTCAAGTCTAGATGTAATGTATGCATGTACAATAGTTTCAGCAGCATCCCTGGTCAAATGGTCGCGTATTCGACCAATATTCCGAATTTGAAAACACGCAGCCTTCGACACGCTTGTTATATGATCTTCCATTGTCAAAGACGAATCAAAAACAACTCCTAAATTTCGCACTACTGAGGAGGGTGTAATATTTTCTGTGCCAATTCGGACATGGGGCATTGTGACTTTCTTGACTTGCTGTTTTGACCCAACAATGATAAATTCTGTCTTTGAGTCATTTAGTTTGAGACAGTTTTCGTTCATCAAGCCACGGATATCATCAATGCAGCTTTCCATCCTTTGAATTGCTCTATCGACATCAGCTTGCATTGGCGCGACTGACAAGTAGATCTGCGTGTCATCCGCGTAGCAATGGTATCCCAGATTGTGTTTTTGAATAATGTCTCCAAGTGGTAGGGTGTAGATGGGGAACGCAACGGGTCCAATGCAAGATCCTTGGGGGAGTCCATATTCCAATGCTGTAGCATCAGAAACTGCATCATTTATGCAGACAGCTTGTGACCTGCCGGAAAGGTAGGATTTAAACCAGTCCAAGGCAACACCGTTGACACCAATCTTGTTCTTGAGGCATGTTAGGAGCTTCCCGTGATCCACGGTGTCAAAAGCTGCGGATAGATCAAGCAGTACTAACAATGATATTTTACCCTTGTCCATTGCATGTAGAAGGTCATTCTGTACTTTAAGAAGGGCAGTCTCGGTGCTATGAAAGACACGGTAGGCCGACTGGTAGTCTTCACTTAAATTATGTTGTTGCATGAAAGGTATCAGTTGCGCCAACACAACACGCTCCAAAGTTTTGCCAAGAAATGGTAGATTTGATACGGGACGGTAGCTTTTGAAAGCATTGCGATCCAGGGTTTGTTTCTTGATTAGTGGGCGGACGTGTGCAGTTTTCAGGCTGTCTGGAAATACACCAGTTCGGAGTGAATTGTTGACTATTTCAGTGATGATAGGTACCACTGCATCTGAAGATTTCTTCAGAAGGGATGTGGGAATTGGGTCTAATTCACATGATTTTGTAGGCGATGAAGATAACAATTCACATATCTCATCCTCTGTTACCGGTGTGAAAGTTGTTAGTTGATGGAGAGGTGGTCTAGGTTTATCACATGACAGGTCCTCCATCAGAGAAAAGCCATCACGTATAGTCTTTATTTTCTCGGTGAAATAATTGGAGAATTGATTCGCCAGGGTCTCATCAGAAGAAGCATCAGGAAGTGGAGAAACCTTACGTCTGTGAAGCAGCTGGTCAGCTATTTGGAATAGCCGCTTTTGATTTTTGGCATTCTCAACAAACAGCTCACTGTAATGGTTTCGCTTTGATTTCTTAATCATTGAAATAACATGTTGTTTTTGTTCACAGTAAAGTTGTCGATCAATTACCAACTGTGATTTTCGCCATTTGAGTTCTAACTGGCGTCGCTTCCGCTTTTGCTCATGAATATCAGAGCTATACCACGACGTGTCAGGGCGAAGCTTAATGGTGCGAGTTGTTGATGGTGCATGCTTATCCAAAATATCCTTAAGTTTGCTTGAGTATTGAAGTGCCTGATCATTCACATTCCGAATTGACAAGTTATTTAAAGTAGATTATCTTATATCACTACAAAATGAGTTAATATCAGGGGCACTTATATTCCGCGCATTAATGGTCTTAGTGGCAATTGGTGGCTTTTTAAGTAGGAGCTTGCATATGATAGCACTGTGATCAGTTATTCCATCTACAACACTTAGGTTGGAGAACATTTGAGAATCTGAAGAACGAGATAAGAACAAGTCCAAGGTGTGGCCATGGATATGGGTAGGAACATCCACGTGCTGTTGGAGACCACTGGCTGTGACAACCTTATTGAATGATATTGTGTTGCCATCGGATGGATTGTCAATGTGGATGTTAAAATCTCCGGTGAGGAGAAGAGGTGCAGTGGTCAATAGGTAGCGATCAACCAATGCTGAAAATTCTTCCAAGAACATGTTAAATGAGCAGCTGGTTGATTTTGTCTGAGGCCTATAAAGTACCACAAGGGCCACTGATCTTGAAGCACTTCTAATTTCAACATCGAGTGACTCAAATGACTTGGGATTCAACCCATTATCATGTGTGGTGACCTTCAATCCAGATTTGTAGAGGAGGGCAACACCTCCACCGCGTTTGGAACCTGGGCGAGGTGCGTGCATGAAGTTATAGCCAGATGGTGTAATGTTTCCTATAACTGAGGTATCCTCGGGTTTAAGCCATGATTCGCACAGGGCAACAATATCCAGATTATGGTCAATTACAAAATCAAAAAATTCTGTAGTTTTATTTCTAACAGATCTTGTATTCAAAGCACAAAATTGAACAGTACCAGTTTCTGTATAGGCTCTCTTCACTTTGGAGTGTAAATGCTTGTCTTTACCAGCTCTACAACCCCGGCGTGTACGCCTCCGTCGTGGTGGAATTTCAGGCTGTAGGATGTGATGTACATGACACACTTTACGCTGAAGTTTACAATTCTGAACTGACAGACAAGATTCGTTTGAAAGTGTGCAGATTTCACTATCAGACCAAACAGAAATGTAGTACTATACTGTATACGTGGATGATGTACATGTATAGGGAATACAGTCATGCCTGTGCAGTCCAGGGAAGAAAAATACATTTGCATGATAATGCATCCATGCCGTTGCTTTATTTTCCCATGCAGAGGGTCTATTGTCCCGTGTAGGTGCAGACGATCTGAAATACCTCCAAGTTGTTGCTTTATTGTCCCATGCAGAATGTCTATTGTCCCATGTAGGCAAAGAAGACCAATACCGTCTCGAATGGATGCATACACATTACATGTACATGTAGTTAAGTTTTCAAAATTCGAAGGCGACCAAACTGCAGAAAATAATTGCAGAATATTCCATATCATGAAGAAGGCAAACATAATTTTGCTCATGATGATCCCAAGGTGTTATTCTATCATCCAGTATATATTAATGGTAACAACTACACCTGCAAACAGTTGAATTTGTGTTGTGTATGCAGAGCTGTGAGGAGCCACCACCAGGGCGCTACACTGACACATGTACAAGGTCATTTATTTTTCTTGGCAGCTATCTCTCAATATCAATAAATGTAGTGTTATTTCCTTTTTACTTAAAGATGGACTACAACGGAATAATGATAAAGGCTGTGTTGCTGTTTTTTGTTCGAGAAATGTATAATGATTACTAATATATCATTAGTATTCAATAAATCTTGTTCCTTGATGCAAAAAACAACAACATTGATCGGCGTTCTACGACCCAGAAAAACTCAGTTTCAGCAAAAGCCCTTAACTCATGAATAATTCATACTTTGTGTGTGACGTACTACCCATGAAAACGCATACATATGGTGGCCCTGAAGGGACTCCGCAGATCGCGAATATTGACGTCAAATTTGACGTCAATATTCGCGACTTTTTTGGAAAGTCGTGAATATTGACGTCAAATTTGACGTCGATATTCGCGATCTGCGGAGTCCCTTCAGGGCCACCATGTATGCGTTTTCATGGTAGTACGTCATCACTTTTCGCTGGTTTACAAGTCCGCTGGTACTATATCGTGGATTTCATTGTGGTTTTCAGTGGATCTTGGCCGGGAACCAGTACAGGGCGGGAAATTTCAAAATCGAAGAATCGAGGTCTAATTTTTTCGGTCAAATTGCAACAAAATTATTTAGAGAAAAACATGACCGTAACAATAAAGTGTTACCTGAACACAACATAAACAAGGTCCGATAATAAATTTAATGTGTGAGTTTTCGTTGTAGTCCATCTTTAAACCCACCATCGTCACTTCTACTAATAACATGCTTAAAAGTAGGATACACCGATGGTAATTGTTTGAATTATCATGAATGGGTGGATTTGGGGGGTTGTATTTTATAGTAAATATCGTTTACTAAACTAACCTGTCCGAAGTTTTACAATTATGGATGCTGAGAAAAGCAAGAACAACGGCGTTCGTTTTCAACCGGCGCCGGGCAGTGGTTCTTATGATGTTCTTGGTCTTTTTCGCAATCGTCGTCAGAGAACAATTTTCGGAACAATTACATGTACTGCATTTCTAACACAATCATTTTGCTGAACGCCTAGAATCATTATTTACTTTCAAATAGCCTAAGTAAGATATTTCTTAATAATTTGGTAGTAAATATTTTTCAATATCTGCAAATGGTGTATCCTACCTTTAAGAGAGTCAGTATACAGACAGTTCTGGGAATTATTATTGACAGCAAGCTCACCTTTACCCACCATGTACACGTATATTCATTAATTAAAAAGGTTAATCGTATGTGTTAAAGATATACAACCTGCCGATTTCGGTAAACTAAATCTAGAAGACGTCGCAAAAATAGTACACAAAAACCTGCAGCCAATTTTACCAAACATTACGCAATGGCGCAATTAGGCCCAAGCCCCCTTGCGCAACAATATACACTGTATTGCGTAAGCTGCGCCACTTTTCGCTTACGACAGTAACACGAACGTTTAAAGTCTGCGGTTTATGTAACAAATTCTTGCGTAGCTTGTGCAGTCAATTAATTAGGTGGCGTAAGATGTCACGTAGCGACTGAAAATAACCTGTTTTACCAGCAAATCGTAATTGACGTGGAGCCAGTCATTGCTCATAATGATCAAATGATCAAGCTTTATGGAGGACACCCACCTTATGATTGAAGTAAAAGAATTACTAATTTACCCGTGACAGAATTGCGGCACGTTTCCGCGAAAAGTCAGACAAAACTATTTGTTTAAATGGCGGGCGAAGGTGTTCAAATACTTCTGCCAAAATATACTCGCTCCAGGCTTTACGTAATTTTTCTAAACTAGATTTAAATTATTAAATTTTAAATTAAATGGCAGAAGGTAGAGTAGATTCATTTGACCCGTTGATGAGGATGGAACTATATGAAGTTGAAAATGTGCAAGAAACTAATCTATATTATACTCATCGCTGGAGAAACGTTAGATACTGAAGTTAATTATTTTTACGATAGTATTACTGAAGGAGCGGTCAAAACAAAACCTACATGGATCGATTTAAGTAAATTTAGAGCTGATAGAAGAGGTGTTTTGAGATTTGAAGTAGATGGAGATAATTGTAGTATTGTCTTATATAAAGGAAAGAGGTACAAACATATTAAGCGTAAAGCAGTCTGATAAAAAGTACAGAAACTGATCTTGATTCCTCTTTTCTTATCGAGACAATAGGTTTACCCACTTAAGATGTATAGACGAATCGATTTTACTCAGCAAAAATTGGTTCTTGCACTGACGTGTGATGATTGGTAATTCTAATGTCGGTAAGTTTTACGAGTCTTTCAAAAGAAATGATACACCGTCACTTACAAGAATTTCATCGTAAAAGATAACATCTTGTAAATATATAGCAAAACAACATCCGAAAAAAATTATTGGCCTCCAGGTGATGTGAGGTAAATTGGAACTAAATTTGGGGCTTCTTAGAAAACTCGACAACGAGGCCGTGAGCGACGGTTCGCGAGTAGAATTGATTGTTGAATTACAAGACCTGCAAATGGAAGATCGGCATTTAATATTAGAAGCTGCATCAAGAGCTCAGAAGTCTGATTAACCGAATCAAATATACGGCCAAAAGGGTATTAGATAGCGACACGTCGTTGGGGAACAATAATTATAAGGACTCTGTTTAAATAACCCAATAGATTTTGTTTTCGCTCTCTATGTTAGGCTAATTTGTCCAGGTCCTACCGATCTCTATATACTACTAATATGTAATGTGGACAGTAAAGCCGAGTGCGGAATTGTAGTTTTTGTTTGTTTGTACTTTTAAATAGATACAATTCCCATCTGGCTTGTAATATTGTTTAGCGTGGAATTTGAGCCCCACCTATCCCGTCTCTCTCCGATAGAATCGACAAGAAATCAGAGATAAAGGGTACAACAAGACGGGTGCAGTTTACCAACCTGTTCCGGTTCCTTCTAAGGCGTAGGAATTCCAGCCAATTACTGGAGGTAGCGACACAATCAAGGAGTAGATCCAGGTCATGGCAATGAATATCAGGGCCCATCGCGTGGTCATCTTCCTGGCAATGTACGGACGCACGATGAGGCAGCAGCGATGGACCGATACGGCGGCAAGCGACACAATCTGCTCGACGCCTAAAGGGACAGAATTCACATTGAAACGGTTAATCCACAACATACGTACATGTATGTATACACAGCCATTCCTGAGAACACGTCGAAGAAATACACCTGAACGAAAAACGTCGAAAGGGCTTTGTATGTAGGGACTCAAATCCGTGGACAGCAATTCTCCGCGGTGGCATAACGGATACACTCCTGTAAATATGTAAACAAATCCGTCTTCCGAGATCATGAATTATATATTTAAAATTTAGAGAGGTTTGAGAGCCATGCAATTGGGAATTAAAGGCGTGACAATGAACCTCTAGGTATTTTCATCTGGATTACACATTATGATCAAGGTTCCTACTAATTTACATTATAAAACTCGAAGTTCAATAGTTATACATGTAGTTACGAAAGCTATGCAAATGACCAAGTTTGACATTATTTGGATATACCAGCGAGTATTTCGAGATAGGTTACAGCCACTGGACATTTACGACGATGTGGAACTGATAAAGAGGTACGAATGCCAAGGCATGTACTGTTGGAGGTGAAAGATTTGATCCGTGATCAAGTTGTACATCCAACAAAGAGGTCACATGCAATACCAGCCACGTAGATCATAACAGCCCTCCGAATTTTTTTTGCCGAAGGTTCTTTCAAATTAAAGGGGAACTCAAAGTTTGTTGTTGTTTTTTCGATTTGTTGTGTTTTTGTGGCAGAGTATATTAAATAAGGGAATAAATGTGTGTTCGAGAAGTTTTAATCACTCTGTTTAAGACCGCTTGGAATCTGCTGATAATTATTTATAAATAATTATCAGCACCCATATCAGACTCTTTTCAATTTTTCAATTTTTCACTTTGGCAGATGGAAAATGAGGTGGCAGTGCCTGTGTGAAAGGTAATTCTATCCCCCCTGGTAAATGTGTCCCCCCGGACAGACTTACTAGGCCGTGACCCGGTAAATCTGTCCGGGGGGACACATTTACCTAGGTATTTCTGTCCCCCTCCAGGTAATTCTGTCTCCCTGCCCAACGTTAAACGTGTCCCCCTGGTAAATTTGTCCCGTGCAACGTCACAAGTCTAGCACCCACTAGACGCAACAACCAGTGTAGTACAGGTTCACCCCTTCATGGTGCATCATTTGTAGCAGACTGTAGGATGTGTATGGTACTACAAATTACAGGTGGTCAAAAGTGCTGCCACATTCGTGCTGGGTATACAGAATTTGTACGCGTGCAAGAAGTTTGAAAATACTGATTACCGCTAATTTCCCTTTCGCGCAGAAACGTAGATCCATTGATTTAATTAATACAGTTATTTATATTTTTATTTTTATTTTGAAATAACATCAAAATAACCACTTATGTGTGGAACATTGGGGGACAAAATTACCTAGAGAGGGGATAGAATAAACTGGAGGGGGACGGAATTAACGGCTCTATATAGGGGGACACTTTTACCTAGGCAATTCTGTCCCCGGCCCCCCGGACAATTTTACCGGGGGACAGAATTACCGTCCACACCTGCATAGCGAAGGTGGGTGTTTACGGTGTCAATAGAAGGCCTACAAGTGTATGTATATGTGAACTCTGCCATCCAGGAGCCATCGCATCTTTCTGGATGCAACTCTAAACCTGTGAAATGGTGCTGTCATCCAGAAAGTAGCAGTCTCTTGACAGATTTTCAAGTACTTTAGAATTAACTGACAACCACCTTCTATAATGCACATTACAAAATAATGTGGTCGACGTCAGTGAAAGTATCGTAACAAATAAAGCTCATTGTTATTTACTATTGCACGAAAATGTGCTTGTGACGGCTGTAAATTGTGTTAATCGAAGACCGTTTCCGATAGTGTAAGATGTACACCACCCTCGAAAAAACTGCCTTTGAAATCTGTTTGACAATAGGCCATGGTATATACAGTCTAGGTAAAATATGAATTGCACCGCGTTGGCAAGAAATTAATTAGTGTAGTTTTGCTAAATATAATTTGTTGTTCATTATACCGCCCTTCCCGTAAAATGCTGTCTATCATCAGATTATGTTTTTGGTAATGTAAGTAAACTCCTTAATTTCACATGTTTTTTAACCAAAAAAGAAATAGATTGGTATGATGCCTTTCACAGAAGAAGTTCACGAAATCGTTCCTTAGTTTTAGAAAATAACCAGTGCACTGTGGAAATTCATCTTTTTTTCGCCAAGATTTTGAAATGTAGGCCGCAATCAGCTACCATATGTATTTTGGATTCATAACAATTCGACTACATTTCTATTTTACGCTCTTATGAATTGTTACATAATCACGCAGGCGCTTTATTCACCCGTACAGCTCGTTGAACGACACCCCCATTATTAACGGAGCTCCGCAATGTTACCGATACCTAACGGAACCTTTCGTGAATACGGCGTAGCGCAATTGTAATGCATCCGTTAGGCCATCCGCAAAGGCTGTTACGGACCCGGTAATAGCGGATGCTTCGTAAATAAGGTCCGTCCGTCCGTCCGTCCAGGGGCCAATTTCATAGAGCTGCTTAAGCAGAAAATGTTGCTTAAGTACAAAAACCCTTGCTTAATAAATCAGGTAAGGAGCCAAAATTTTATGCGATTGTTACGCTAAGCTAACAACAGCTAAGTACCAATCACAAACAATATACATCACATGGAGTTGTGGCTGGTAAGCTGGTTTTGCTAAGCAAGAATCTTTTGTGCTTAAGCATATTTTATGATTAAGCAGCTCTATGAAATTGGACCCTGGTGTAGAGGTCAGTGGCGCCTTCGCGTCCAACCTGTACGGCGGGGTTTATGTGGTGTTGTTTTTCCTTACGTCGGACATCAAACATCGGACACTCAAATATAGTGAGGTTGAAGAAAGGTTGTGTAAGACAATGGCTTCAATTGTTCCCTTTTCTTTTATTTAGTTTTAATTAATTCAACTCTGACTAGGTGGGTTTCTGTATATGCATGTAGTACGACTAAATTACATATACTGATGGCAAGCTTAATACAGTGTATACAAATTTAAAAAAGACATACATATAAAATAGCAACCAATGACTTTGACAATCTTCTAAAATTATAAAATAAATGTACAAAGAAAATGTCTCCACAAGGATCTGTCAATCACCCAGGCCAATAATAATATGCAGTCAACAAGTACGTAAATAATACACGCTTCTTTAGGTTGCAGGCAATAAATACCATGCCAGCGATTAAATACTGCGTCACCCGTTTAAATCGCTGCCTGAATTAGAGCGTATACCAATTAAACAGGTATCATTCTTGCAGATAGCGCAATACGGGTATACATGTATGTACGTATATTGGAACAGCACGGAAATTAAGTGCGTCTTTACAGGGCGAGTCAAAACAATATTTAAACCTTATTTATGTCATGTTATTTACCCAATAATAGGTAAGGTTGTTTACGTCAAAATACAAGCGTGCCATTAATATCTTATGGTAGCACTTGTTATAATTGCCACGCTAATAAGCGAGGTCCCGGTAGACTTCTACACCAAAACAAAAAACCCTTTTTTTTTCAATTGAAAAATAACAACATCGACGTTACACTTTTTTTGCAAAAGGTATTGGGACGGATTTGAACCACGTACCTTTTGAACACCAATGCTTCTCTCTAACCATGTACTGTACTATGCAAGTTTCTTCTAACAGCAATCCAATTTGTATTCATTATTGCACATACCAGATTTAATAGTGTCGGACTTGTTGTGTAATACACTCCCTATGTTACCATTTTAAATATATTACCTGCACGTTTGTAACTTGTCGTTTGGACATCAAAAGCCTCGCGTATTAAAGATGGTGGATAGTCGGACCGGGTGTTAAATTCGAAGGCGCCGTGAATATTTCTTGTTGCGAAAGTTCTCCGACTTCGCTTCATAAAAATAAGGTTGGGAGCTACACTACTGCCCCAAATCGTAATAATTATATTAGTAATATTTATAGAAAGATGCATCATTCATTAGTAATAGGCCTAGGTTGGCCTTAGACTGGTCCGTTTTTGTGTGGGTCACACTGTATACAATATTTTTTCTCCAAGTGAGCAAGCCACATAGGCCTATTGATAAAGTACTTTTTTATAATTTGATCCATTTCCGTTTACTCTCCATGTAGAGACTGAATTCAACCACATCACGCTCCGTCAATAGGCTTGTGGTGGAGCACTTCTAAGAAACAAAATGACCACAAATTTGGCTCATGTTGTTGCTGGTCTTCACGATCATTTTACCATTCCACTGACATCGTCGGAAACAGCTACAAGTGGTGAGCCGGTCATAAATAGTGAAAGTCCTTCTGTCTCGACTCGTTCTTAACCGGCATTAGAAGGAACGGCGCCGACTGGTGGTGATAACAACCTCCGTCCATCGAAACGGTTGCAAACAGACTGACAAGTGTGCTCAATAACGTGCTTCTGTTGCAAAGTTAACCACAACGGTTAAAGCGCTAAAAGAACTAACAAGTGAAAAAAATTAACTCAAAACAGCGTTAAACTTGTAGACTCTCTTCGTCAGTTTCACACCGAGTTCGTATGTATTGATGCCCACGCGCGCACATTACATCGCCCTCCGCGAATCCGCGATCGATGTTACATGCTGCGCGCATTGATATTATTATTAAGCCTGCACGCAGCATCGCGCATACAACGCACGCCGTATACGAACTCGAGTCGGTATGAAACTGACGAAGAGAGCGCAACGTTACTAAAACAAATTGTACATGTATATAAATGAGCCTTGCTCTATATACCTTCACATAATTATCTACGTACTATCACAGACATAAATAATTAAAAAAAAGGAATAAGCAATGTCCCTTCAAGATTGCTGCTATTCGTAATCATCAAAGAAATACCCCTAGGACTATTTTCACCGTAAACTGGCTCAAGACTGCGGCGGAAGAGACAAGCCTATTAGACATGGTTATTGTCTCGAACCCACAGTATTTGTTGACAACGATTGGTGTATACGTAATAATAACTTGAAACTACTAAAAGTAATGTATTAATATCTTTTTGTTAATTATATCTTCATGTAGGCCTAAATTTCGTTTAAAAAAATGTCTTTAACTACGCGATATTCGTTAAATCCCCATGTGGTGGGCAAGTACATAAAATTGACATGGCGTGCTTTGGAATTGCTTACATAAAAACATTATAAGCTGTGTTGCGACATGGTACGAACTAATATTATATTTTGTTAATGGAGACATTTAACTTCATTTAACTTCATAACCTTGCTCCAGTCTATTTATCAGACTGCTTGTTAAAATATGTTCCAAGAAGAAATAACCTGAGATCTGGAGATGATATCCTACGACTTGAATATCATAGAACAAGAGTACAGGCCGGTGATAGAACTTCCACTGTATGTGCCTCCCGTGCATGGAACAATCTCCCGATCTCAGTTAGATCTTCTACCTCTGTAAATAACTTCAAAAAATCTTTGAAAACGCATCTTTTTGTATAATTTTCCTACCTTTGTATTATTCTGCAATCATTGTTTCAATTTTTAGTTTTAATGTAACTATTTTATTGTAAGTATATCTAAGTAACATTTTATAATTGTACGCGCTTTGAGCCTTTTGGGAAAAGCGCATTATAAATATTAATGTAATGTAATGTAATGTAATGTAATGAAATGCGAGGATGAAAATAGCTAAATTCTGAGCTGTAAATGAGAACGGGAAAAGGAATAAATACTAACATTATGACAAAGTACGAATACAATAATGAAGTGATTAACGATTATACGTGAATAAAAACAGTTTACAAATACATGTAACATGAAAAGAAAATACTAGGTCTGTGATTAACAACATAAAACACATTGACCTACATAAAGAAGAGATTCAACAAATTACACGGGAAAATGGCATTAACAACTGATGTTAAAACGGAAAGTGCAACAATAACATTGAAACAGCAATAAACCGTACACAGACTAAAAACTACAGGGGATAATAAGTTGCGAGTCAAGCACCGAATGCGAACGTATGCTTTCAGGAGTTTGCTTTGTCACACGAGGACTAAACAACACAAACGATTTATCTTGAGAATAGGAAAGAGGATTTGTGCGGCAAAACCCGCACTGCGCTTAATAACACATTTTTATGTTCTTCTCTTATATTAAATTACACTAGCGGTGCGGCTAGAAAACGGTCGCGTTTATTTAGCGTATCTCCCCAACCGCTTGGTAAATTTGGGAAATCGAAGTAGTTTTGGAATCTGTAAAATATAATCGATACGCTTTACTTATTTTTTTACCAGTAATCATATTCTGATTACTTTTTAAAAGCTTCTAAATACTGAATTAAGGAATAACAGTGTGAGGACCCGATCTTCACTGCGTGATGACCAGCTTCATCTATTATGAGGTCTAGGCCTCTGGTATTGGCGCTTTTTTGAGTTTTGCTTATCCAGACAAATTCACATTGCACATTCTTGAGTCCTGAACAATACACCTGCAAATTTTCAACTTCACACACTGCTCGGTTCTGAGATTATCGAAATACGGACAGACACAGATAAATTATTGGAATTATCATACAAGGCTTACCGCACATTGTGACGATGAAAGCGTACCAGGTACAACCACCGGCGCCAAATATCCACCTGCGGGCGACGTTAGCGGTGAAGGTGAAGGGAGTTCCCAAAACGGACATGCTCAGGTCAACCAAGCTGACATTGATCAAGAACAGGTTGATCGGTTTGTGTAGTTTTTTGTACCTAGCGTACAGCACCAGCACAATACCGTTGTTTAAGATACCGAAGAAGATGAGAAGACCCAAGTAGACCGCGGCGACATCGTAGACTGCCCCGGGGATATGGTCGTATATCCCGGGCGTCGTTGGCGTTGATCCAGTGGTGCTGTCCAAGGTAGCGTTCATCCTGACTACACACGTATACATGTACTGCACTCTCACAAATCTCAAATTTCCATGGATATAAACGTTATCTGCTCGCGTCAAAGACGTGCAGACAACTGATTCAGTCACCGACAGAAGAAAACGGGCTGCATCCGACTTGACAATTCTACTCCACCATTACCTCTATTCACTCGAGATTGCAGTGTCTGTATTTTAAGGAACGCACCCATCTAAAGAAAGCGCTTGGTGCGCCTTTATAATGGGGACCTTGCCCACTCAACCGTTAGTGTATTTCTAGTGTCAATCGCACGTTAAAATTTTGACCCCATATGCAAAGGTCAACGACCTTTTTACGTTTTACCCGATAACTCGTTAACCAAACATCGGAACTGGGGCAAACTATACATTTTCGGAATCCCTGTACTCAGGCGAACAATTCGGTATGCTTCTGAACTTAATTTAGGCAAATTGAATTTTGGAGCCCCTGTTTGGCGGCCATTTTGTTTTTGCTGGATATCTCAAATTGCTCAATGCTAACAGAGTGTCAGCAGGTGGTTTGCGCATCTTGAGTGTCTTAAGAATCAAAATCCATCAACAAACTTACTATAGTGAACAAAACAAGGTCAGAGCAAAAAAATTGAAATGGCTGCCGGACTAAAGAAACTAACAAGCTCAGCTCAAAAGTTTTTGGCAAGGAACCCGCAAGTTTCCGCCGACGTGGGATCCAGAATTACCAATATTCTCGTCCCGGCACGTCTGGTTACCGCTTTCGCAAACGGTGTCGATGTTTCGTCGAAATAAATAATTACTGTATTTAAAATGACGTTTTAGAATTATTAATGATGGGGGATAGCAAAGAGTGATAATATACAAATGTATTATTAATATATAAGCCTCAAAACGGGCAATAAGTTATCTCTCATTTGTTTTTGTTTTCGAGAATTTTTCGCTGATTTGTTACCGTGCCCAATTAATTGTATCGTGTAGCGAAGACTTCAAAACGATCTTTAAAGAAAATTAAATACGGTGCTTACAGATAAATCATGAAAGTTATATGATTAATCAATATTAATTATACAAAATATACAAATCATGCTTGATTGTTTTTCGGCTGGGCCATTATTCTAATCTGATATCGAGACGCTGAAAATAACCACAATTCCGCTGATAATTTGGGCTGCTGTGTCGCTGGTTTACTGTCCATTCTCCCGCTTGTACAGTAATGCACACTGATGTGCGAGTACCAATCAGACTAATACTATGCGCTACGTAAAGGTCTGAATTTTCAAAACCTTTGCTTCGACTTCGATTTCTCCTCCGATTTCTAAATCACTGAGAAGCAAATTCGAAATGGAAGCAAATGGGAATATCCGAACTTTTGAGCTCATATCAAACGATTGAATGTTTCTAAAGCGCAACAGGTATCAGAAGGTGGCTGGAGTTCCCGCAGTTGAGAGGCTATACAATTTCCTTAATAGCCGAAGACGAAGATGAAACCAGGGATTTGAAATGCGCACTACGTCAACATTTATTCAACATCAACAATATACAATAAGAAATAAACAAGCATAATAAAGAATTGGATTTGGTGGCACAACCCAAAAAGCAAAACTTGTGTCAGGTAGTGCCCATATAAACAGCTATACACACCACAGTTACATTGACACAGACATAGTAATATAGGCCTATGTAGTATATGGACAGAGACAAAACAAACACAGATCCAGTAGGTTGATCTAACCACTAAAACTATATCAAAACTATGAAAGAATAAATAAATAAATACAAAATGCAACACTATTAAAGAAGTTACGACTTAAGATTACATGTACATTTTACATGTACATGGGCTTGTTGACGCATGGTCACGCAAAACCGCGTTGATTCGCATAGCACTATGAACCATAACAGCTGTATTTTCCAGTGCAAGAAACATCCAGTGTTTAGAATTCTAAAAAAAGTAAAGGGATGTCTGCTTTAGGTTGACCAACAAATAACCCATTTTGGAATAATAAAAACCCAATTTAATATTCATACGGTTAGAGCAGCACAATCTCTAAACCACTTGAAATTTCCATAACATATGGGACAGTACACCCCACCCTCCCCTGCCACCTCATTGTTGATAAACTTTGCACCTGGCTGAAGCCTGGATGCGACAATAATGTAAGAGCTAACAAAACTGGTGGTCAGTGAGATTAAAACAAAAATACATGTTCTCTTTATTTGGAAGATAATCTTTATTTTAAACACTTTCCTACATGTGTACATTAGTATAAAAGCTAACAGCAATATTTTGATTATAATTGTTGAACAGCAAAATTATGGATCTATCACAATGACTCAAAAGTTAAGTTGATTAAATTTAATAGATTAAGATAAACAAACAAATTGATAAAGCTCCACGACATTATTATTGGTCACGGAATGTACAATCTACAATTATCATTTAATTGTAGAATACATCGTTGGTAATTGCTTGAATTTTTAGGAATGGGTGGATTTGGGGAATTGTATTTTATAGTAAATATCGTTTTAAAGGTAGAATACACCATTTGCAGATATCGAAAATATTTACTACCGAATTATTGAAAAATATCTTACTCATTTGAAAGTAAATAATGATTCTAGGCATCCAGCAAAATGATTGCGCTAGATATCCTGTAATTGAAATGACGGCGATCGCGAAAAAACAAAGATAACATAAGAACAACTGCTCGACGCCGGTGGAAAACAAACGCTGTTTTTCGTGCTTTTCTCGGCATCCATGTTTGTAAAACTTCGGACAGGTCAGTTAAATGATATTTACTATAAAATACAACCCCCCGAATCTACCAATGATAATTCAAGCAATTACCAATGGTGTATCCTACCTTTAACTGACATGTCCGAAATTACGCAGACAAAGAAAATGAGGTGGTTTTTTTCGCAATCACCGTTCGTCGATAGTGATTTTTTTCTTTATAAAATTTGCGATCGACTTCTGGCGAAAATTTGTTTTTCTTCATTAAATTCATTTTGTTGGAACAATTACAGGGAATGGCGGTCACTTCGGCACCTGGTCAAGTCGGCACCCACCAACTCGGCACCTTGCCATGTCGGCACCCACCAACTCGGCACCTTGCCAACTCGGCACCCACCAACTCGGCACCTGCACAAAAACCAACTCGGCACCTGACCGAATCGGCACCTGACCTACTCGGCACCTCCGATATTAGGACGGGCGCATGAACCGATGAACCTACCCGCACTAACTCTTCTCATTATTTTGGAGGCATTTTTATAGAGAAAAAAATAGGCCTTTAATGGGAAAAAAAATGTAAAATAAAAAAAAGGAAGGACTACGGACCCGGACCCAATCCTTCATTTGGGATACTGTCCCCCGATCGGGGGACCCCCGTGAACTATTGCCGGCCGGCCGGGTGGTGGCGCGTGCAGCGTGCACTAGCCGGGGGGCGCGGCGGCAGCGCTGGTACCTTATTGGTCAAATAGTAGCAACCTCATTGGTCAAATTAGGGACTTTATTGTATTCACTGTTGGTACTTTGATTTGGGTTGTTCGTCATCTTTCACCCCGTTTGTCGGACTGATCAAAGGAAGCCGACAGTTTTGTGGGAGCTGCGCGTCATAGCACCCAGTGCAACTTCATTAGCGTCTGCTCTTATTCCTCCATGGTGTAACTAAGAATGATTGATTGATTGACAGGTTCTGTATAGCTTTCTTGAAAAGCCCTATTGGGTTGGAAAGCAGTAAACAAATCGCATCAACTTATGCGATCGACTTGTCCCCACATTAGGTGAATGAATTCAGATGCACGAGTAACATAGAAAACCATTAAACGTACATGTAGAAAAAGGACACAAAATGATCGAACAAAATTCGAAGGGACAAATCTGGCAAAAATCAATATGTTTTCGAAATTCTTTTTTGGCCAACATCGATTAAGTGGATTGAAACGAACTTTTTGGGAAAAGGTATTTTCAAAAAATCAGATAAGAATAATTCGAGATCACGCATGAAAATTAATCAATGTAAAATTTTTCCCAAATCGTCGTTAGTTTTCACGAAGAGAAAAATCAAACAAATCAGCAAGACCAGAAACGCTCGGCTCTGTCGCCGGCGGCCCGGGGGCCTGGGCCTGGCGGGTTGCCGTGAACTACGCGCATGCATGGGGCCGGGAAGAATCCCCTGTGTGTCAGGGTTCGCTGTTACCAGTGCAGTACATTGCCCGCATACGCGGTACACCTTTGCCATGAACTTCAGACTGCTATCATAAATCGGACTCTATTACCTAGTTTATAAACCCTGTCTCGGCTCCTAATGGTAATAATATCTCCACTTAAGAATGTACAATGCTCTCACAATATATTGAGTCCGTTTTTGTCATAATAGGCCTACACCGCGTACCGGCCCCAAATGCTGGATGGGTAACTCGGCGGATGTACAAAGTACCACTACCGCGCGCCCGCCGACGTCTGCCGCGCGCGCGCCCGCCGACGTCTGCCGGGCGCCCGCCGACGTCTGCCGCGCGGACCGGCTAGCTGAGCTGTAAATGTTCGTTTTATATTTTTTTTGTAATATAGTTTTTCTTGAAATGTATAAAACTAATGTAGATGGCAGTTTGGGCACGGCCCACTGTAGTTGAGGCATGGTGCCGAGGTCAGGTGCCGAGTTGGTTAGGTGCCGAGTCGGTCAGGTGCCGAGTTGGAAGTCGTGAGCAGGAGGTAAAATTCCGGGTGCCGAGTTGGCTAGGTGCCGAGTTGCTGGGTGCCGACTAGGTGCCGAGTTGGTCAGGTGCCGAGTTGACAAGGTGCCGAGTTGGTGGTTGCCGACTTGGCTAGGTGCCGAAGTGACCGGATACCATTACAGGATATCTAGCGAAATCATTTTGCTGGATGCCTACAATCATTATTTACTTTCAAAGAAGTAAGATATTTTTTAATAATTCGGTAGTAAACAATTTCGATATCCTCAAATGGTGTATCCTACCTTTTAACATAATAAGCACACATTATTATGGTACGTGTACATTTAGTTTTAATTGTTTTTACCCAACTACTCTTGCATGTTCTGAAATATTCAAACACAGCCAACAATTATTATTGACTACCTTCAATTATCATGATACGATACTGCAAACTTGCATGAACTCGGTTTAGGAAATTAGGGTCGAGCATAAATCAATTATATTGAGAATATATAAAAAAGGAAAATTGGGTATTTGCAAAAATATGATTGCAAAGTTAAATTTTATATCACAAGGGCCTAGGGATTTAGAAACTCTTCGAATATTATAGATTTAAAGTTGTGCCTTTATTAATTCATTCGTGGGCAATTTGTGGCTTCCGAACCAGACATTCAATCTTGAATGTTAACTGGTTGGACTGACCTTTTCCGAAGTTTCCTTGTGAGAATTTTCTTAGCTTGTTCACGGTAGGAACGGTTAAAAAGGCCGTAAGTGAAAACATTGCAAATGCCTTTGGCAGCAAAAAGCCAAATAGTTGCTAAACGAAGCCAGTCTGCAACTTGCATGTACGAGAAAGATTCAGTTGTTCGGTATAATTAGGAGCCGAGTACAACAGACACTGAAAGCCAGAGTGACGATGATGAACGTCTTCAGAGCTTTGGTCTCCTGGATGCTGTTTCTGTCGTTCTCGGTAATTCTCCTTAAAATTGTCTTTTGATTACTGATGATGTCGTTCAAAAGCGTTTGATAATTTTAAAAAGAAATATGTGGAACAATGAAAATAGAAACAAAATAATTGAATGCTGTCACTCCTTTTGCCACCGGGCTCATTCGTGTGCATGCACGCATACATTTGAAGTTATTAGTCAAAAATCAAATGAGGCTGAGGGGCAGTTGTAATGCTACCTTACCCCTCAAACTTGAATGTTGACAGGCTCCACCGACCCTCTGCAACAGGGCCACCTGTTAGTGATGATTTGCTTGGCCTTCTGACGGTAGGAGCGATTGAACAGACAGTAGATGAAAACATTGCAGACACTGTTAGATACAAGGAGCCATACCACCATAAACTGAAGCCAATGTGCAGTCTCCACATTGGTAAATGTCTCAACGATTCTGGTAATCGCAATTGGAGTAAAACAAACTGCATAAGCCAGAGTGACGACAGCGAACGTCTTGAGAGCTTTGTTGTCCTGGATGTTGTTTTTGTTGTTGGGGTCGTTCTGGTTGACTCGTTTCTCATGCTCTCGGCTGATCTTAATGATGTTATAGTATATGCACATCATTATTAACACTGGAATTACATCAACAAGTAGAAGGAATAAAATGTTTGTTGTTGCAGAGGTGTTTCCATATACACAAACAGCAACAGCGTCAACATATTTAAATGATACTCCAGAAGAAGTTGTTGCTATAAATTGTAAACTCAAAGCTACTATTGCTGCTAAAATGAGACCGAAAATAATACGTCGTCGGATGCACCATATAGGAAACTTGTAGGGCATTGTAACGGCAATGTAACGCTCAACATTTAAACAGATGAGGGAAAATTCTGACATCAAAATTGCCAATAACAAAATGAAGGCGTGTGCCTGACAAGTGATGTCTCCGAAAGGCCACCGGTTTATAGCTGAAGCAACAACACTAAACACTGTCAAAAAGCCAACAGCGAGATCAGACACTGCCAAAGATGTCATCAAGATCTTTGTGCTGTCTGCCAAGTCTGGTACGCGACGAGTCACGACAATAGAAAGAATGTTTCCAGCTATGATTAACAATCCAAGGAAGCCGATGAAACAAGTACGGAAAACGACAAATAGCGGGGACATCCCCGAAGGGTCTGGTGATGAATTATTCATGTTTTCCTTATCTAGTTCTTTCAACCAAATTACACTGAGTTAACGTCAACCTGACTTCAGATGGAGTGGAGAGGAAGCAGTTTATCAAATGGTTGAATGGGTATCTGGTCTTACTCCAAGCCGAAAGAAAATTTGTCCATAGCAGCAAGAAGACCGTGAAAGCTTCTCTCACACCAACTAAGTCTGTAATACCATGCAGAATACTTTACATGTTGTAGTTCTGTTTTGTTGGAACAAGAGTCTTTTGCGTGGCCTTTAAAGTCACCAATCTAGGTTTAAAAGTAACCAGCTTGCTATATGCACGTCACTTGCACACAGCCTCCTTCTGTGATAATGCAATATTTGTGCCTGGCTAGGTTTTCTAAATGGTCCCAATCGTTGTCAGCAGTCAACGATTGCTGAGGTAGTGATGACTGTGTTTACTGTCGTTATTGTATTATGGTTATGTATTAAACTGGGAGTTGAAATTGAAGAACAAGTGATTGCATATTTAGATATAGGCAGGCCGTGATACTGAATACATTTTTGTGGTTAGATGTTATTGAAGCGACGTGTTCTATTGTGCCTGACCAGGTTTTCTTGATGGGCGCAGTCTCTATCACCAGGCAATACTTTAATAAATTGGGAGTTGGGAATCATAGACGAGTGATTACTGCTTTGTTTGAAGATATACGCTGGGTCAGTGAATGCATTTTGGTTATTATATATAATTGAAGTGATGTCAGTACAATTTTCGTTAAAGAAAACTCCCAATTTATTACAGAAGATGCATTAGCAGTTAGGTGAAAAGAATTGAAACTAAATGTACATGTACCATAATAATGTGTGCTTATTATGTTAAAAGGTAGGATACACCATTTGAGGATATCGAAATTTGTTACTACCGAATTATAAAAAAATATCTTACTCCTTTGAAAGTAAATAATGATTGTAGGCATCCAGGAAAATGATTTCGCTAGATATACTGTAATTGTTCCGAAAAATTAAATTTAATGAAGAAAAGAATGTCTTTCGCCAGAAGTCGATCACAAATTTTATGAAGAAACAAATCACTATCGCCGGACGGCGATCGCAAAAAAAACCCAAGAACAACAAAAACAATTGCTCGACGCCAGTTGAAAACGACTGCTGTTTTTTGTCCTTTTTTTTACTGCATCCATGAATATAACATTTCGGACAGGTCAATTAAAACGATATTTACTATAAAATACAACTCCCCAAATCCACCCATCCCTAATAATTCAAGCAAGTTTTCAGCTGCCGACGTTTTATTTTACTGCTCTGGACTTCGTGATTTTATATCTTTTTAAATCCTTGTTTCTTCTAATCCTTGACTTTTTATCACATCGTGAATTCTTGATGTTTGTTCCAGTGTAACCCTGGACTTGAGTTTTACTTCAATTTTGATGTGCTACTTGTGATTTTTACGACATAATTGTTCTACAGAGCTGAGTGCAATCGACACCGGACCGCCACCATGTTGTTTTGCATGTACCGTCTATTGTGATTTTTGATGTGGAGCGTTTTGTACGCGTGAGTGAGATCAGCGCGCCAAGCTGGTTTGTACATTGACTTAAATTGTAACTTGGATTTAGACCTATAGAGACTAGGCCTGCTGCACTTGATGTGCTATCTATGAGTTTTCACGGCATTATTGTTCTACAGAGCTGAGTGCAATCGAATTCGACACCGGACTGGCGCCATGTTGTTTTGCATGTACCGTCTATTGTGATTTTGATGTGGAGCTTTATGTACGCGTGAGTGAGATCAGCGCGCCAAGCTGGTTTGTACATTGACTTATTGTAACTTGGATTTAGGCATATAGAGACTAGGCCTGCTGCACTTGGTGTGCTATCTATGAGTTTTTACGGCATTATTGTTCTACAGAGCTGAGTGCAATCGAATTCGACACCGGACTGCCGCCATGTTGTTTTGCATTGTGATTTTTTATGTGGAGCTATATGTACGCGTGAGAGAGAGCGGCATGCCAAGCTGGTTTGTACATTGAACATTATTGTAACTCGGAATAAGGCCTATAGAGACTAGGCCTACTGCACTATATGTACGTTTACCACCTGAAATTCCTGCTTTTGAGTGTTGCTGTTTTATAACTGGATATGATGGAGACACTAAACATGGGCTCGGTGATCCTGGTTTTATGGCTAGTTTTAGCTGTTTCGGTCTCAACATGCCTACCAGTACCATTTCAGATGATGAAAAATTGCCAGTTTTCCCTGAACTTGAATTCGTCGAGTTCCAACTTGATTTATTATTCATTACAGCGCCCACATTTTAAGATTCGCAACAGTGATGTAAAACCGGTCAAGAGGTCAGCTTTTAACTGGACCAAGCGTGGTTACATTTGTTTTGCCATTCCAGGGCATGATCTGCCCCCGACCGATTTAACCGTGTTCATGGATGTGGCAAGTAACCCTGGCCCTCCCGCAGTACAACAACAGGCTATTACGTCACTGGATGTCAACGTCAACAGTAAGCAAACTAAAATCAGATACTCGAGGGATCAACTGGTCTGTATAGGCCAGTGACGCGATGTCAACGTCGATCGTCAGTTGTTGTCATTGTTGAAGAACATTGGTGTTATGCGGCGTAGAGGGAAACATGGAGGCGAACGCAACCATAGAAACGCAATCCCTGTCATCATTGGTCAGTTTGAACGTCAACCCCAATGTCTCTATCGGGGCATAGCTAAACCCCGTACTTTGACTGTTGTTCCAGTTACTCGGAACCCACCACGTTCACTTTTAAATGATTCTAATTTGACACTCTGCAGCCTTAACACCAGATCCGTGAAAAGTAAACCAGCTGATTTCCTGGACTATGTGAATACAAGTAGAGCAGATATCTTTACGCTAACGGAAACGTGGTTCACAGACATGGACGTTGCACATAAGGTCGCGATTACTCCGCCGGGATTTTAGCTCAGGAATTGCCCACGCATTAGAAGGACTGGTGGTGGAACGGCCGTGTTGTTTAGAGACACTATATTAACCCTTTCAATCCCACGGGCTCCAAAAAGAGCCTTTGTTGTGATATGCTTGAAACCCGTGGGCGACAAAAAGTCCCAGGATTTGCCATGAGATTGACGACCAAGGCGACTTATCTCACCAGCGAAAACACTGCTTGAGAGTTATTGGTTTGGCGCCCTCTGTTGACAGAAATAAAGTTTTTGAAGTTAGCGCGCCATATGGGTACATGTGACTAAATCAGTGAAAATGACTGCGCGCGAGCTCATTAATATTTTGTGATCCCTCCGGTAATTTTGAATAAGAGGTCCCTGGGGCCTATACATTGGACTGATTGTAGAAATAATTGTGGAAATCAAGAATTGGTAAACCGTGGCTTCCAACTCGGGGGATTCCGTTCACAAAAAAGACCAATACGTGGGTCTATTTGGCATAGAGGCGGGGGGCTACATTGATACCTGGGCCCAGAGCTGGGCCACCAGTTTAGGGGTGGTTTGTGTGGAGGGGAGTATAACAAATTTCATTCGGTCAACCCCCATAAATTTGAAAAGAAAATTGTTCTAGGAGTCTTAATCTTTGATTTCCAGTCAAAAAAAAATGGCCACTCTACTCATGAGCGTCACCAGGCGGCGCTCTTTCTTTAAATTTTTGTGTTGGTTACAATGAGCGCCGTATTTAGTGTAGTGGAACCATATGCATTGCATGCAGGCTGTGTACGTGTGTACGTGAATAGGTTAGCTACCGGTCACGTGACTGACGCGACGCGCGACATACTAGCGTCGCGTCCCATGCATATCCATTGCGGTTGAAGTAGGTTATACGTATCGCTGTGTTTTTGCAATCGGAATGGAACAAATCCTAAATGATGACATTTTGGCTGAGATTTTAGCAGATAGTGATTCCGGATCTGACGTAAATGACACTGAAGAGTCTTCGGACGACGAAAGCATGCTTGGCGAAAACACAGCAGAATTTCAAGAGGTAAGCGCATGGTACAGGCTTGAGTGGGTACCCTCGAGTATAACGGAAATTAGAGTATAACTGTAGGCCTATTCATGTTGATGTACTATGGTGCATGTACATCAAATGAATACAGTCCTATAGAAATTCACCTCCACCCATAAACATGATATAGCCTGTCGTGCAATTTTGCGTCCAAAAAGATGCACTAGTCTTAACCTCAAACAAGAATAGCTTCGTAGGCCGTTTAGCCTGGTATTAGACTCGGTATTATTTTGTATTATATTTGGCAAGAATTTGGAAGATGATTCACTATGTCAATCACAGTCAATACCATTCACAAGGCATTCACATTCATGACATATCTACAACGACTATTGAGGCCACCATGATCGTTCTTTTCTCAGCGCAATATTCATTTTAGGCATGTGCTGCAAATTAGCATTAACATTATAGGACCGATAATAAAATTTGATCTTTGTTCTTTTGCAGCATACCTACCAAGATGACAGCCATCCAAGTTCTTCCAGATCAAGAACCGGAAAAGTCAATTTCCGATCTGGTTGGGAACGACGAGACCACTACGATTGTGGGACTGTGCAGTTCACTGGAAATCCTGGCCCAACTGGCGACTTTGGAACACTCTCGGCAGTGGAGATCTTCAAGCTGTATTTTTGCCAACTCGTATGGGATATGCTCGTCGACGAGACTAATCGCTATGTACAGCAAACAATAGACTCAAATCCTGAACAACAGCTCTCCTGGTACCCAACCAACGTTCCCGAAATGATGGCATTTGTAGCACTTATCATTGCTATGGGCATAAACAAATCACCTCAATATAGGATGTATTGGTCAACGTCAGAAATTGTGCAAATTCCATTTGAGAAATCGTTTCAGTTCAATTCTTCGGTTTCTCCACATCTCCGATAACCAAATTCCTCCTGAATCCTCGGCTAAACAAGACAAACTTTCCAAAGTTCGGCCCTTGATAGAAGTCATTATCCCGAAGTTTCTTAACCTGTATAAACCTGCGCAGAATCTGTCTCCAGACGAGAGTATGTTGAAATTTAAGGGACGCTTAAGTTTTATTCAGTACATGCCCAACAAACCAGTAAAACGTGGGATGAAAGCATTTGGATACACGTGCAATTGGGAACTGTACACGGGTGCTGACAACACAAAGACTGTAAAGGATAAGGTACATGTAGAATCCGAGTCATCAGACTGCCATCCACCAAACCTGACAGTTGCCGGAAAAGTTGTTGTAGAATTAGTCAAACCACTTCAGAATAAGGGACACGTCATATACTGTGATAATTACTATACGAGTGCGTCGCTGATAGCAAAACTGTCTGAACAAGGCTTTGGATGTTGCTGTTCGATATACTACTATGGGAATACCCGAAGTCGCAAATACAAAAAATCATAAAATGAAGAAAGGTAGCAACCCAATCTTTTTGGTGAAAGATGGGCAATTGTGCATGGTTTGGCAAGACAACAAAATCTGTAACATTTCTAACTAATGTCACAGATTTAGCAGACCAGTGTTTTCAGTACTACAATCATGCCCACAGAAGCTTGAAATGGTGGAAACGAGTTTTTTACCATCTTCTCAATATATGTATTGTCAATAGCAAAAATGTCAGTAACCTTGATTTTCGTATAGGGATTGTACAAGGCTTGCTATTGGGTTGGGAACGTAATGCCACAAGTCGGTTGAGATACCATATTCCTATTGATTTGGCAAGACAACAGCACTTTCCTGGCAAAAACCGCAATGGAAAGAAACGCGACTGCATTGTTTGCAGTAACCGCAAATTAGGCCGGCGAAAACAAATTGTGATTATATGTAAGCAATGTATGAAGCCTATGTGCATAGTTCCTTGCTTTGAGAATTACCATACCACTTGATTGTAAATACATACATACTACATGTATTTGCCTCCAACCCCCCCCCCCCCCCCCATTCAATGTTGAGAAAATACGCGCTGCAGTTTACACTCCAAACCAACATTGAATGGGGGGGGGGGGGGGGGTATAATTACTTATGATGTATGTACGTACAGTAAATACATGTACAAGTAAATAATTTGTTTCCAGGCAAATTGTTTTTATCATGGCTTTTGATGCGTGTGTATGCACCGAATACAAGTAAATGGTTCATTTTCAAGAAAATAACAAAGGAATTAAAAACAAAAATTCTCATACAAGTTATTGTTTTTCACATGTAAACAAAATCTGAAACATGTGCCGTATTTGCTTGTATTTATCACATGTTCTGAATTATTACCCGTTTGTATTACTTTTCCCCGAGTGTAAATACGTATCTAATTATTTCATTATTGTGCTTTTACACTTACAAAATAAATAGATGCACACAATTTGTTTTCCTTGTACACTTATTTTTGCAATCAGTTTTACATACAAATATCCCAGCCAGATATATGTACAGTATGCATGTAAACACAGTGTGTTGAGGGCGCACTTCAATGAAATTGCTCAAAAACCACTGGGGCTAGAGTCACACTGAGCTCCTAATTGCTGTGGTAAACAAGGGTAATCTCTTGCATGAGTGGGTGGGGTTGAAAGGGTTAAAGTAACTGCTGCCCATGACGTTTTATACAGTTCATTTGAATATTCCAAATGGACTGTGGAATATGGTACCTTTTTATGTAAACTTGTGATTGTATATAGACCACCATACTCGGCAAAACTCCCAGTTACCGTTAATGTATTTTTTAACGAGTTTACAACATATCTTGAATCTATTGTATTGTCGTCTGAACCAATTTTTATTACAGGGGATTTTAATGTACATGTTGATAATGGCAATAGTGATGCCTTGCAAATTTTTGACATTTGGACGATACTCAATTGTATTTGTCATTCAAACCAGGTAATATTACTGACCAGCAGTAAGCTGTTAGTAGTATGGAGAGTTGTATACACGCCATTCGCCAATGGATGTCACAGAACAGGCTAATAATAAATGATTCGAAAACTGAATTTATTATTATTGGGACTAGGCAACAACTATCCAAAGTGAATATTTCTAATGTCAAAGTGGGCGATGTCAACATCTCACCAGTATCGGTTACAAAAATGGCGTAGTCGGCAGGATAGGATTTTAAGCATTCTTTTCTACAATCTGTGATTTCTGTCCGAAGATTGAACTAATCATATACAAATATTTAAAATAAAATCATAATAAAACGACAGCCAAAAGGGTTTTACAGGTGGCGAGACTACTCCAGTGGTGATCTACTGTTGGACCTTGCTGAGCTCTAGCCATTCTACATCTGGCCGGGGCCAGCTTCGTCTTTTGCCCGGGGCCAGCTTCGTCTTTTGCCTGGGGGCCAGCTTCATCTTTTGCCTGGGGCCAGCTTCGTCTTTTGCCTGGGGCCAGCTTCGTCATTTGCCTGGGGGCCAGCCTCGTCTTTGCCTGGGGGCCAGCCTAGTCTAGAACTGGACTGTTTTGCAGAGAAGCCAGTATCTTTTGCGTGAGCAAAATCAATTGACTGGGATAGTTGTGTTTCCAAGCTTAGAGAGTCTATTTTTGTTTAATAATTTTAAATTGTGATTGTACATTGGTGTATTTGTGTGTTTAGTCATAGCCGCATGAAATGATGAATTTCTCCTTAGACCGATCAAGTCCTTTAGGAGGAATGACCCTTGTTCATCTGAATCCGGGATAGATCTAAACCTGTTCAGATCGTTTTAATGCTTGCATTCTATTTGTATCCGTGTTAATAGCATAACCAATACTTGGTAAACTGAATTTTCCTTTTATCCTAATTTCGTCTAAAACCATTTATATTGGGAATTAGCAAACCTAGCGTGGATAGATAGACATGTTTAGGTTAGGGTTGAAAGGGCCCTGTAAATACATGAAGAAGATTTGATTTTAAATGCACGTATATGTGTAGCCAGATACTTGGATTTGTTTTTCTTAATACTGATATTATAGATGGTTTTAGGGAATGGTTTGTTTGGAGACAATTAATCAGATCTTCATTTTATTAGGATTTTTCGTATGTCTGATAATGGCCAAATTGGGAGTTTTTAGATTTAAGGTCCATTTGAGGTTATCTCTATTTACTAGTCAAATACTAGTGATGGACAATCTTTTATCGCACTCTCGACCATAATGTACATACTATTGATGGTCCAGTTTTATTCTGAGAATCTGATGAAGTAATTTTCAAATGAGCAGTTCCTTTTAAATATGCATTGTCTTTTAAAACTCAAGGCAATCATTCCTTTTAAATAGTTAATTCCTTTTAGCTGTCCTGCAGTTTTTAATTAACACTTTATTGCAGGTCGGTACGGCCTTAGTGTAATCTTTCAATTATTTGATTACAAATGTTTACCAAATCTGCTGTACAACATCTGAAGGAATATTGTCCTGGATGAGATTGACACGGTATATGTTGACGTTTATTTAGTGTTGCAGAAGTCTCTTTGGAGGCAAGTTGAGTCTGGATTATATAAATTTTCTTCTTATTTTGAAGTTATTTATTGTGGTGGACCATATAGAGGTTATCTCGTTGCTTGCGTTGTGCAAGTTATGTGTAATCCACCCTTACTTCGATATTCTCAACTTTGTTGACTATTGCGGTGATCTGCATGTTGCATTTTGATTGATAGTTTCATGTAGAGTTTTGTGAATTCTCTCGAATTTATAATATACTGATAGCTCATTTGAGGTTATCTCATTTCCTTTTGGTAGGAATGGGCACTATATCAGTTTACTTCTTGAGATATTCCCAATGCTTGTATATTGTAATTATTGTGATAATCCTAACAGAAGAAATGTATTTGTCAAAATTAATCTTTGGATGATTGTAACCAGCCAGACTGTTACGCTGCCTGGTACTTGTAGATTATTTTGTTTGCACTGTAAATAGCGCCACCAATTGAAATTATTATTGTATAACTGAGTCGCCTGGCGGCGCCCTATAGTCATCGATTTACATATGGCATGCTGTGCGCTAGTAGTATATAGTCGGCTGATTTTAGAATGACAATGCTCGGGCTTTATTTTGATAAATTCCTTGCATTCCACTTAGTTTTCTTGTTGGACGCGTGGTCTTATAGAGAGTCACTCTATAGCTGAGCCAGCAACGCAGCACATGCCTTTGCTTTCCGTATGCCTTTGCCAACACACTTTGCGAACATTGGTATTACAAATAATGTCTTGGGACAAGTTTGACGTCTTCTTGGAGGCATGTGAGGTGTGGGGCCGCTTTGGTCGGTAAGTGTTATAGCCTGCATTTGTTTGGAATATTTGGGAATGTTTGGACACACTGCAGTGCATTTTGATTGCAACATTTATATTGTAGTATATCGTTAGGAACATAACTTGGACATTGTTTGATCTTCACACTTTTAGAAACATAGTACCTAGTGACTGATACATATGTGTATATTTATTGATATTTGTTGTAACTTGACAGGGTACTGGATTCTGGAGTTGAGGCATTTAGTGTTGCGTCTTCAGGGTTGTTTAATAAACCTTGAATAGGTATGTTCAATTTAAACAAATATATATTTATTCACCCAATGGTATTGTGTCTTAACTTTAATCCATACGGAAACAATGGTGCTTTGCAAGTTTCATATTTGCACACCCCTAAATTATGAATGTTTAGATATTGTATTGTGAATATAATAATTTGTATTAGTAAATTGCTTGTCTTGAAAATATCTATGAATTGTATTATCGAGACTAACTGGATTGTATTGATCTTTTAAAAATCAATTCATTCCTTCTTGGTATACAAATGTACAATTGCCAATACTTGAGATTGCCCATAACATTGACCTTTTCTATTTTTCTATGAATAGACCTTATGGCTGTCGTTTTGGGTAGTGGTTGTCGTTTTGGGTAGTGATTGGTTTTGGATAGTAGTTGTCGTTTTTGATAATTAACAGTCATCGTTTTTAATAGCGGTTGTTGTGTTAAAATCGATTGTCATATTTGTATAGTTGTCATACCAAATTTGGTGGAAATATTATAAATTGAATTGTCTATTGTAATATCCAGTTTGCATATCAAATGTGTGCAACTGTTTGCAACTGTGCCAACTGTTGACAAATTATATAAAAATCAATAAAATTTTAGATATATATTTTCTTCAAGAAAACAAGTTTGCTTTCCTGTCCTAAATTTGTGCAGTAGCCCTTCCGTATCGGTTACAAAAGCTCGTAATCTTGGTCTTTGGTTTGATTCAAAGTTTAGTATGGCTAAACAAATCAGTAGTGTTTGTTCAATAAGCTTTTTTCATATTCACAATATTAGACATATCCGTAATTGTTTATCTAGAGATACCTTAACATTTTGGTCCATGCTTTAATAAATTCCCGAATTGATTACTGCAACAGTCTTTATTTTGGCTTACCAAAATCATACTTGGATA
This sequence comes from Crossaster papposus, assembly GCA_037893245.1. NCBI lineage: Eukaryota > Metazoa > Echinodermata > Asteroidea > Velatida > Solasteridae > Crossaster > Crossaster papposus. The sequence continues at coordinate 678,063 of JBAIAA010000496.1, read as the reverse complement.
AACTACAACGTGTTCAAAATACAGCGGCAAGACTTGTATATGGTGCTTCTAGTTCTAGATACGCTCACGTTACCACTAGTCAGGGATGTTAGGGCACTATAGGGGCTGTTTGGTTCAAATTCTTCCAAAAGCACCAAATTTGGCCCAGATGCTGCCCATACCATACCTTTCCGATTTTTGCCGGCCGCCAAGATGGGCGCCCTCTGGGGCGGCCATATTGGACAAATCCAATATGGCCGACATCTGGGTCAGAGGTCAATCGCAGTGAAGAAATTAAAAGAGCCAGAATCATAAATGATACATTTTTTTAGGGGTTTTCGGGGTTGGAGAATCTGATTCTGATGTTATTTTAATGATTTGAGGTCAACTTTATCCCACAAAGTCATCGTATAGGTCATTATGAGGTCAAACCTGTTGTTTCTGGTACGCATCATCCCAGATCCCTAAAAAAAACCTTTCCCTTATATTTGCTGTATGTTGGGTGATGCAGAGCCCCTCCCAGTACAAAGTTTTAAGAATTGGTCACACCCCCCTTAAAAATGGTATTGGCCACCCCCCTTAAAAAAATGGTATTGGCCATTATTGTTACATACATGTAGGTAGTTCCCATCATTTGTTTCAGCTGTTCACTTTATCATGTTTATTGGGAAGCAGCGTAATCATACATGTCACTCAAGGTTTTTTTTAATTTTTAGAACGATTCTGGGTCACCTGGGAAGGACATTAATGTGAAGGACGTGTAATATTGGGTTTTGTGGAATTCTCTTTCTTTTTCTGTGAGGCTATTATACTTCTAATGGAGTGCTTTTGAAAGAAGGTATAGCACAGAGAAACCGGTTTATGCAGGCATACTTCAAGGAATGATCAGTTAATTTGTTTTGTCTTTTTTTTAATCAATTCTAGAGTTAGCTGCAGTGAATCAGAACTCAATCTATGTGGGAAGGGGAGGGTGTTTATGGGAGTTGTCACAAGTCAGAACTTTTTCTCATTGTTTTCGTTATTTTGGAGATGCTGAAACAGTTCTGCTGCGTGAAGTATCATTGGATTTTAGGTTGTGGCTTGGTCTGCAGAGATAAATCTGTATAATTTATGATGTGCTGGTATGCCAGCAGTGTGGTTGCGTAAGTATCCCGCCCAGAGCGTAATTCTTAATTTAAGTTTTGTTTCTAGTGATATACGCTTCATGGGAGGTCAGTTCAGGCCACATTTATTTCTGCGAGATTGCAGTCTGTAGGAATTATTTTTTTTGGGGGGGGGTTTCGTTTACAAGTTTCAAAAGAACCCCTCCGTGCTTTTCGTTATTTTTTTGAAACGCGGAAAAGGTTCTGCTGACAAGTATCATATGGATTGTATTTGTGACTGAACTGCCGAGATAAATCTGTAATTGTATGTTAACTAGTGGGTATGCTAGAAAGTGGCCGTTTGACTGGTCTCTCCAGAGCGTAATTCTTAACTCTTTTTTTCCTTTTTTGTGTAAGACACGCATCTGGGGGTCAGTTTTAGCCACATTATCTCTGCTAGATGACAGTCCGTGGTTGTAGTTCGTGGACGGGCAAATACATCAAACGTCTGCAGGCCAATTGGGTTAGACATTCCCTAAAAGCGGGAGTTTCAAACCCTGTCTCTGGTTTTGGCGACGCGATGACTGGTTTGTGTATTGCCACAGTGGTCCCTTTGTTTTTAGTTCACACAGTGATTGATTATTACCGGTGATAATTTTCCGTCCCCTCTTTTTTCCCCCTTTTTTGGAAGGGGAGCAGGGCATATTTTCTGTGCTATATCATGCACGTCATCAGTCACCCTCTTATAACATTCATTTTCCTTTCCTTGTTTTTATTTGTGTGTCGGTTTATATGACGCGTGGCAAGGACAAGGGGGGGGTGTGGGAGGGGGGGGGTTGACTTATTTATTTTGTTTTAGTCTTGAGATCCATTTCTTTGATCATTGTTTTGTTCTTTCAGTAGTTCCAATACAATTTGCAGATTCTCCTCATCAAGATTTCGTTCCTCTTAGTTGGATTGGGGAGATGCTTTAGTCCTAGATCGAACAAGTTTATCTTTTATGTTTTTGTGTCGTATGTATGCCAGGATAGGTTGGGTATCAAATAGCCTATTCAGATATTCGTTTTCGCTAATCAAGGGCCAGTGTTTGAGGATAGCCCGTTTCAGGGCTGGGTGCGCGACATGTGGGTAGTATGGTAGGACGAACACCAGTGGGATATTATTTTTGTTTTTTTTCACGCTTAGGGTCCGCGGGAGTCTTGTCCCTTTGAGAAAGGAGGGCTAGGTCTTTGTTTGTGTATCCGCGCTTTTGAAGTTTGTCTTTAAAGAATTCAACCCTCTCCTCAAAGTCTTTTGAATGGGTACATATACGTTTGTATCTGGTCACTTCGCCCTTGATTAATCCGCCAAATACCGACTTAGGGTGTGCTGACTCTCGAGCTAGGTACTGAAATGTATCAGTTTTTTTGGTAGCGACCCGAGTATCCAATATCCCTTCATGTATGAATCGTTCACCTTTGTAGATAATAAGGTCGAGAAAAGTGACTTGGCGGTGCGAGACCTCAGACGTGAATTTCAGAGTAGGATGAATTTTATTAAGTGATTGCACTAGGTCAGCAGCCTGCTTTTCATTTCCGTTAAAGATTATAAGAACATCGTCTCTATATCTCATGTAGCTCACAATTGAGGGATTGTGAGGGAGGATTTTGTCTTGTTCGTATTTGAATAGGTTATGTCACAAATCTCCGGACTGCATTCGCTGCCCATGGCCACGCCAATTTTTTGTCTGAAAAACTTGCCATTGAATTCAAACGTGTTTCGACGCATAATGAGTTCAAGGAGACGTCGCGCGTGGTCTGTCGTGGGCTTGGGTATTGCGTATAGTCTGTCGTCGGCCATTGCAAGTGCGTCACAAACTGATTCAATTGCCTCATCTTGTGGGCAGTTAGTGTACATGGATACTATATCCAGTGTTATCAATAAATTGTCTTGCTCCAATGTCAGGTTATTTAGTTTTTCAAGCACATGTCCAGAATCGCGTGTGGTATGCTTTGCTGTTTGACAATTGGGAGCAAGAAATAGTCTATGTATTTGGATATGGATTGAGTCGGTCCTCCGCAACCACTAATGATTGGCCTCCCCATGAATCGTGTTCCTTCTGGTACTTTTTTGTGAACTTTCGGTAGGAGGTAAAGGCAAGGTGTTTTAATGTCGTGGTTGCGGGGGTTAAGAAACTCAGATATGTCTTTCGATACGAGTCCGTCCACGTAGAGTTGGCGTATGGCTTGAGAGACTAATTCCGCGGTTTCATCGGTCAGGTCCCTGTTAATTTCTTCATAGTGGGGGCCTGTTAATTGTCGTGTCCCTTCACGTAGTCTTGTTTGTTAAGGACGCACACACCGCGGCCTTTGTCGAATTGTTTGATGATAATATCCTGTCTTTTCTTAAGGCCAGATAGCGCAACACGTTCTGCTTTTGTTATATTTAGTTTGACATTTTGAATTTTCAGTCTGGACAGTTCCTCATAGTGCCTTCAATATATGACTCTAGGTTTAAATTGAAGGTAGGTTGGGGAGTCCAAGTTGAAGGTAGTTTGAACGGGTGTGAGCTTATAGGTCTGACTCTCCCTGCCATTCTTAACCGTAATCTCATCTTTCTGAAGAAGGATCGGGAATGGCGAAGGATGGTCGACCTTTTTGGTTTTTTGGGGGTCGGGATGAAGTTAAGGCCCCTGCCCAATGCCACCAGTTCAATGTTGGAGAGTTGAGCGTCTGATAGCATAAGGCATATCAAAATGATAAGATACAATACAGTTTATAAATTTTGTAGGTGGGATTTGGGATCGCGCACCTAAAACACTGGATTTGACCCCACAATTTAATTTTCGGTAATTTTGAGGGGTCAACGTGCCCTCAAATCATTGAAATAACGTCAGAATCAGATTCCCCAACCCCTAAAACCCCTAAAAAAATGTATCATATATGATTCTGGCTCTTTTAATTTCTTCACTGCGATTGACCTCTGACCCAGATGTCGGCCATATTGGATTTGTCCAATATGGCCGCCCCAGAGGGCGCCCATCTTGGCGGCCGGCAAAAATCGGAAAGGTATGGTATGGGCAGCATCTGGGCCAAATTTGGTGCTTTTGGAAGAATCTGAACCAAAATATCCCTAACACCCCTGACTACACCATGTTACAGAAACTACACTGGCTTCCCAATCCAGCTCGTATTCAATTTAAAGTATTGTTATTGACATTTAAAGCATTTCATAACCAGGCTCCCAAATATCTTTGTGATTTATTAACAAAAAAGGCGAATTCCAGTTATTCCTTACGATCTCAAACTTCTAATCTGCTAAGTCTACCCAGTGGAAAGTTGTCAAAAACACTCGGTGACATGCATTTGTTGTAGCTGCACCCACTTTATGGAACCGACTGCCCCAAAATGCCCGCTCAGCTCCGACTCTTGTAGATTTTTAGCGTAAGTTAAAAAACACACTTGTTCCTTAGCGCATATTTATAAATGATTGATTTACAGGGTAATCTATCGGTCTATGTTATCGTACTTTTTATGTGTTAATTAATAATTAGTATCTTTTTATTTTAACAAATTCTTTAGTTGTAATGTAAGTACACTGCATTGTTATGCTCATTTGAACATAATTTGTTATGGAATTTGCGCAATACAAATTATTATTAATAATATCAATTTGTTTGTTTATCTTAATCTATTAAATTTAATCAACTTAACCTTTGAGTCATTGTGATAGTTCCATAATAATAATGTACAAATGTAGGAAAGTGTTTAAAATGATGATTAGTTTCAAAATAAAGAGAACATGTATTTTTTTTGTTTTAATCTCACTGACCACCAGTTTTGATAGCTCTTATATTATTGTCGCATCCGGGCTTCTAGACCGGCAGCCCACAGACATCTGGTTAGATGAACTAGGTACCAATATCTGACTATGGGAGTGTGTAGAGGGTCACCTGAAATGAATGGAAATGAGAGTCTGTCGGGTACCACCAGCTGCATGTACCCCCAGGGGACCCCCAAAGGGGTCAAAAACTGGGTACTAAATAGTTGAGCAAGGTACCACGAAATAATGATGCCAAATGAACAAGTTGAGTTCATAGAGTACAAAAGGGTTTACGACAGACGAAAAGACCGCTGCACTACGCGTACCAGACACCCCAAACATTTTATGTGGCTATTTTTAGAAAAAAGTAAAAAAAAAGTGAAAACCGCTATATATTTACGCAAAAATGAACACCAATTACTGTTTTTAGTCCCTAACGGTGAGTTGAATCTGAGAAAATATCCACAATGTTTTCAAATGATAATTTTGTTTTATGTATATTATATCACTTAAAAATTAACAAGCCACGCCCCTTTTAGGGGTTTCCCTGATTCTAAGTAGTACGCATTTTCCAGCGAGTATGTGTCAATGTGTTTGGGTGCAAACCAGTTTGAACTTGTAGACCAATGCCTTGCAAAAATTTAACATCATTTTAACGATAAATTAGTTGTGGGCGTGGTTTTAACAAAACACGCCTTTTAAGGGGTTTCCCTGATTCTAAACAATACGCATTGTTCACTGCGATTATTGTTGCATGTGTTTTGGGTGCAAACCAGTAGACCAATGCCTTGCAAACCATTTTTTTGAAACATTGGATACCATTTTTCTGAGAAATTAGTTGTGGGCGTGGCTTTTATATTTGGAAACTGCACCTATTTAGGTACATTTCACTGATTCTAAGCAGTATACGCATTTTCAGCGATTATTGTTGTATGTGTTTTTGGTGCAAACTAGTTTGAACTTGTAGACCAATGCCTTGCAAACATTTTGACATCATTTTAACGATAAATTAGTTGTGGGCGTGGTTTTTAAATTAACAAACCACGCCTCTTTAGGGGTTTTCCTGATTAGAATCAGGGAATCAGAATCAGGGAAACCCCTAAAAGGGGCGTGGCTTGTTAATTTTAAAGTGATATCACGTACATAAAACATAATTAATTATCATTTGAAAACATTGTAGATATTTTCTCAGATTGAACTCACCGTTAGGGACTAAAAAAACAGTAATTGGTGTTCATTTTTGCGTAAATATATAGCGGTTTTCACTTTTTACCCCCTTTTTTCTAAAAATAGCCACATAAAATGACGTAGGGGTCCATGTTTGGGGTGTCTGGTACGCGTAGTGCAGCGGTCTTTTCGTCTGTCGTAACCCATTTTGTACTCTATGAACTCAACTTGTTAATTTGGCATCATTCTTTCGTGGTACCTTGCTCAACTATTTAGTACCCAGTTTTTGACCCGTTTGGGGGTCCCCCAGGGGTACTTGCAGCTGGTGGTACCCGGCAGACTCTCATTTCCATTCATTTCAGGTGACCCTCTACACACTCCCATAGTCGGATATTGATACCTGTAGTTCATCTAACCAAATGTCAGTGGGCTGCCAGGTGCAAAGTGTATCAACAATAAGGTGGCAGGGGAGGGTGGGGTGTACTGTCCCATATTTATGGAAATTCCAAATGGTTTAGAGATTGTGCTGCTCTAACCGTATCCATTTTAAATTGGGTTTTTATTATTCTAAAATGGGTTATTTTTTGTCAACCTAAAGCAGACATTTTATTTCTTCAAAATGGCCGCCCGACACATCTTAATTCGAGTTATGTAGTAAACATGTCACACCCTATCTTCTAATTTGAAATTAAAACATGGTTCGCCCACAATTACAAATCAAAATTCATGTGGGTCGATCATGTATGCACCGTACACGACTACACGTCACACCCTAGCCTTCCTATTAGAAAAAATATATTTCCAGAGCATGTACACAGTGATGCTAAAGTCTAAATTACGATCTTAAAATTTTATATTTTAATTTTTGTTATACCAAAATGGTCAAATTTATTATTAAGTCGTATCTTCTTTAATAGTGTTGCATTTTGTATTTATTTATTTATTCTTTACTTTATTTATTCTTTCATAGTTTTGATATAGTTTTAGTGATTAGATCAACCTACTAGATCTGTGTTTGTTTTGTCTCTGTCCATGCATTACTATGTCTGTGTCAATGTAACTGTGGTGTGTAGCTGTTTATATGGGCACTACCTGACACAAGTTTTGCTTTTTTGGTTGTGCCACCAAATACAATTTTGTGTGCTTTTTATGATTTATGTTATTTCTTATTGTATATTGTTGGAATTGGAAATAAAGGTTGATGTAGTGCGCATTTCAAATTCCTGGTTTCATCTTCGTCTTTGGCTATTAAGGTAATTTTAGGCTCTCAACTGCGGAAACTCCAGCCACATTCTGGTGCCTATGCTTCAGAAACATTCAATCGGTTGATATGCGTCCAAAAGGGATATTTCCATTTGCTTCCATTTCGAATTTGCTTTTCAGTGATTCGGAAATAGGAAGCGAAATCGAAGTCGAAGCAAATGTTTTGAGAACCGAGACCTTTACATAGCGCACATTATTAGGCTGATTGGTACTCGCACATCAGTGTGCATTAGTGTACAAGCGAGAGAATAGACAGTAAACCAGCGACCCAGCAGCCCACATTAACCGCGAAATCGGAATTATTTTAGCATCTTGATTTCAGATTAGAATGCTGGCCCAGCCGAAAAACAATCAAGCATGATTTGTATAATTTAATTATTGAATAATCGTATAACTTTCATGATTTATCTGTAAGCACCGTATTTAATTTTCTTTAAGGATTGTTTTGAAGTCCTCGCTACACGATAACATTCATTGCGCACGGTAACAAATCAGCGAAAGATTCTCGGAAAAAAACCACCAATGAGAGATAACTTATTGCCTGTTTTGAGGCTTATTTATTAAGAATACGATTGTATTATATCACTCTTTGCTATCCTCTATCATTAATAATTCTAAAACGTCAGTTTAAATACAGTAATTAATTATTCCGACGAAACATCGACACCGTTTAACGTAGTTAGAAAGCGCCATGTTCAGTGAAGTCACAGGCAATATCAGAGTGCACAAAATGTGATCTGTCACCACAATAATTAGAGTAAAGTCTAAAAATTAAGACATTGATATTTTCAAATTCTGGAGAAAGAGAGCTTTCCAATAGTATATAACACTTGGGGGTTTTGCTATAAATACATTTTACAGCAATCCAGAAAGTCATGGGTTTCACAAAACAAGTTTGTGAGAAAACTTACCAAATGAACATCTTAAACAAAACACGCAAAATATTGCAAAACAGGACAAGTAAGGTTCGGTTGAGTGTAGAAACAGCTATGTTCTAATCATTATTTTTTCTTAAAACTTTCTACACATACGAACTATTATTTCGACGAAACATTAACACCGTTTAACGTAGTTAAAAAGCGCCATGTTGAGTGACGTCACAAGCATATAAATACTTTGTGTGAGCGCTACGCAAGTGGAACAGCCGTGAAAAGTTTGTGTTGACTGTTTTAGCCGCCTAGCCGCCACTTAGTTGTGGGGCAGGTTCTTTTGTTTGGAAAAAAAACAGACCGAGTAGGGGGGACATTTTTGTGTCCCCATAGCGCGTTGGGTCTCCAGTAAAGGGGTTTAGGGGTAGAATTGGGTTAGAGTATAATGAAGGAAAATGGAGAAAAAGACAAATTGGGGTGATGTTGAAGAATTTTTAAATGTTTCGAGTTTGAGTTTAGAGAGACTTCCCCTAGCAGTCGAACCATATGGATTGTCCCCATAACGTATAAACAAAATATACACAATCTTTGCAACCTCAAATACTAATGCGTACCTGGATCGCACCACTGTACGTTTATCTGCTAATCACGAGAATTCTCGAGATTTTACTTACCCCACAGTAGGTGCTATATGCTCGTATTTTTCGGGGCTTGTAGTACACTGTACAATATTGTGTAGCCCTCTGTTGGACAATAATTTAAATGCTTTCTTGTCCAACAGAGGGCAGAAAACCGATGTACTACAAGCCCGAGAATTCTCGGGACTAGCAGTTGCAAGGTGTTAAATGCCGAGTATGAACAGGCCTCGTTGTTTCAATTCAACAAGCAAGGTTTAAACACGTTTAAACGGTCATTTTCCCACAAAACTGGACAAATGGAATTTGAGGTTGAAGTAATAATACACACAAAACTGGTACTTTTATGATACTGGCTACTTTCAAATTATAAGAGCGAGTTGTAGGCCTGTGAATTACTCCTACTGAATAAACAACATTTTTGACAGCGAACTGATCTAGACTAACCCCCCTCATTATCAACACGTACTACGCATACGCACGTAATTTCTTTGAGAAGCAGCGCTAATTAGATCTATGCAACGCAGGCTAGCGCGACCGTTGAATGGTAGTTGACTGCGCCAAGATGCTATACGACGAATGATTTGAATAATCGAATTTGCATAAAAAGGTCACGCCCTATTTAGGCAATTTGCAAAAATCATTGCGTGATCTAGCCTTTTGACAAGGCCTCGTGACTCTGGCTAAGCGGCTGAGATGAGTCTAGATACCCGGGGTGAACGCGCGACCGAGTGACGAATGTCACGAGGCCTTTTGCAATGTAGGTTTCACTGCTTCGCATGAATTATTCATAGATACATATTAGCATGCCAATACGCCTACTTTGGATTTATTGGCTTCGTTCGTGTTCAATATCAAAGCATGTAAGAAAAGGTAAAAAAACGTATATAAATTTTGCTTCTGAGTTGAATATATGAATGATAAATACAAGATATCACATTTAAATCTATTTTACATGCAAAATTCGCAATAAATTAGGAAGCAACTAATGATTTGAGCTAAATATTGTAAGTGACATGATTGGACATTCCCTGTTTGTAAAATGAACTAGTCCAACTCATTTTCACGCGGAGATACGTTCGCTGATTGGACGCTACCATTTCGGTAGCGATTCCAGTCGGAAACAAAGGTTAACATAAGAAATCCAAACCAGATTGATAAAGGCCACTTGTCTGGGCAATTCGCACTGGCGTTCACTCAGGTTTTCGCGATTAGTCTCTTTTTAGTCGCTCGGCGTCTATCAGACATGTGGCCTTGTTTAAAGGCTATGCGTGATCGAGAAAGCTGATGGGAATATAAATCGTGTCGTTAGCGGGCGCACTGTCAAATGCAGTGGTCTTTGGCAAAGACTAATGCTGCGTTTCAATCGCGTCGTGTTTATCGTGTTCGCCGTGAATTTCTCCATGTGGCACGAGTAGGTTGCATTCCAAACGCTACTCACCAAGACGCACGCGCACAGTCGAGTTAGTCGTGCGTTAAGGACGTTCTTTATCGCGCAAGAACTCGTACGTGAACCAACACGCATGCGCGAGTATTTCATTCGTTTATGAAGTCGTGAACATGGAGAAAAAAAACCACCTCGAGTTCACCACTGGTGAACACGAGTTACCAGGCGATTAGAACGCCATTATACGACTCGTAAACCCGTGAACACGATAAACACGATGCGATTGGAACGCAGCATATGGGCAAGATAGCTCAGAAGATTGCCCAGCGCAGTCCGTTATTATGGAGATGAATGTTAGAGTCCCACCTATAGGGGGCGCTATAACGCAACACCGTGAATACGCTTGCAAGCAATAAAACTGTGTTATATTTATTTTTATTTATTTCTTGTTTACCCTGGGGAAACCTTTCAATGGATCACTGTTTTTCAAAGGTGTCCAGCAATTACAAACATCTGGAAGTATAAAATTAGAAATATAAAGAGTAAAAACATTATTTAAAACTAGAAATATAAAAAATAAAACATTAGTTAAAACAACAATTTTCCGCCTTCACCTTTTCCTAAATCTACATGTACCATAAAATGTGAAAATATCAGGTTCTTATAATGGTGCTTACAACTGGCTAGAGTGGGAGTAAAGGATGTTTATGTGTCGCAGGGAAAGTCATTCAATAAATTAACCCCATGAGACGCAAATTTGCGTTTTCCTGAATTAGATTTGAGGGGTGAAATGCTTAAAGGTGCTGTTAGCTTCTGTATAAATAATGCTTTAGTTGGGTTCTGAATAAATAATGTTTTAGTTCACAACAAGTATTGTTTCCTCTTTTTTATATGCAACTAATAAAATTGTATCAGAAAAAGGTATAAGAAATGCTGTGAAGGGGGTTCGCCTATGAACAGGGGTCGGCCGCTTCAAATCATCGCTGAAGACGTAGGGCCTGGCAGACAGTGCCGCATGCAAGTGCGACGAGCCTGATCAAACTGCCGAACATATAATCACCATCTGCCCGGTATACAAACCACCTTCAGAAGCCGGCCTCTTTGGCGGAGGACCAGAGACGAGGACATGGCTGCACAACACTGAGTTGGCCATCTGATGATACACGAAAGAAGAAGTCGAGTAGTTCGCCGTCAAAAATTATGCTTATTTAGTAGGTGTAATTCACAGTCCTATAACTCACTCTTATTATTTGAAAAAGGCGCCAGATTCATAACAGTATTTCTTGTTGGTGTAATTACTTCAAACTAAAGGAAAACCTAAAATTTAATTTTTCCAGTTTTTTTGAAAAATGAAAATATTTGATGCAGTACTGCCTAAAGAGAATACAATCCCCCAAACTTTTCTAGATATGAAAAGACCAATGTTGGCTCTAATCAAATCCAAAAGGAAAATATTCTGTGACCCCTGGTAAGTTGACTTTTTGAGGGACAAAAATAGGGTAAAAATTACAATTTTACAAGTTATAAAAACATGCTTTAACTCATATTCTAAAAAATAGCAGAAGGGAGACATTTTAAACATTAGATTTTTTCTCAAGTAAGAGCACGGAATATTATGGTGATATAATTTTGTATTTTGGCTTGGAGATTTTTTAAAATAAGCTAAAAACCATTTTTCTTCTTCTTATGCGACAATAATAAATATTGATAGTAGAGTTTGTATTACTAAGGATTAACAGTGTGAGGAACCGGTGTTCACTGCGTGATGACCAGCTTCATCCAGTATGAGGTCTAGGCCTCTGGTATTGCTGCTTTTGCAGCTTTTTAGAGAATCGCTCATCCGAACAATTTCACACTGCACATTCTTGGGTCCTAGTGAGCAATACACCTGCCGATTTTCAACTTCACACACTGCTCGGTTCTGAGATAATCGAAATACGGACAGACACAGATAAATTCGTTGAATTATCATACAAGGCTTACCGCACATTGTGACGATGAAAGCGTACCAGGTACAACCACCGGCGCCAAATAGCCACTTGCGGGCGACATTAGCGGCGAAGGTGAAGGGAGTTCCCAAAACGGACACGCTTAGGTCACCCAAGCTGATACTGATCAAGAACAGGTTGACCGGGTTTTGTAGATGTTTGTACCTAGCGTACAGCACCAGCACCATACCGTTGTTTAAGATACCGAAGAAGGTGAGAAGACCCAAGTAGACCGCGGCGACATCGTAGACTGCCCCGGGGATATGGTCGTATATCCCGGGCGTCGTTGGTGTTGATCCAGTGGTGCTGTCCAAGCTAACGTTCATCCTGACTACACATGTACTGCACTCTCACAAATCGCAAATGTCCGTGGCTAGCGTTATCTGAAAGCCGTGCAGACAACTGATTCAGTCACCGACAGAGGAAAACGGGATGCATCCGACTTGACAATTTGTATTAATATATATAGTGTGTATCGAACTCAGATGCCGCACATTGTGGTTTAACTGCCTCATTAATTTGCTATAAGTATGACTTATCTCGCCTATCACGGTTTAATACATGTACATGTACATTCAGTCATGTATGGTCATCTGCAAAGGAGTGTTGATAATTATGTTTGCGTTCAAAAAGCGTTGAGGCCTAGAAGACAAAAGAACCAACCTCTGTATTATCATTAGACAAAGACACAGGGTACCTAATAAACGTTACAGTCGAACGCAGATTGATTTGTAGTCCGTAGCAGTAGCCCTAACACTATTGTTTGTAATTCAATTTATATCTTGGGTATGCCAAAAACGTATATAATATTGGGCAATTAATAACAAATACTGCAAAGCGTTAAACCAAATGAAACCAATTTATTATTATTGATCATGATGATTACTATATACGAATTTCCGAATGATTTACTGTGATGTTGTTCTCAAAAGTAAATGCGATATCCAAATCCACGCAACAATAATGAACGGTAATAAGGCCGGTTCCTATACTTGACACAAACGTGTTTGTTGATGACGTCGCTAGTAATATGCAGAGTGGCCTGCAGACTGATGTGTGTGTTCTTGTCTTCTCCAAGGCGTTTGATAAGGTTGGGCATCGCAGACTTCTGGAAAAACTCAAGTGGTATGGCGTCATAATATGGTTGACTAGATTACTGAAGAGCACCCAGGTGCAGGTATCGCGGTAGCAGGTGACATGAACCATCTTGACATTGCAGAGTTAACAACTGGTGGATAATTACACAAGTAGTTTAAGGGATCGTAAACGTTTGGTAATTACTTCAACAATTAATGGCAATACAAACTTACTTGGTAAGAAGTACAGCAGCTTTGGATAGTATAATGCATTTTTAGAAACTGTTTACTTCGAAGTACTGCGGTTTTTGAAAAAAAATTTCACTTTTTAGCCTCAAATTTGAATCTGAGAAGCGTTACTGCAGTGACGTTTCTCAGATTGTCTATATAAATGCAAATTATTCTTCCTGCGTGGACATAACTGCTCCAGATTTTTGGCAATATCTCAAAATCGCTACCACCTTTTGAAATGAAATTTTTACAAGTTAGTTGTATGGTATATATCTATAACTATATAGGATTGAAACAAACAGTGGGTTCCAATTACCAAACGAATACGATCCCTTTAAGGAGCTGACACGTCAGTCAGCTGTTGACAAAATCATCACCAATATTTCTAGTCACTACTCAAAACCAAACACTTTAGTGCTCACGGTTCTGTTGCAACCAGTGAAAACTTCCAGAATGCAGAATGATAGTAACACTACACATGACTGTACCGTGTACGGCCAAATTGAGATTCAGCAGTTCGTGGATTTGGCAAATGGATTGTTCAGCATGATTGGATGGAGGTACTGACTGTGCCGGGTGCACAATGCAAATGTGATGCATTGCACGAATCACTAAAAAAGCAAATGAATCTCCATTTTCCAACCCGATGTGTGGAACTACATTGCAGGAATAATCCATGGATGACGTCGCAGATCAAGTCGCTAATTAGAAGGCGTCAGGTGGAAGTGAGGAAAGAATATAAAAAAATTATGTAAAAACATGATTTTCTCCATTTGTCCAATTCCTACGCAATAAAGTGTCATTTTGTAATTGGTCATCACATTTAACAAATGGCAGCATTTTAAGGCGAAGGTTAACTGTTGGGTGAAACTTTATTGCACAGTGAATGTGTAACATTTCAGACTACATTTTACATTTGTGTAACAGGTTAAAGGTAGGATACACCATTGGTCATTGTTTGAATTATCATGAATTAGTAGATTTGGGGGGTTGTATTTTATAGTAAATATCGTTTAACTGAGCTGTCCGAAGTTTTACAATCATGGATGCCGAGAAAAGAACGATAAACAGCGGTTTTTTCAACCGGCGTCGAGCAGTGTTTCTTATGCTATCTTTGTTTTTTTCGCGAATCCATTCTGCTCGAAATTTAACGAGCGATTATGTGTCTGATCTATCAAAGACGACTTATTCGGGTCGTGGCGTGGTCTACGGCGTACGTTAGAGGGCGCCCGCATCGGCGGCCTACGCGCGCTGCATACCGCGATTAGAACGTCTTGCAACCAAGACTACTGGAAATGGTGCAAAGGCGTGCAGCAACATTTGTTCTGAATCGTTATCATCACAACTCGAGGGTTGGAGCAATGCTGAAATCTCTTCACTAGAATTGCGTGGAATTGCAAAACTAACGATGTTCTACACAATTCACCGTGGTTTGGCTGCTGCTGTCAACATGTCAACTGAGTCCAAGAATCTAGATGCTCCTACCCGAACAGAAAACTTACAAGCTTACAGAATCCCATATTGCTCCAGATAATTATTATCTGATGTCTTGTTTTCCTATCACGACAACTCGACGGAACACAATACCCGAGTCTACGGTCAAGGCTTGCAACCCTCCAAAGTTTAAGCAAATATTAGTTTAAGCAAATATGTCAAATTGGTAGCACCCAATAATGTGCCTCAGTCTTAATAAGTTGGTGCAAACCTTGGAAGAAGAAGAAGAACGTACATTTTTGGTTTGGGGAGTTTAGGCGCTGACAATTCTCACTTTCGCACAATCAAAACGCACGGCGATCGCAAATCTGCATCGCGTCGCCTCTCATAACTTTTATGATGTGCGACTGTTACCAATGGTTTCACCTTTCAAAATCTTTCAAAATCTGCTTACGGGGCAAAATGGATATAAAAAAGTATGAACCTTTCAAAACGCTCCAGGATGTGTTGCTACTGCACTACCACACCTTTCGATACCTTTTGAAAGGAATTGAAAGGTAGAAAAACTGGGCTATGGTATATCCTATGATAAAGGTATGGGAAGTCTATCAGAAAACGGCCAGACCTTCCAAAACCTTGCGAAAGGAAATGAAAGGTGGAGCTATTGCTCAACCAAATATCAGTACAGTTGCTTTGCATACATGGTTTGACCTTTCAAAACCTTTTGAAATGTTTTGAAAGGTAGAATTACTCCCCAGCACATTATATATAATATCTCTCACAGAAAACAGCTAAACATTTCAAAACATTTCAACTTTTTTTGGTATGGTATGCCCCTATGATAAAGGTATGGGAAGTCTATCAGAAAACGGCCAGACTTTCCAAAACCTCACACCAGTTTGTTCAGAGAGTTGTTTTACCTTTCAAAATCTTTCATAGGTTTATTTTGTCAGACAGCTTTCTCACCTTTCAAAACCTTTTAGTCCAGGAAACTTGAAAGGTTTTGCAGGTCTGACAGCTCTATGGTAACTGCACGGTATATAAGAGGGTTAAAATAATGTTTATTACTTCGATCTAAATTTATTCGCTGCATAGGCCCTATTATTACTTTCCAATTTGCAACGCGAACTAAAGCCTTTAAAATTTCGCAGGACGTCCAACGGTACCATCGTCGTATACCTGGAATCACCAGTTAATATTGGGAGCTCATTCATAAAAGCAACACTGAGAAATGATATGATTACTATAATACCAAACTGTCTTTTACAGTATTTTAACATGCCTTTAAAAAATAAAATTTAATTACTGTTTAATAAGGTCTACTCTGCAATGACTGAATGACAACACACATTGTATGGTTCTCCTCCCGTTTGTTAAGGCGTCATTTTCAAACTGCGAATTCGCAAAAGTTGAAACACGTTTTTCTTTATTCGCAGCCAATCGACGACAAATTCGCATTACGAAGCGAATTGGTACGGAGAACGTCACAATGAAACTTCAACTGTTGACGCCATGCAATTCTTATTCGCTTTCGCGTAAAGTATAAACCCGCCTTTACGCGCGCGAACTGAATTTGACATCACAAAGCTTTCGCTGGAAGAAAATGTATTTGTTGTAGTGGATTAATCAACCTCGTTGCTAATGGCTACGATCTTACTGCGTCATGTTGTCCTATCATGCCTTTCGCGATCTTTGCCCCTAGATTTGTCTAATTTAAATGTGCCATAGTGGGTGCGTTCGTTTAGCTCACCTGGGGCGCCCCGGGTAAGCCCCGCGCCGTTCTTTTAGCTCTGACGTGTACTCGTGGCTAGGCACGGGTCAGCCACCAGAAACCCTGCTCCCGTAGCAGGGTCTCTGGTGGAATGACGTCACACGCATGCGTAGTCGAGTCGACGACGTCTAGGGCGGCGTAAAGATGGCGGAAAGGTAAATATTTTGTTGCAAAATATTCCGATTTTTCATTTATTTTGTAGGTTTTTTGTTGTTGTAGAATTGTATTTGAAATGCATGCAACTAAAAAATACAACCATGCAGAACATTTAGTGGAAAACACGAGTGCGTTCGATTAGCTTCCCCTCGTGCCATCCCCCAAGTGTTAACCCTAACTCCGCCGGGTAAGCTAATCGAACGCACCCATATTGGCACATTTAAATTAGGACTGCAGTCGATACGTTTAAAGGTCAATTCACACTTCATGCAAATGCGTATGCGAAGCGAATTTTACGTCATCATCCCCTTCGCAACTGCTTCGCTTCTTCGCACGGGATTCGATAAATATTCGCTTTGCAGGCAGTTTCGCAAGAGTTGAGCAATGTTCAATATATCTTTGATATATGGGCTGCCATATCAATTTTTTTTATCAATAAACCATTTATAATAATAACAAGAAAGGGCCATGTTCCAGACTTCATATGAGCACAAATTTAATGCAACACCAATTTACTTAAAACGTTTAAATATGGGGCACCTGTCTTACTCTCGACCAATACTATGGCTAAACGGTCTAAGGTAGTATGAGTATTAAATATAAATCCCCTAATACCCATCCATTTAATAAAATACAGCACAAGCAAATGATGTAAACTATAACGGCGGTGGGCACTGGTGGATCGGGCGCTGTTTTATAAAAATAAATCGTGGCGATCCACGCAATCTTGTTTTGTTCATGCGTGCCATCGCTGTGTGCATATATATTGCTGAATTTGCAAACATTTCCATTTCAATTGCCGGCGCTAGCCTGTGTACAACGTGACATTAACACAGTTGTTTGATTGAGGTGTTATTTCTCGGTATAAGCATATGAAGCAATTAACCCTTTAAATCCGACAGGCTCCAAAATTAACCTTGGTTGTGATACGCTACCGATCCCGTGGCATATTTTGGTAAAAATTGACCAATATATCGGTTGGACACATTTATACCAGTCAATTGGGCATTTTCAACCAATCTGTTTTAGGGTGAAGGAAACTTTATAATAAATTGTTATAACAATATAAAATATAACAATTATATGAACATTCATATTTATGGTATTCAGGGTCGTGTTTTGGCAAACAAAGAACTGCTGCGGTCGTCATTTATTGGTTGAGCGTTATAGCGATCTTGGTTGTGCTGAGTAGTATGCATTGACAGACCATGGTTTTTTGTCTAACTATGAAACAAATACTGGGTTTATATCCACTGTAAAATAAACAAAAGACTGATAAACAAACACAAACTCCGCTCTCTAAAAAAACGGGTCTCAACAAAATTTTCCGGTATCTCTCCGACTAACCTACCTGTGGGGAAAAAGAAGAACCCCCAAACAAGTCTAGACTTGTTTAAAGGACACGACAAATTATTACCTAGGTTTAGCTATAAAGAGATGATTTTTAAATATAGAATGGAGGGAACCACGAAATATACGCCGACGGTCTACTGCGCCCGCTGTTTACTATAGTTGAAGGGGATAAGGATAAAGATATATAATGCCGAGTTTAAAAGATTACACGTAAACAAATTGATACGAATATGATATATTTACAATTTGCTATTATGCGGGATATCATTGAGTTAATGATATATTTTAATTAAAGTTGGTAATAATTTTGATTTGAAAATATGTGAAGACTTAAGGGTATAGGATACACCATTGGTAATTGCTTGAATTATTACGAATGGGTAAATTGGGGGGGTTGTATTATACTAAATATCGTTTAACTGACCTGTCCGAAGTTTTGCATTCATGGATGACGAGAAAAGCACAAAAACAGCGTTTGTTTTCCACCGGCGTCGAGCAGTTATTCTTATGTTATCTTAGTTTTTCGCGATCGCTGTGCGGCGATCGCAAATTTTTCTTTACACAATTTTATTTTTCACAATAATTACAGGATATCTAACCCAATCATTTTGCTGGATGCCTAGAATCATTATTTACTTTTAGATGAGTAGGATATTTCCTAATAATTCGGTAGTAAATATTGTCGATATCTGCAAATGGTGCATATTACCTTAACATTTGAGGACCATGAATTATCTAGCATCACAAAAGACAAGTTTTCGTAATTCGAACTAACATTCTTGTTAAAAACGATTAGCCAACAAGTTATCACAAAATCCTTAAGAAAATCAGTAGCTGAGGAAATTGAACAATCAGACAGCAATTTTAAAAGACGTTTTGGAGACTACATGTGGGATTTAATTTCGTTCAAAAGCTTTAATTTTCCTACTAAAAATATACCACAATTTAATATAGCAATGTATACAAGCTGAAAGAACACAAAAGTAGGGTAGAACAAAGTTAAGGTTTTAAATCTGTACCAAAAAAGTAGCTCTGAGTAATCAACACGGTACGGGAGACGCACTACTTTGGAGTATATTATTTAGTGTTATACCGATGTCCCCATACAGTTATACACTTTGTCACATATCATACATAATCGTTAGCTATGCATTTTAGGACAATTAAGTCTAAAAGCTTTTTGGTGCAACCGCAGTTACGACATGTCTCAGGGCTGTCCTAAATGTCTTATATTACGACAAGCACGTAGGACATGTTTGGTGCAACCGGGCCCTGGTTAAAACTGTACTACCCTTGTAAAATCAGAAACACGCACCTTCGTTGGAGCAGGAACTACCTTCAAGTTAATGTTTAAACTAATTGTATAACCAGCACGATTTAAGACAAACTTGACCCTACTTTTGTCTCTAACCTATACACACTAGACTATTGTTATCTAGCTCCTTTCTTCTATAGGGAACTAAACAGAGTTCCCGCAATTCCGAGAGAGAGAGAGAGAGAGATAGAGATAGAGAGGTGGGGGGGGGGGGGGGGTGGGGGGGGGGGAGGGGGGGGGGGGGGAGGGGGGGGGGGGGGTGAGGGGGAGGGGGAGGGGTGAGGGGGTCCCCAGCCTTTGTCCAATTACAGCAGTAGGACTAGCATAATGGAAAGTTCTATGGCACGCAAAATAGATAAACACTTCAAACGAAGATATGGCGCCTGACGCCTGCAATATATTAGTATGAATGCACTCCGTATAAGGTTCATTGAGGTCAACCGGCATATAATCACCGGGCCGTACCGTATCATTTTGTGATGCGCCTGTTTTTGGCAGAGTTACTGATGGGGTCATTTACAATCTTATTTTGGAGAACCGCTGCCGAACGAATTAATTGTGTTTATCTGTTGTGACAAATACATATGTTTATCATGAGACATCAGCTGCGTTTTTTCTGTAACCGTTTGCCTTCTCGGTTTAATTGTGTTTTTCTTTAATTCATTAGGCCTACGTGGTTTATCTATACCCAACACGATGTTAGACCAAGTGACTACTAGTCCAGTCAATCTAACCAAATTAGTGGCTCAACCCACCACTAATTGCAACATAATTGTTTTCACTGCTATGCATTTGAGAAATGTCCCCTTAAAACCATACTAAAAGTATACCGAAATATATTTGGTGGAAAAATGTTAAATTTGCATAAATCGTAAATCCCTGCTGTGTAATATGTTTATTCCCATATTTGGGTATATATTTTATTTTTATTTTTTGAAAAGTTTATTTTGGTGATTCTACTTAAATATCCTTACTTCAATAACATTTGCTAAAGCATATAAGTGACTGAATAATTATGAGAACACAGTAATTATCCAAAATGACAACTTCGTGACCCTATAAATGTGCGCACATTCCACTGTCTCCAGATATCATCAAGTAGTCAGTATTGGTGAGCTTCAAATTCACCAAGTTGCTTACTGGCACAGTTATCATATTAAAACCTTATGAAAAATCATATGAACAATAATAACATTGTGATATTTAGCCCAGAAAACAAAAACTTGGAAAAAATGGTGTGTCTATAAATTGGGCTAAAAAGTAGTTAAAGGGTTTCCTAACATGGAAGACTTGAACAAGTTCAAGGAAATCTCCAAAATACATTTTAACGTAGATATGATTATTGTAAGCAACAAAAATCTTAAATTTGGGGGGGGGGGGGGGGTTTCCTTGAACTTGTTCAAGTTTTTCACCTTAGGCAACCTTTCACCTACTTGTTAGCCCAATTTAGGGACACATCATTTTTTCCAAGTTTTTGTTTGCTGGGCTAAATTTCACAATGTTATCATTGTTCATATGATTTTTCATAAGGTTTTAATGGGATAACTGTGCCAGTAAGCAACTTGGTGAATTTGAAGCACTTCAATACTTACTACTTGATGATATCTGGAGACACGGTAAATGCGTGCAAATGATAGGGTATAATTGTAGTCATTTTGGACCATTACTATATTTTCATAATTATTTAGTCACTTACATGCTTTAAAAAATGTTATTGAAGTAAGGATGTTTAAGTATAATCGCCAAAATAAACTTTAAAAAAAATTAAAATAAAATATATACCCAAATATGGGAATAAACATATTACACAGCAGGGATTAACGATTTATGCAAATTTAACATTTTTCCACCAAATATATTTCGGTATACTTTTAGTATGGTTTTAAGGGGACATTTCTCAAATGCATAGCAGTGAAAAAAATTATGTTGCAATTAGTGGTGGGTTGAGCCACTAGATTGACTGGACTATACCTCCTATAGTCCCTCAACACTCTCTAGACTATTGTTACCTAACGCACCCCCCTCCTAAAAAAACCTAAAAAGAATTTCTGAGAAACCACAACATTCCGCAAGCACAATTGCCGCCACAAAGGAGGGGGAGGGGTGGGGGGGGGGGGGGGGGTGGAAGGGGTTCCCTTCGTCTCGTTTTTTGCTGATATGGGTTTATCCAAAGAGCGAAAAGAAATAGCCATTCAAATTAAAAAAAACAATTCTGAATAGTTGTATTACGGGGACACCTGATTCAACCCATTGTTTCATCACGAGACCCCCTCCCCCTTTACGAAATTCAGCCTCTTCAAAATAAGACGCCTGTTAATTTCTGATTCTTACACATGCGCTTCGTCTCTAGATCTGTAAAGAATACTAAAGAAAATATAGATTTGTAATTTATTGAGCTATTGCTATGACGTCAATCTTTGGTTAATTAAACGTGTGGAATAGTAACTACGAATCAACGCTTTAGACAACAAGTGTGGAACTACGATTCTTTAGTAAAGTAGATTGAGAACTACGAATCCACACTTTTCAAACTGCCCTGCAAACAGCTTACTGCAAAATAAGTGCATGTTTGATCACAGGAAATGTAGCACAATTGTTTTAACATTTTAAACACATTGAACCACAATTTAGGAAATGTATACCATAGTTAGAGTCAAAAACATCCGTGACGCACATGATGACGCACAAAATAATGCTATACTGGGTTGAACGGGTGTATAGCGCTAGTGGCTTATTCGTTAATTTGTACACAGTCAAGTAAAGTTAGGAATTCCCGGTTTTCATCTTGGCTAAACTGAAACAATTACAAATTCACTGCAGCTATATTTTGTCCTCAACACTAACCTAGAGCTTCATTTCTTAAGATCTTAAAAACAACTTTATGTAAATAACGCGTCTAATACATGGCCACGATACGAATGGATGCCTTTTCATGTACACTCAACATGATGACAGTTGATGAAATGGTTTAATAAATTGCGAATCCACATTTGCGAGTGTATTATCTGACCTAAACCATTGCTATGACGTCACTATTATTGTTAAAAGTGTGAATTCGTAACTACGAATCACACGCTTTGGACAAAAAGTGTGAATTCGTATCTATTATCTTTAGTCAAGTTTGGATTCGGAACTACGAATCCACGCTTTTTAAACTGCCTTGCAAACAATTTACTGCACAATTTGAATATTTGATCACAGGAAATGTAGCGCAATTGATAACACAATTTACGAAATTTGTACTGTAATTCGAGTCAAAAACGTTTGTGAACTATCCATGCCGGCTAAGGCATGTCTCGCAATAACATAATTATTTTTATTCATTTTTTTTCTACGCAAGTTAAGTTATAATTTTTCACGATTTTAATCTCCACACTAACCCAGAGCTTGATTACGTAAGATCCTTGCGAAGCCCTGCCTATAAATTACGCATCTAATACATGGCCACAATACCAGAATGCCTGCCTTTCCATGTCCACTCAACTGGATGACAGTTGACGAAATGGTTCAAGTCAGAGAATACACGTACACTCGCAAGTGTAGATTCGTAATTTACGAATGCACTCGGCGTTTCAAGCCTTGTGAATCTGTATTTACGAATTCACAGTTACTCGTGTAGGCCTACTCTTCTTAACCAAATTCACCTGCCGCCTCGCGCCTGTGAATTCGCAATTACGAATCCACATTTAGTTGTGTTCTCCTTAACAGAATTAACGAGGCGCAAATCGCCGAGTAAATTCATAAATGTGACACGATCAAGCGGAATGAGTCGGATGTCGGCCCCGGTAAAAAAATGAGTTTTTATGTAGTTTTAAGGAAGGCATCTGTACGTTTTGAAAACCCCATGTTGATACGATGTTTTGTTGTCGAGTTATGTAAATTTGTTTAAATACCAACGAAAAACACAGTTCTGATTAAAACATTGTTGGGATTCCCCAACATCCGACTCATTCCGCTTGATCGTGTCACAAATTAAGAATCCACATGCACTTGCAAGTGTATTGACCTAAACCATTGGATCAACTATCATCCGGTTGATGAGTGGACATGAAAAGGCATGCATTCTGGTTTCTTGACCATGCATTTATAGACGCGTATTTCACACACAGGGTTTCTCGGAGATCTTACGTAATCAAGCTCTGGATTAGTATTGAGGACATTACAGGGTACAATGCGTCACCGTTTTCACGAAGAGGCGAATTTCATGAAAAATCGTCTATTTATCGAAATTTTTTTTTTTTATGAAAACGATTAAATATTGCAATTTCTACAACCTGGTGAAGTTATACATCCACAAAATCATTAAAATCACAATTAACCTAATTAACTAATGGGCGAATTGGTCCTCAAGTGCCCTTTTGCGTTTTCACGAAGAGGCAAATTTGAAATAGCGTTGACTTCAACGTGTTTATGAAGGGCACTTTGGTGCGCGTAGTCACTTTAGCGTTTTCACGAAGAGGCGAATTGGGCGAATTGGTCGCGAAGTGGCTTTTAGCGTTTTCACGAAGAGGCAAATTCGAAATAGCGTTGACTTCAACGTGTTTATGAAGGGCACTTTGGTGCGCTTAGTCACTTTAGCGTTTTCACGAAGAGGCGAATTGGGCGAATTGGTCGCGAAGTGGCTTTTATCGTTTTCACGAAGAGACAAATTGGGGGCGCAATGGGGAAATGTATACATTCTGACTCTCACAGCCACGGGCGAATTTGCTAATGTATCGTTTTTTTCGTTTTCACGAAGAGGCAATTCTATTAATTGATTAATTCTGCAAAACTAATCACCTATTTTTCTTAACGTTTGCTATATTTAAGAAGATTGAAATCTCTTCTTTCCCCTGATACCTTAATCTTGTATATTCTATGAATATTTATGTTTCAAACTGCCAAACGAAAAAAGGACAAACTTTACAAGCGATTATCTCGAAAGTTTGTTCAGACCGTGAAAGGCTCAATTTGCCTCTTCGTGAAAACGGTGACGAATGGTTTAAATTTAGCCAAGACAAAAACCGTGAATTCTTAGTTTTTCTTGTGTAAAAATAGCTTGAATAGCGTCAACGTGGATAGCTCACGGACGTTTTTGACCCGAACACGAACATTAAGGTACATGTATCAGGAAAATTATAAGTTGGGTATAGGTGCACTATTCAACACTGGGTGGCGCTCTTACCCCAGGCTCTGTTACATGGCCATTGCAACATATCGAATGCGTATAGTGGGCAAACACCAATGCCATGTGCTGTATTTCCATGCACTTGAGTGACGTTGCAGCCTTGTTTCTGATAGATTTGGGGGAGATAACCCTAGTTTTCTAGGCGGTGGTTTCCCGATATGAGTGATGCGTTTTATTGCGTTTCACTGTCAGAACATGTACATTGTTTATGCAAATCTTCCACGGCATTATAATAGCCACGTACAGGAATCAACGGGATCGTGGTAACATTGTAAGAATGTGTAGAACTTGTGTGATATGAAAATCAGTCTCCTGTGAAAATTGGACCCTTTTCCCGTATTATTGGTTAAACCCTCTCACGTGACTGGTCACTCATGGTTATCGCCACTAAGGCATGCGCAATACTGAAATTCAGGCTGCGCATACCTGCTCCAAGACTGCCAAGTTCACGGAACGAGCTTTTAAATCAGAGGGGAAAAAACATAACGAAACGATGGTATGTTGTGGAGGCAGGTTCTTTTGTTTGTAAAAACAAAAACAGACCGAGTAGTGGGGACATTTTCGAGTCTCTATAGCGCGTTGGGTCTTCAGTAAAGGTAGAACAAGGTAAAATATAGTTAGGGTATAATAAAAGAAAATGTAGAAAAAGACAAATTAGGGTGATGTTGAACATTTTATAATGTGTTCTGAGTTTGAGATTAGACAGATTTCCCTTAGCACACAAACCTTATGGATTGTCCCCATAACGCAATGTATACGAAAAGAAAGTGTGCACGAGTACCCATAGAAGTCCTTTATCAGACTACAGCCTAAACTTTATTCACCAGACGCAGAAATAATTGATGCATAACATGTTTCCACAAATATTTATATAGCATTGTGGGTGTAGAATACAATTAATACAATTTTGTAAACGAGAACAAAGAGATGTTCCCACAAGGATACACATTTGAGAATGTGATGTGTGTGTATGCATTTGTTTATGGTGTAAATGGAGGACACATGCCCGACGACACGAAGGTGAATTTGGGTTAGGGTTAGAATCGAGGACGTCCTCGATTGAGATTTGTGTACAAAACCAATGAGAGCTGTTCGAAAAAGTTAGAGTACAAACTAAGGAAATCATCAAGAGGAACAAAAGAAACTCCCCGATTTACACCATAAAAAAACGTGTATGAGTATGTAAACGTCGGTAATCGTGGACTAGGGACAATTGGATTAGGGCATAAACAAAGGGTCCACGATTGACCAACCGAAAAATCATGTACAAAACATGGAAGGCCTTCCGAAGTACAAACAAAAGAGGTACATTAAAGGGTTTATGACTAGTGTACTAACCTTGCTATCCTTGTGTGGAATTGGTAACAAAAGATGTCCACACTTTACACAAACCTGAAACCTTCTGTGGACTTGGCCAAGTCTATCCACACAAGGTTTCCCCACTTGGATAAAGAACGCTAGAGGTAAAACGGGTTATAGGGTTACATATAGACAAAATGAAGAGGATTATCCTAGGGTATTAACAGTCTCAAATGTGGATTGAAAACGAATTCATGGAATGAAAAATATTAGTATTTGGTGAAATTTGATCGATGGTTCTTAACTACACGAATACAAAGGATGTCTACACAGTGAAAGTTAGGTTCGCATAATTGTTTGAGCGTGATAGGTACGGCTGCCGCGGGTGAGCTCACACAGCCGTGATTCCAAGACAGAAGTACAGGTACACAACAATTATTGTTGACTGATGTGATGTGAGATATATGATGTTTTTAACACCCTCTGGGACAGTCGGGGTTCCGAATTTACGTATGCGTCCCTAGGGTGTTAACAAGTATTATTCCACATCACAGCTGTCAATCATTGTTAATCGTATGGAGAAAAAAAAACTGGAAAAATAGAGAGGATGAATTTCAATCTACTTAGACTACATGCCAACTAAGGTATAATGTTTCAGACTTAGAATATTCGGTCAATGGGCTGCATTTTCGTCGGTTTGCACAATGCAGAAAAATGTGTTTTTACAATGAAAATTAATATGGTCTCGTGGGGGAGGTGATACATTGTATATCTTATATCAGTGGAATCCATGGAGAATCCTTCAAGATGCCCTTCAAGAAGAATGAATTTGTCACGAATACTATCGTTAATGATTCCCGTGTCACATGCAGGAGGTATATATATATATGCATCCCTACGGCCATACTCTTCAAAATTTGTATTTTTAATATCAAGACCAATTTGAATACTTTTAATTTAAATTCCGTTTTAAAATATAGATATCTTAGACACACAGATATCTTAGTCGAAACACTCAAAACCTGGCGCCAGTTATTTTGGTTATACTATGTTGATGATAGTTCGTTTTTATTTCATATAATGCTTTAATTTCATATACTTTTAATATAATTTATGTTTTTATATCGTTTGTTTAATTTCATTTATGTTTTAATTGTATGTATTGATGTTCATGTTCTTTTAAAAGTAGA
Source organism: Crossaster papposus (assembly GCA_037893245.1). Lineage (NCBI taxonomy): Eukaryota > Metazoa > Echinodermata > Asteroidea > Velatida > Solasteridae > Crossaster > Crossaster papposus. The sequence continues at coordinate 650,900 of JBAIAA010000496.1, read as the reverse complement.
AGACCCACAATAGAAATGAGCAGTGTTTAGCTTTGTGTGTGATCCTCGACAATACCTCGGACAGACATTATATTTTGTACCATTTGTGATTATTATTTGTAAGATATCCTTGGGATTGTTAAAAAAAAATAACAAACAAGTGAACAAGCAAACAAACAATGTTCCTCGTATTGTAAATTCAATATCTTTTGGTCATAAATATTGTCCATGGCCATGCGGTCGCCGAGCTGAACTACAGGCATAGAGAGCTCATTAATCCCGGCTCAACTAACATTATTCATTTCTTTGATAGGCCGAAGTGACGGGGCTTTTGTTTGGGGATAATTTATCCCAGCAGATCGTCTGAGGTTGATGGCGTGCTATTTGTCAGAGAGGCACCCCGACAACAAGGTGTATCAAAACCAGCTTCGAGACTTATATTCGCATCATGGTGATCCAGCACGGAAAGGTTCTACAGGTCGGCACTTAGGAAGTGGATTCGGTTCTGTGCTCGGACAGAGACTCATCCAGTTCGACCACCTCTGGTGGCAATCTTAAAGGTGGGTACACCATTGGTAATTGCTTTAATCATTATTAATGAGTACATTTTGGGGTTGTATTTTATAGTAAATTTCGTTTAACTGACTTTTCCGAAGTTTTGCAATCATGGATGCTGAGAAAAGCAAGAAAAACGACATTCATTTTTAACTGGCGTCGGGCAGTGGTTCTTATGTTGTTCGCGATTGCCGTCTGGCGATCGTGAATTTTCTTTTACAAAATTCAATTTTCGGAACACTTGTAGGATATCTAGCGCATTCAATTTGCTTGATGGCTACAATCATTATTTACTCTCCAATAAGTAAGATGTTTCTTATTATACCATTGCTATGGCGTTACTCTATTGTTTAAAAGTGTGGATTCGTATCTACGAATCAACGCTTTGGACAACAAGTGTGGATTCGTATCTACGAATCTTTGGTAAAGTGTGGATTCGGTTTATAGGAGAATACACGAGGAAGTGTGGATTCGTAATTACGAATTCACAAGGCGCGAACCGCTGAGTGAATTCGTAAATTACGAATCCACACTTACAAGTGCATTATCTGACTTAAACCATTGCGTCAAAAGAAGTATTGTTATTAACTACCCAGTTGAGTGGAGATGAAAAGGCATGCATGTTACGTGGCCATAATAGACTTAATTTACATAAAGGGAGGTTCTCGAGGCTCTTACGTAATCAAGCTTTGCATTAGGGTTGAGAAAATGAATAACCGTGGATTCGTAATTGTTAAAAATGTAGGCAAGATAAAAACCGTTCGGAATCCACACTTTACTAAAGAATAATAGCCCAAATGTTGCCCAAAGCGCTGATTCGTGAATAACAATAACTGGTTCTAGTGTACGTTGAGGGTGGTTTGCCGTCCCAAAATTGACCCGGTCTCTCAAAATGAGTGACGTAAACCGAGGCGGAACCCGGACAAATTATCGATAGTCGGTACGCGACGTCTAGGTACGAGACGGGGGTTCAAGTACCCCACTGATCTCTATAACTGGATAGGTCGAGCGTACATTGATGGGATAGCGAGCCGTGAAGTCACCGGCGGCCATGATGGGATATTCAAAACATTGCCTTCGTGCATGCAAAAGACGCGTAGACACGTCGAGAGTGAGACAGTGGCAGCAGCGATGGTGGGTAAAAATGCATTAAAATCCTTTGTAAATAAGTAAATTTATTAAATAAACTTGCAGACTGTGCGATCAGTATCTATCTTTGTAAAAAATGTCAGGACTACGGTTTTAAGAGAGATTTAGGAGAACATTGTTGGGCGAAAACGATATTTTCGTTTCCACATGAATTCCAGCGGGATTTTTTCATATTGTGGTCCTATCCATCATTTTATCTGAAAGAAAAACTGGGATATTTCGAAAGAACAGTAGATTTATAGAATCAGTTGGTCTAGGATACCCTTACAATATGATTTAATTCCACAATACAGGTATTTTCAGACCAATTTTGTACCCATTCTATGAAGACTGTCCCGTTGACTTGCACGTCAAACAGTTCATGGTGGTAATTTGTGTACACATTCGTACACAACATATTGTGTCATGAACTATTTGACGTGCATAAATTTAATGTTCTGTAGAATTATCCCAATATCGCAATGATCACAGTTTTTTCTCTCACAATTCTGGAAGTGTAGAGCCACCTATTAATAATAATAATAGTATTATTAAATGCATGGTGTAGGCCAAGGCTATCATGGTGGAACTTAGGATGTAGACACGTATTTCCAATACTTCAGAACAATTTCATTTTCGCCCACAAATCTCTCTTAAAAACGTAGTCCTGATGACATTCCTTGCAGTGCTCAAATTAAATTTCACTCTCTGAAGAAATGGGTACCGGTATGCCAAATAAATTGAGAATTTTGTGTTTTTAAAATAGCGTCATGTTACAACATTCTTTCCTTGGCATTTAATTTATACCTGTATATTTTTTTTCTTTGTACACTACAGCTAATTGGTTTACCCAAGTCCACTTCTTGCTACTAAGATGTCAGTCTGTACAGCTTATTACGGCTGGACAAGTCATAGGACGAACTGCTCCCATTATGACAGAGGGACAACAGATGACAGCGAATGTCAAAACTTATTTTGTTTAACCATCAGTAAATACGGTAGCTTAATTGACCAACTACGTTTTCCAAGATAAGCTATCTCGGTGTTCCACATTTCTTAGATGTGCTGCAAATATATTGCAGAACTCTGCGCATCTTGGCATTTCATTTTTTAACAATATAAGTACAGATAATAAAACAGTCGCAACAGTCACAAACCTAAATTTGTAACATGGAAATATATTGAACATGTGTTTTATGAAAACTGACAAATCTGGTTAAAATTGTATTGTTAATATTCAAAGCAAATTATACAGATGTTAAAATGACATGGATTTACCCAGTCAGTGTTCTCCACAATCACTGGGTAGCGGCCGCCCTGTGTACATGTTACGCTGTTCTGTCATATTTGTAGTATGCTGCCCTGTTAAAATGTTATGCCGCCCTGTCAAATTTTGCTTTTCAATCATGGTTTTATTTTGCTTTCTTACAAAACAACAATTGTGGTGTACAAATCTTTAATATTGTGTTCATATCGCACAAATATCTAGAAACACTCACAATTCAAAGTTAAAGCCGTACAAGGGTGTCCTATTAAAATTTGGCCTGTGAAGAATGCTGCCAAATGTATCTTTGCATAGTATCAACAATTATTATTCTAAAATGACATCGCAAGTTTTGTTTTGGTTTTAAATTCATAAACAGTCCGGGGTTAATTGTTTTTTATTTGGTTTTATAACATCAGTAAACAATACATAATAAGCATATTGTTACTATGGCAGTAGTTATTACATGTTATATGTAGTGTATCAATGTAAAATAAAAGCATAAAGCAAAATTGAATCCACTGTGTGACTTATGTCATTATTTACACATGTGATTGATATTTTTAATTGTGATTTATTTCAAGTTTCTCAAGTTCATAGTTTAAGCCATAGAGGTGTATCTTTATTATACAGCTCTATGGTTTAAGCTCAAAACCACATAATTAATTTTTTCTGTCCACTTGTCCAGCAAGAATTTTTGGGACCCTTTCTAAAAAAATTACTAAACATTAGGTTGATTCCAAATCTGGACACTGCCTTAAAACCCCACGAACAAACCGTGACGTGCCAATTAAATTTTCCTGAAACACACTGACATTTGTTCAATTTTTTCAACATTTTTTTATTTTATTATAAAATGCACTTTTTAGTGTCTGGATATAAAATTAAACCAACAATTTCAAGAATTTCCTTAATCCAAAAAAACTCGTTTTGCCTTTTCCTTGTTCCGGTTTGTGCATAAGGTTATGATGTGGATTTCTTCCCCCCACCTCCCCCCCCCCCCCCCCCCCCCAAAAAAAAATAAATAAAAAAAATAAATAATAATTTAGAAGTTGGAAATTCTTGAAAATACTTGTCCGACATATCCCATAGACTTTGCACTGCATTGCATCGTCTCACACGAATGTCTCATATCTTTTCCAAAAAATAGGCCTATTTAACATTGAAACTTGGCGTATACAGGTAATTCTTGGGTGTTATTATGTTTAACTTGATTTTCCTGATCAAACTGGATCGTTTTGGCGACGTTAACTTCGTTTCCTGTGATATTAAATGAGTTTTCTCGGTCGTGCGCTATACAAACGTGTGTACGCCTGCAATGTTTTGAATATCCCAATATGGCCGCTGATGGCTTCACGTGCAGAGCCGCTCGACCTATCCAGTTATAGAGATCAGTGAAGTACCCACAGTGTACGAATCGTACGCTTTGTTCACACACGTACAGTACATGAACGAATTGGTGCACACATCCATGTACGTATTCGGTAATCGAATTTAACATGCACGATCGTGAAAATTATTCCTCAGTTTTTATCGAATCCGACGAAAACAGTACAAATTCGTCTGATTCGAATCACAGTATTTATTTATTCAGACACCGACTCTATAGCGAGGATGAATATGAGGTCCCTCTAGGCGCTCAGTCGTATATGTAACCCAGCAGGAGTATATGAGACACTTTGGGAAGACACTTAATACTAACCGGTGTAGCGGTTCGCGTTATTTTTTTTTCAGGAGCTGGGTGGTGCGTGAATGTATATTCATGAGAAAGAGCAATGGCAACTCATATACGTTAAAGAACTATAAAGAATTATAAAGAACGACTTCCTCAACTAACTCGCCAATAGCATAGTTGGTAAAGAGGAGAGCTACAGATCGAAAGGTCTGCGGTTCGAATCCGACTCGTTAACGTTTGTCTTTTTCTTCTACAATGTTCTTATGGGTTATTTTAATCATAGAACAAGGCTGAAGGGAAAACCGGGTTAGGTACATAAGTTTCTTAAAAAAATACAACAAGAACCGCTACACTGGTTAGTTTATAGTGACTTCCGACACTTTGAGGCACTTTTAAAGCTAAACAAGCTTTAAATGATGAAATCAAAATCTCAATTTTCATTTTTGCCTCAAAGTTTCTCATATACTCGTGCTGGGTCACATAGTATGTTTGAGTCCGAAATGGAAAGGGGAACCGCGATGACGTTAGTGAATCAGGGTCCGAAGCTCGACCGCTCAAAATGGTCGCTGCAGGGCCTAAAAATCACTAGGCCCGGACCACTTCACTCTGGTAAGGTTTACTTTAGCTGTCCAAATCCTCCGATATTTAGGATCAGCCGGATCTACACTTTTTATTTAGGATCTTTAGGAGCTACACATATCAGCTACACACCTAGTAGCTGATAATCACCTACACACCATAACAAGCCTTAATGAAGAAAGAACGTTATAGTGAATTTAATAGTCCATTTGTTTTTAATAACGAGTATCAAACTTATATTTTCTACATCTTTTTTTTTGCAAAATAAATATTTCATCTATGGACCTACGCACTGTTGGGTGAAAGTCATCCACTCTGTCAGAAGTGCCTAGGACCGTGAATACAGTTATGTCTTTGACCCTACAATTTCCCCGTCAATTGTAGAGTTGTAAACAAGTTGGTAATTGGAACCCAATGTTTGTTTCAATCCTATATAGTTATAGATATATACCATAAAACTAACCTGTAAACATTTTATTTCAAAAGGTGGTAGCGATTTTGAGATATTGCCGAAAATCTGGAGCGGTTATGTCCACGCAGGAAGAATAATCTGCGTTGGAATACACAGTCTGAGAAACGTCATTGCAGTAACGCTTCTCAGATGGAAATTTTTGGGGATAAAAAGTGATATATTTTTCCATAACCGCAGTGCTTCGAAGTGAAAAGTTTCTAAAAATGCATTATACTATCCAAAGCTGCTGTACTTCTTACCAAGTAAGTTTTTATTGCCATTAAGTTTTGGAGAAACTACCAAACGTATACGATCCCTTTAAACATATTTTGTATTACTCTTAATACCTACCGTAAAGATCAACAACAAAAAAGGAGAGAAAGGTTTTTAAACATTGACAACTGTTTTATTATTTAGGGCCGTTTCCCAAACCCCGATTTCGACTGCATTGGGCCTTTTTCGTTCAGTATGGCAATAAGGATGGATCATTAAACGGACCGAAGCCAGGATTGTTAAATTGGCTTAAGTTTTCGACGCACTGTCGTCTACTGCGCACGCATTTGGTCTTGAATCCTTAACATTAGCTTACATAGGCATGTCGATCGAAGCAAGTCGCCAGGCAAATTGTTCGAGGACAAAAAGTCTTAAAGTATTCAAAAGTAAATATAATAAAAGTAAAGTAAATATTCAAAAAGTGCTTGGAAAAGCAACCTTCCACTCGATAGAGAACATTAGATTGTTCACATGTTTGTTAATTTTTTTTAAAGTTCTTTGACGCTTGAATGATTTATATTGCTATTTGTTCTAGGTCTTAACGTAAATTGACTGGACTAATTGTGACGTTCTCCGTTGCCTCAATGAATTCGCATTATTCACGGATAATGAAACGTTACTTCGCGGTATAAAAGCGAAATAAAGCAGTCAATATTTGTTTTATAACACCTCACTCATGCTTCCTGAAAGTATAGTAATGACAAAAAATCTCAGAATTATACGTCTCTCGATCATACGTGTACTTTGTTGCCTTGATGAACGGGTGCGAAGGTGATAGAGCAATGTTTACGCAATGCACCGAAACACACGTCTGTGTTTCAGTCACCTTTTCGTTGCCATGCGCATAGTTCGTGAGTTGCTATGCGCATAGTCCTTTTTGCGTGGTATAGTCTTTTTGGATAGCGCAAGTAAAAAATAGTAAAAATAGCAAGTGACACGTGACGCGCTCTCGGCCAATCAAGACACAGAATCTGTGAGTGAGGTGTTATAAACATCTCTATGATGATGCAGCGCGTCGATGAGTGACTAACAGGAGCGGGTTTGCATGACACACTGGCTTAATCTCCTTTGTGCATCATAATTGACTGGGTACGAAACGACCTGGGTACGAAACGACCGACATTCGCGGTAAGTTACCGAGAGGGCCGCGGACAAAAAAGTCAAAAACACAGCATAGTTCAAAGTTACTTCAGGAGAAAAACAAGTTGAGAAAACAATCCGAAATCACTTTCATACTCTGTTCACTTTGGTATTCCAAGAATGTTTTAATATTGTTTAACCTATAATGATATCAACGATATCGGCTCAGGGGCCCACATTACTTTTCCGAGGAATGTAACGCTAAGCCTAAGGGCTGATGAATCTGATAACTAATTATGAAATTTATTTGGTAATTAAAATGGTAATTGAAATTAAACTAATTAATAGGGGTCTTTTCTTTTTCCTCCTTAAACAAATATTAATGCATTATTAATAATCAAAGAAAAAAAGAAAAAATAACAATACATTTACAGCTTTAAGTGTTTTAATTAAAATTACTCAGGAATATACAGAATATTGATGAGGACAACGGAAATACCGAATTCCTCTATTCTTCTGTGAATACATAATTATGTAGAAAACAACTCTTCTTTAAGATAGTATTTAAAAACTGTAACCCATAGGAATACCGTTTCTTAACGATATAATTATGTTGTTTCCCTCACAGGTGCATTTTAAAACTGTTTACAAAAGCCCAAGCGACTTTAGAAGGCATGCAGTAGACACGCAGAGATGAACGTAGTCTTGGGTGCAAGACGAAAATTGCAAGACGGAAATTACAAGACGAAACAGAAACTTGACCAACGAGTCAGCGATTATGCATGTTACGTCAGACGCGCATGCAAATGCAACACAAACGTGCTCGGTATTTTCCGAGCGATGTACGAGTGAGCCAAGACGATCTTAGGTCTATTCGATCTTAGGTAAAGGCGTGCTCAACGGCGTACGTTAGAGGGCGCCCGCATCGGCGGCTGCTGCATACCGCAATTAGGACGTCTTGCAACCAAGACTAAGATGAACGTCACTCACAATACATTAAATGAATGCAAGCAACTTATTATTTCTCAATAAAGTGAAAAGGAACCCAACGTTTCTACGATATAGCAGAATCTTTGACAAGAATCCCGCCAGGAAAACTAATTATCCCCCCCTCCCCTTATCTCCCCTTCTTATCCCCCTCCCCCCCTCCCCCAATCCCCCATCCGTTATTTTTATGGAAAATAGAAAACTACCAATATAAACGTATTAACTACAAAGCGTATTAGAAATATACATGATATCTAACACTGTACTGTACAGTGCAGTATATAACACTATATACACTCAAGGAAAAAAGAAACGCAACACGTAACATTTTCATTTTTTTAAGAAAATAGGACCGGCATTGTAAAAATGGTACTTGTTCTAGATTTTTTAGCAATTTAGAGATAAACGTCGATCTTTATTTATCTCGTTACGGCTGAGTGATTTCCAAAACTGTGTTTGTGCATTTTATGCTAATGGTACACGTGAGAGAATTCTAGAGATGAGTTTGATTATTCCTCCATGGTTTGACCACTCCTGTCCTGAACACAACCCTTGCCTATAAAAAGACACCAAAATGATGCAAACAAAAACCACTTGTATCCATGATGCCAGGTGCGACATTACTGTCGATCCATGAGGCGACGAATTACAGCTGTTCTTGATGCGAATGGAGGTCATGTTAATTATTGAACTGTAAATGCCACTTTTGTGAGGGGTGGTGCTAACTTGTTTTGTTGTTGTTGTTGTTAAAAATGAAATAAACTTTAGATTACTGGGCTAAAATGTCAAGGACATGTGTGGGATTCAAACACATACATTTGATTTCACAAAATTCGGGCAAAACTATAAACAAAAATCAGGGGTGCGTTTCTTTTTTTCTTGAGTGTACATTAGGTCATCACTCTGGAGGGTTGGTCAGTCTCAAATGAGGGGAATATCGCTTTTGGCAAGGTCTGCACCTGTACCCCTGTAGTTTCAAAATATGTTATAGCATTGCAGCAGTGACAGCTTTTTGGGGTGCTATCACCGTTAAAACAATTAAATCGCCGAGACCGAGGGACTCCCCCCGAGGGACATGCATCAAAATGCAAATATCAAATCTGAGATACGTGTAACAAATTTTGTATAACGTACAAATAACATAATTCTTGAAATTAAAATGAAATATTGTAAGTACCGGCCAATCGCAACCAAATACGTCGTATTTGAAAATACTTGCGAAGTAGCAGGCGATACCATACGTGTACATCGGCTATTTGGACGTATCTTTGGCAACAAACTGCCTGTCACTGCAAAGAGGAAAACAAAACAAAACAAAAATGATCAATATCCTTAACCCTTCTGAATCCTTCAAAAACCTCCACGCGATTTTGGAGGATACCGGTAAATCCCCCCTAAAAAGGCTCGGTTGATTTTGTAATATGCACTGTGTGAAAGTTTGTAGGCTGACCCCAGCATTGGTTTACATTCACTTACATTATTTACATTTGAGCCCTGTACATGCATTACATCCCATGATACCGTCCCACTGCCTCAATCCATTAACAGGTAGAAAACAATACAAGAAATAAAGAGTGCTTTTTGAGGATTGAGGATGCATGGATCAAATCTGTACATGGTAGAAATTAATAATGGCGGAGATAATCATTCTTACTGACAGATTCGGCTACAACATGGTCAAGTCGGTGGCATGCACATGGGACGACACACGACCCTATATCTGACCACAAAGCACAGACATAGATCGATTGAATTGTACTTACAATTATTATCCCTAATCACTCAGGAACGAGACCAATAACTGCAGCAGCTGTTCGAGTACAGCGCAATTTGGTCTCTACCTTCACATGTACCCCCGAGGAAAAAACGACAATTGTTGTAAAGTGTCTTGTCCTATAAGACAAGCACCATGTTTTCCATGTCAGGATTTGAATCTGTGTACCTCAGTCATACCATGGAGGAACTTCTTATTCCTCCATGGTCGTACACAGATTCAAATCCTGACATGGGAAACATGACCGAGGCTATAAGCCAGGCACTCCGTGCATGACGTAGAACCGGCTGCATCGAAAACCCAATTACAAACGCCCAGATAAGAACACTAAACATACGTGGGCGTACCGGATGTACAAAATAAATGGATACAGTCCGTAGTTTTTCGTATGCACGACTTTAATACCTTTTTCTATAAGACCCTATCTAGATGAGATTATTTAGGTGTATAATTCACCAAAATTAACTTAAAAAAAAAAAAAAAAAAAAAAAAGCAACACTAGGATTCGAACTCACAACCTATGGATATCGAGACAGGTACATTATCCACCAGACTATTGTATATGTCATATGCTCTTTTTTTTTAATGTTGATATTGTCTACAATACTGGAACGGCTGGAGCAAAGTCTAATTTATAATTCGTATGTGGGGATGGATAGGAGCAAGTGACGTCATGCACGGAGTGCCTGGCTTTTATAGCCTCAGTCTCTGTTGTACCCACAGAACACGAGTCGAACACTGTAACCATTGGACCACGGCGCCCTACAGGATTTGTGCAGGATTGAGGATGGTTCCTAGCCAATGTTGGGCGGGGGGAGGGGGGTTAAAGAACAGTATTGTATAGTTTTTTTTAACAGCAGTAATCTGCCTATTTTAGTCATGCTATACAGATTTAAGTTAGTTCGTATATTATCCAACAATAAATACCTATAGGAGAGTTCAAAGCTTCTGATTGGTCGAGACTCGATCACGTGGAGCGCATTATCACGCAGTAATTGACCGGGCTTTCAAAAATGAAAGCAAATTCACTGTTCATTTCCTAAATAAAAAAGGTATTTATTAAAGGAAATAACAGGGTGAGGACCCGGTCATTACTGCGTGATAATTGACCAGGTTGGGCGATGACCAATGGTAATAAACCAAGCCGAAGGATGTGATGCAACAGGGTTAGTCCCCAAATAAGAGGTCCAAAAGTGTGACTTTTTTTATTGGTGTCCCGGTTACGCCTGACCTGTGTAATTCCCTACTTTTCCCATTCAAGTGTCGGTGAAATTTACTTCAAAGGTAAACTGCTTTATGGAGATAGAAGTCGTCAAAGAATAAGTCCTAAAAAATTTTGTTTTAAAGGTAAACGTAACCGGGACACAAACAAATGGACTTCTTAAATAACGGACAGATCCAACATCTATATATCTCAATAAATTCATGAGCAATAAATATTTAAAATACAAACTGTGCCATGCATTGCAAATAGTTTCTTTATGTAAACAATTAAAATGCATTCTAGAGTGATGCCAGGAAAATGTACGGAACTATGACCTTTGTGTGGGTGCACACACCGTCAAGAACACACACACAATACTTCTGGCGCCTATCTGCCAATTAAGGGGCTTCAAAATAGACCCAATCCACTCCAAATCGTAAAAGCTTTCAAAAAGCAAGTCCCCGCAGGAATTTTGCTTCAACAGCATACAGATTCTCCTGTATCATTTTTTTTTTTTTTTTTTTTTTTTTTTTTTTGGGGGGGGGGGGTTGAGATGATTCACATATCCATATCTTCTGCTTCTCCACTAGCCAATTTAAAACGGAACAAACAATGTTGTTGAATTCCCCGAATAACATATTTACCCAGTTCGCGCCAGAGGACGTGTATGCACGCATCTTTTCCCCGACATTCAAAACAAATAACTGATGAACACGTCCCGAGCAAGGCTACGAATGACGCGCTAACCCATTAGGCCAAATAAAAAATAAATTAAAAAAAAAGTCACCGCCCGCTTCCTTTTTGGGGGCCGCCTCCTTTTTTCTTTTCTTTTTTCTTTTTGAAAAAATGTTAAATTTGACCATTTTGGCGCAAAAAAAAAGAAATAAAAAAAATAAAAATTAAGATAATAACATGTTAAGATCGTATTTTAGACTTTAGCATTACTGTGTACATGCTCTGGAAATATATTTTGTCTAATATGAAGGCTAGGGTGTGACGTGTAGTCGTGTACGGTGCATACTTGATCGACCCACATGAATTTAAATTTGTAATCGTGGGTGAACCATGTTTTAATTTTAAATTTAAAGATAGGGTGTTACATGTTTACTGCATGACTTGAATTAAGATGTGTCGGGCGGCCATTTTAAAAAAGAAAAAAAAAAAGAAAAAAAAAGGGCCTCCTCCTTCCTTTAAAAAAAAAGGCATGACGCTAAACATGTTTTTTATTTGGCCTTATGCATGGCGGTTTATTCCAGTAGAGGACGTGTGTGCATCCCCGCGGAAGTTTTCTTGATTGTTGCGGTTGACAGTTTAGCACAAGATTTACAGAAAGAAACTAATTACACATACATGACATTCCCAACAAAATACCTTTAAAACATGTACATGTATAGCACTCGTATCAAAATGCCTTTAAAACATGTACATGTATAGCACTCGTATGGCCTGATATTTTTAGGTAGGATACACCATTTGCACATTTCGAAACTATTAACTACAGTGTATCGAATTATTAAAACAAAATTCTTACTCATTTGAAAGTAAATAATGATTCTAGGCATCCAGCAAAATGAGCGCGCTAGAGATATCCTGTAATTATTTCGGAAAATCTAATTTTACAAAACAAAATTCGCGATCGCGGGACGGCGATCGCGAAAAAAACATAACACAAGAATATAAACTGCCCGACGGCGGTTGAAAACAAACGCTGTTTTTCGTGATTTTCTCGCCATCCATAATTGTAAAACTTCGGACAGGTCAGTTAAACAAGATTAACTATAAAATACAACCCCCAAATTCACCCATTCCGGATAATACAAGCAACTACCATTGGTGTATCCTACCTTTAATTCCAATATACGTTAGTACAGCGTCAATTACAACCCAAAACAAACGATAAGCACAAAGTCAAATACTTATGATATCCAGAGCAGCCCAAATCATACTCACTTTCTCGAATAGACGCACGGAGTATTTATGATTCACGTGGTGATAGGTTAATTAAGTCAAATGCTGATGATAGGGTCATTAATAAGGATGTACGGATCAAGTATTATTTGCAAACAACGTGATTCTACAAAATGTTTGGATAAGGTAAGGTTGCGAGGACATACACGCACACGTCTATATACACGCCTGACGTTACTAACACACCCGCGGTGGACGTGTACACGCGCTAAAGCTAGGAGCACACGACACGCAAACTTTGGAGTTGACTGGCATTTTTTGCCGCAAGAGTGAACGCCTCTCGCCGCAAGAGTTGGCGGCCAGCGGACACTGGTCAGAGCACACGCTACGCAGACTTGGCGTTCAGTAGCGTCAGCGCGACACTCTCCCGTCGCATCATGGTGGCTGCCATTTTAAAATAATGAATAAGATTAAAAGTGCTGCAAACTAATGTGACATCAAGACGCAAGCTAATTGGCCAAAGCCTCGCCGCCGCCAAGTCTGGCCACCATCCGTAGCACACGACGCTTTTTTTTGCGTTCATTGGCGTTATAGCGTTCACGCACGTCAAAAATCAAACATGTTAGATATTGAGTTGCGGCAAGTAGCGTTCTCCAACGCGCGTTCGTAAAAAACGAGGGATTTTTTTCAGGCGTTCAGGACTGTTGCGGGGAAAAACGCCATTCAACGCCAAAATTTGCTTGTCGTGTGCTCCTAGCTTTACGTTAACAAGCATGCTTCGTTGAAACGGTAGACCAGGCCCGTACACAGGGGGGGGGGGGGGGGGGGGGGGGGGGGGGGGGGTGCGACGGTTGCGTACGCACCCCCCCCCCCCAAATTACCAAAAGGTCCACATTTTCCGGGGTAAATAATGGTATTTGGATTTAGAAATAACTGTACTGGCACACACAAACATTTGGTCCCCATTTTGGTCCCATCAGTACAAATTCGCCCCCCAAATTACCAAAAGGTCCACATTTTCCACGTTAAATAATGGTATTTTGATGTAGAAATAACGGTGCTGGCACACAACAAATTGTTGTTCTATTTTTGGTCCCATCAGTACAAATTCGCACCCCCCATAAAAATTCCTGCCTACGGGCCTGTAGACGTTTATACATGTACAGGCTACATCATGGTAGCAAGCTTTGGTGATTAGGCCTATTCAACACCATAGTTCCATTGTCTCCATTGAATTCATACAGCTTAGGATTATCAGCTGCGTCCAGTAATTTCTTGACAATCAAATATCCCCACTATTGTTTCTTAGTCTCCCTTGCAACTCTTAAAAGGTGCTTTTCGGCTGGGCTTATTATTTTGTATACATGTTTTACAGCATACAATTGTCCCCGGCCCTGTGTGTAGTTCCACGGCCGACGTATACACGTGTCAGATTTTATGGCGGGTAGCGGATGACTTGCTTTGACCCCACACTACAGAGAATAACAACAAATGCCCTAGGCGACAGAATGTCGGGGAAAACAGGCAAATAACGGTTCTAATAAACTAAGTGTTGACATCTTGTAGTAGTTGCATTATCAAAACAGGAATATTTTACTGAATAAAAAAACACCACAAAAAACAAAACAACTACATTTTTTTCGATGAAAAGAACTCCCGCCCCTGGGTCTGGTATTAGTTGAAGAGGAAAACACGGGCGAACTGGTTATAACCCCAACACTCTAGTGTAATTTACTAGGATCGATTATTCCAACACCATATGGCAAACTGTACACACAAACAGTTGGACTCTGATTCTAGAGGTATGCCTAACCCAGTGTATAAGACTGACAGTCTTGGACTGTCAGTTATTAAGCGGCCCATTACATATCCCAGCAAAACCTGGGGCCAATTTCATAGATCTGCTAAGCAAACAAATTTGCTTAGCACAAAAATGTCTTGCTCATTAAATACAGGTTACCAGCCAAAATTATACGTGTTTTTCATGCTAAGCAAAAAAACAGCTGATTATCAATCCAGAACAATACAAATCAGGTGAAAATTTGGTCTGTAACCTTGTTTTTGTTGCCAAGGACAATTGTCATGCTAAGCAAATTGTTGTGCTTATCAGCTCTATGAAATTGGCCCCTGGTGTTGGAGTTGGACTGACATGAATGGGGATTGTTTAAATAAATCCATGCATTGCAGGGATGAGATTGGCAGTTAAAACAAAAACAGCCTTAAAATTGAGGAAATGTCTGAAAGATTAATGTCTGGAAGATGAGTATCTTTCTATACTGATAAAGTGTTTCTAACAGATTCACAAATTGTGGTCAATTATAAGAATTCTCATGCCCGACACTGCTTCAGGCCTTCAGCCTTTTTTCGTGCGTCGACTCGAGCGTTGACACAAACGTCTCATCAGACGTCAAAAATCCCCCACAGCCAACCTGCCTTTGCGAATTCCCAGCTCTGCCGCTGGATGTACCCAATTTCAGCACAATCATCATAGGCCATCAGTACTGGGGGGTGGGTGGTATCAAATGAGGGCAATAATAGTACCCATGGCGATTTTTGGCACGGTATATGCACCCCTGCAGTTGGGAAAGATGTAATAGCATTGCAGCGGTGGCAGCTTCTTGGGTGTTTAACTGTTATCACCATTATGGCTACCAATAGGCCTATGCTTGTTACCACATTATAATTTATCAGGTAATATAAGTGTATTTTTTTCCTGGGATGGTTAAGGGTAATTATCATAAATGGGCGGCTCTAAACCTCTCGCGCCATGATTATTTAGTAGTTTTTAACAATGACGCTTTACATTGTTATTGCTCTTTCAACAAGTTAAAAGTAGCCCAGAGCTAGAGGTACATTGAAGCACTTTGATAAAACGGTTGCTGTCAACCTCTTACACAGTAGCTTCGTGGATAATGGGTTAGGTTATACAAAATGTAGATCGTTCGACTGGGGTTCAAATTCGGTCTCTGCTAATTTTGTATTGACTATTTGTGACCCGCTCTGTGAAAATGAGTCAGATGTCGCACAGTGCGCTCACAAGATTTGGGTGGTTGAACATGGAGAGGGGGGTTTTCGTACAAAAATTCGATATTTCTATTTCATGATTTTCACCTTGGTTATAGGATCTATATTTTCAATTTCTACATAGTGAGAAAAACCGGTATATTTTGTATTCTATTGCATACATCTCCTAAAGAAAAATAATTTTTTTAATGCATGATTTCTTATGATGAATAGGGGTTTTTAGATTTCGCAAAATCGTCAAATCGGTGTATCACAAGAACGCAACATGCCACAGACCTTCAACATATATCAAATTAAAGAGGACAGTGGACTCTTTTTAATGGTATACATAACTTTGTTTGTCAAATTTTCGACATCTGACTCATTTTCACAGAGCAGGTTACATTTTTGGTCTCTAAGTTTATTGTTCCAGTGGGTTTAATTTAAGGGAAAGTAAAGATCTGAGAACCTAAGTGTCTTCCACTCAGCGTGGTGTAGATACGCCCATTTAAGCTAATAGTAGCCTCATTCGCATCCGGTAACAAGCATATTGGCCGCCATTTTGAAATAAATAGATACATAAAAAGTAATAATGCCCCAAAAGCTGCCACTGCTCACGCTACAATGCCGTCACACATTTTCCAACTCTAGTTGTGCGTACACGTACCTTGCCAAAACTCAGTATAAGCCACTCAATTATTTGATACCAATGGCTCAATTTTTGGACCGAGGCTGACGGACTATCAGCTCTGCTTCCCACGCAGACCAGAGGCCAATTTCATGGTCCTGCTAAGCACAAAACAATTGATGCTTAGCATGAACATTCTTCCAGTCAAAAACAGGGTTACAGACTAAATTTTCAGGTAATGTACATGTACATGTATACTGTTATGACTGATATTTTTCAGCTTCCCATGAACAGTTTTGGCTGCGGTAACCTGTTTTTATCGAGCAAGACCTTTTTTTGTGCTAAGCAATTTGTGTGTGCTTAAGCAGCTCTATGAAATTGGCCCCAGGAGGTGACCGATGTCAGGATTGATGACGAGGGTTACATTTGTACTAGAGATAAGTCTGTACGGAGGGCACACTTTCCCTTCGTTATAATTACCCTACCTGATATGCTTCTGCTTAGACCACTTGAGGGAGGCTCCTGTCGCGACTTGAGGATGAGTGAATGGACAGCCAGTGCGAGTGCAGCCTCGTCCAAAGATACACATCTAAGTGTTTTGATTGAAAAGTGGGATTGGAAAAAAAAATATCACTGGAGAATAATGATGCCCCAGTGCTACGCATGTACATGTAATTGAGACTGGTCAATTTTGGATAAAACAAGAACTGCTCTTCAAGGGGGCAATTAGGAATTGTCTTCATCCCACAGAGAGTAATGAGAAAGTCTCCTCTCTTGTGAAATCATAACAAAGCATCTGCAATATAACAGTTATAACATTTTGGAATTAATGTTGTTCTGTAGCGCGCCATTACCAGGTGAACAAAATAATATACAAGGATGCTAAAAGTGGTTTTTAATAATTTAAAATTGCAGTGAAAGAGTTTTGATATGCGACATTAATAATACGATACAGAAATATGAATATTGCATTGCGTGGACTTGAACAAAACTTGGACACAACATTTGACAGAATGAAATTCAATCCAAAAATCAAAATCCTTCTTTAACCAGTTCGCGCCGGGATTATTTTAACATCACCGAGCCGACGGGCGAGATTATTTTTAACGAAACTCGATCCGAGGGGTCTTCTTCAGGCCGATAATACCGAGAAGCACACCCACGCATGCGTCATCCATTTTGAATCTGTGGGAAAACTGTGGGATTATATACGTCATTCGGCCCGAACTGGTTAATATGAAAAGTTTACATACATGTATAGTCAAATTTGTACCCTTGTGAAGACATGGCTTTGTTCTCGGGGGCTATTTTCAAAGTGCTCCTATTTCAGCTACGATTAATTTCCTGAGCTGTAATCCCAACCCAATATCCCTCAGACCTCTAATTGAGTTTACAATAAACATACCCTGGAAATTCCTAGTTTTTGAATAAAAAACTGAAACCTTGTGGAGACCTACATGTCTTCACCTTTATAAATTGCCCTGTGGAAATATGTGACCTGTCACCACAATAATGAGAGTAAAGTCGGAAAAATTGAAAATTGAGATATTGGTATTTTCAATTTCTTGAGAAAGAGAGCTTTCCAATAGTACATAACACTTGGGGGTTTTGCGATAAATACATTTTACAGCGCTCCAGAAAGTCACGGGTTTCACAAAACGTTTTTGTGAGAAAACTTACTTATAAACATTCGAAACAAAACACACAAAAGATTGCTAAACAGGACAAGTAAGGTTCGGTTGAGCATAGCAACGACTATGTTCTAATAATTATTTCTTCTTGAAACTTCCCACACATACAAACTATTGTATAATCAACATATCAACATATCAACATTTTGAAAACGTGGGACAGTTACGAAGACCTAATTTGCATATTTAATTAGACCACTGATGGACTTTAATCCGAACACTAACTACGCAAACACTACTCAAAATCACATAATTTAAGAGGTTTTTGATCATCTGATTGCACCCAAAAAATAGGAATATGTAGAGGAGGACTTAGGCTTTCCAAATTACGCAAAATCTCAAAATTGACCACCCCTTCATATTTTGAGTTTGGATGGCCATATCTCCAAATCACATTGTGCGACTTTACTCTCATTTTGTGGTGACAGGTCACATATATTCACTCCAAAATATCTCCAATGTGTTCTTGGGCCGATTTCACGAAACTCGTCTTATCTTACAACTCATCTTAGGACGAGTCCAGAAGTGAGTCTTAGCTCAAAGATCGATCTTGGCTAAGACGTGTCCTCAGATCGATTTCACTAAACCCATCTTATGAAAGACGCATCGCAACTACCAATTTAATGGCTGTTTCATGATTGTTTTTACCGCTAGAGTAAAACAGTCGTTGAAAATAAAAAACATGCAAATCAACTTCCAGCGTGCGCGCGTGAAACCTCAAGAACTATTGACAAAAAACTACATATAGTCTGCGCAGTACACTCACATAACCAGTTCGCGCCGGATGACGTATATAAACGCAAACATTTCCCCAAATTCAAAACGGATGATGCATAAACACGCCAAGTTTAAGTTTGGAAACGTATGTCAGCAGCAATCAAGGCCGGAAATGTGTGGGTGTGCTTCCCGGCACTATCAGCCTGAACCTGCTTTGGATCGAGTTTCGTTAAAAATAATCCCGGGCCGCCCCTGGGCTCGGTGATGTTAAAATAATCCCGCACGAACAAGACAGAATAAACTACATGTAGTTGGCAAATAAATAATTTGTTTTTAAAACTATACACGCATATACAAACAAAATTCAAATCTGTTTTTTCTTCAAAACTATAACTCTAGGCCGACATTTTATGCGAAAAAACATACCAAAAAACAAAATGTACAAAAAAAACGCACGTATTAATGAGATAAGACGACCCCCTGACCAATCTTAAGTTAAGATGAGTTCAGCCGTGTTGCTATGTAAGTTAGGACGTGTTGAACCTGTCTTAACTTTGGTGAAATCGATTCTAGGACGAGTCGCGAGTTGGGACGAATTACTCTTCCTAAGTCGCGGCTTAGCGTTTCGTGAAATCGGCCCCAGGTCTCCACTGGTAGCGTTTTTTGATTAATCAGAACAAATGCATAAAACAACTGCACTGCGGCAGTTTGTTTACTGCTGTGAACATTTTAACGTCATTGCTTCCAGGCTCCATAATCCTGCTTCACCGTTGTAATCCCTCAATTTCCCGGACGATGGGCAGAGCATACTGTTCAAAAGGTCGAGTTCCCTCAGGTTCTTTTCAAAACCACACATCTCACTAAAAGAGAACTACCACAGGGTTGTTACTGCAAACTACTTATCTTATTTTAGCAAATATAAAACCCAATCCATATGCATTGCACACATCTACAAATAGTATAAATGACAACAAAAAATGCAAACTCAAACAGTTGAACTATTGAAGTTAACTGTGGTTTCATGACAACAATCTGCAAACGTCTAGAAAACCAAACAGCTAAAACATTATGGAATCAGTCCTTCTGATATGAAAATTTCACAGGCGTGAGGAAAAAGGCACACCAGGGGCGGATGCAGGAATTTATGAATGTGTGGGTCCTAGCCATGGGCGGCGGGTGTGGAGTCTCTCCCCCAGAATTTTTTTTATAGTAGAAGCTCTGAGGTGCATTCTGGGACATTATGAGCCTATTTTTCCTATATATTTTGATCGTTTTGATCTATTGGGGATCTTTTACAGAAAGCACCACGTTGCTATAAAATACATTATACAAATACATTTAAAAAAAATAAAAAATCCAGTCCAAAAATGTGGGACCCCTCCCCTGGATCCGCACCTGCACACCTGGATTTTTGTAGGCATGTGATTTGTCTAGGCGTGTGATTTGTCTAGGCGTGTGATTTGTCTAGGCGTGTGATTTGTCTAGGCGTGTGATTTGTCTAGGCGTGTGATTTGTCTAGGCGTGTGATTTGTCTAGGCGTGTGATTTGTCTAGGCGTGTGATTTGTCTAGGCGTGTGATTTGTCTAGGCGTGTGATTCTGTATGTGTCTGTGGTCCAAGCTGGGCCTGAACAATAAGGCTTTTTTTATATGCATCTGGATTTACAGTAAAGGCATTTTTCCTTCACCGACATACACAAATTATGAAGTATAATAATGTTGTAAATGCCATATAATGATGCCGAGGTGTGCGGCACAGTGGGATTCAGGCGTGCGATTATTCACACTTCTGGGGTAGCTTTTAGGCGTGCGGGTGCGATTGCACGCCTCAAATCAGATTGACTGATGTACAGTCAAACCTTGATATAGCGGCCATCGACGGTGCCGGTTTTCATGGCCACTATACGCAAGTGGCCACTATAGCAAGACGTACACATGTACACACACCCATACATGTACATGTATGAAGTCCAGGAACCAAACAACAGGGGAGATTTCAAAGTCAACAGAGGGTGCACTTCATTTCTGCGGCCGGAGTACACAGGTTTCACGGCAATGTAATTGTACACATTTTATTTGCTGTGGGCTATTATGGGTTGGCCACTGGCCGCGTTACGCAGTGGCCGCGTTACGCAGTGGCCGCATTAGCAGAAATGGTTATGGTATGTTTATGCAAGAATCAAACTGGGACCAAGCAAAGGTGGCCAGTTAAGCCAGGTGGCCGCTGTATCAAGGTGGCCGCAATGGCAGGTTTGACTGTAATACCCTACTTGGCTGTAAGTCTCAAGCACCCTGTGAAATCATGGCACCTGTTCAGGTGTGCTGTCATTTTCGAAAAATTGTAATTTTGTATTAATTTTCAAAGATGGTTTACAGACCATTGGCCGATCATTTAACCAAATCTACATGTAGTTAGTCCAGATTTCTGTTTGCAATCAGTTGCTAAATCTGTGATTGGGTCAAAATTTGAGTTATTATTTTAGAGTTTTGGGCAATAAATGTGACCTGTTCCAACGAAACCCGGACAAAGTCGACTTTTTTGTTTTTCAGATTTTGCTTTTTTCAAATTCTCTAGGTTCTCAGCTTTAAAATGATGTATCATTTACATATGTACCCCCACCCTATCTTCCCTGGGGTCTGGATTTAGTGATAAAAACCTTACAACCTAATTATGAGATAAACAGCTTTGAAGTTCAGAAAAACGTATTATTTCTATACACAAATGTTTCACAAAATTGACCAAAAAACACACTTCTGGTAGACGGATTTTGTTCAAATTTGAGGAGATTTTAGATTAATAGTGAGTGACTTAGGAAAACCTAAAACCTTAAAATGGTAAAATCCATCCCGAAATGACTTCAGGAGTACATTGTGGCAAAACACATTGTGCGACTTTGTCCGGGTTTCGTTGGAACAGGTCACAAATAGTCAAATGATATGAAGGCCATTCTTAATCTTTCTGATTACTTAGACTTTGTCTAAGGCAATATTAGGTATTTCCGGACACAGTGTTATTGTTACCGTTAAATACAGGAAGAGCAATGAAAATTGAATAATAACTTGAAAAAGTACTTTACTGTATGTACATACATAGAAATTATAGTATGAGGAATGGCTAACGCTGCTGTTTACAGGGTGTTGTCCGTGCTTCAACGCCTTTATTTGTGAACCCTGTGTTCCGCTGTGTTATTGTACAGTTGAATTGCAAAAATAACACTCCGCATTCAGTGAACTCTCCAGGAAATCACCTTATTTGTAAGAGAGTTTAAGGGTTTCTACTTTTGAAACTAACGTCAATAGTAAATTTAAATTCTAAATGATGTTTTTCTGACGGTCTTGTGTAAAAATGCTGTATATTTTATTCATGTTTGGTAGTGCCTCTCGTTCAACACATTGAAGTTCTTGGATTTAGTGGAATTTCACGAAACTGCGGATATTAAATATAATTTTAACCACGAAGATGTGAAAATGATTTATTTTCCCATTCCTTTTTGGTAAAACTTACTGCATAATATTAAATAATTAGTGTATAAGCCGATTTTAAAAAAATTTGTCGAGCTCATGAATAATGCATTGTACGACCCCCCCCCTAATAAAACTAGGGCTTGTGCATAAACCCAATGTCATGCACAGTGTATGTGGAACGCCTTTATAATGAACATCATGAGATTCACAGATTTAGTATACAATCATTCGGTATAGCAATTTCAGCAGCCGGTCTATCAGGAGGCCATTTTGTTTGCGCATGGCGGTTACCAGTTTTCCATCGCATCAAGTGATGCATCAAGCATGGCAATAGTGCAGCAGCAGCTGTTGTGTACATGTAAAGTATTCTTGAACTTTTGAAAATCCCATGGACTAAAAAAAAGTGTAAAAATGTGTTAGCATTGGAGAAAAAAGTGGTTGCCCGTCGGACTGGAACTTTAGTTGTCCGACAAAATATTTTTGTTGTCCCCGGGACGTTGGACAACTGATTTTGCGAGCCCCGATTAAAAATATAACGACTTTTCCTAAAAATTTTGGAGAAGTACCGGTAGCTTCCTGACGCTAAATTAGCGGTTGTGTACATATAGACTGGTTTGATTTTGAGAAAATATGACTGCATGAGGCATTTTTGAGGAAAAGCAAACAAATAGGTGATTCTGAACGGTAATTTTGTGCTGAATCTGAATATCTTGTTTGTGTTTCTCAAAATTGCCTAATTAGGTCAGTAATTAAGGTCAAAGGTCAGTAAGTGCAAATTTCATTTTTTCACAAGAAATGGTTTATTTTCCCTTTTGTATGCAATGGTGTATATAATTTTGCAATTTCTCTTATAATAAATCACGCACAGCATATCAAAATATCTTAAATAATATAAATTGTTAAAAAATTATTCACTTCTTTTGCAAATATCTCCGTAACCCTTGGACTTTCTCTTTTTCTTCACGGGATGAGTTTGTACCTGCTTTTCACACCTAAATGCACTTTTGATCAGTGTTATCTGGCTGATTTACATTGTTGTTGGTATTGAAGGACAGGAATATGATATTTGGTTTCATACATTATTATAATTAGGACGGTAATTAGAGCCAAGGGTCAATTAGTGCAGAATACCCAATTTTAAGGGAATTCCTTTTATGTCCATTTTTGGTTTGGAGAGAGGGATGGCACTATCCCATTCAGTGACACTTTTACTCTGTGACCTGTGTGGCTTAAAAAAATGAATTTTAAGCACGACTTAGGCCTAGTCTTTGCCGGTTATGTCCGATTGAAATGTAGGTGGGCGGACATAAGAGATTGAGTGACTATGACAGGTGGAATAATCAAACACTCTAAAAAAAGATTGGTTGAAAATAACCAATATATTTGTCGATTTCAACCAATCCAGTTGGTAGATATGTGGATAACCAAAATATTGGTTAAAATAACCAATCTGATATTGGTTACCTATTTAACCAATCCATATTGGTTATAACACTAACCAATGCAATGTTGGTTAATTTAACCAATCCACAATGGTAGGACTCCAACCAATTTGTATTGGTTACCACGTAACCAATCCATATTGGTTATAGCACTAACCAATACATAATGGTAGGGCTGCAACCAATTCATATTGGTTAACACTTAACCAATTGCATTGCTTAACAAATGCCAAAATACAATATTGGTTAATTCAACCAATTTATAATGGTTAGGCTACAACCAATATGTATTGGTTCCTACGTGGACAAATTACGTAATGAAATAATACCATACCAATGGAATTAATTTATTACACATTGCAATTACGCATACATTCAATAATAACCTAGATATTACCTACATAACACTTACTACAAACTTAGCTATTGCCGTTGTTAGTTTTATAGTTCGCTTTTTTTGTCCACGACTAAGTCACAGCTAGTTTTTTAAGAACAATGTCAAAATTTGAATACGAATGAAATTTAATGTGAATTGTTCACTATGTTTGCACAAAAATCTATATTCAATCATAGAATCGTTTGAATAATTACATATTATGGTAAAACAAATGCATTTTGGTATAAATACTACAATTTAACATCAACTATTGTCAAAACAAATTTTCTCACTTCTGATTGGTCAGTTTCTGTAGGTACATTTCCTACAAGCTCAACCAAATATGACTGGTTGAAGGACAACCAATCTATTGGCAATAGATTGGTTAATACAGGCTCAACCAATATGACTAGTTAAAGGACAACTAATATATTGGTTATGATTAACCAATAGATTGGTTGATACCTTGGTTGCAAGCTCAACCAATATAACTGGTTGAAGGACAACCAATATATTGGTTATAAATTACCAATAGATTGGTTAATACCTTCAAATAATATGACTGGTTGACGGACAACCAATATATTGGTTATAAATGACCAATAGATTGGTTGATACCTTCAACCAATATGACTGTTTGACGGACATCCAACGCATTGGTTACGCTTTAAAAAACACATTGGTTAAAAACAACCAATATTAGGTCAACCAATTAGATTGGTTGGTCTTTTAACCAAACTGTTTTTAGAGTGAATGCCGTTGGTGGTGCGAGCATGCAGAGGATTATGTTCGCAAATCCTCTTGCTAGCAATATAACATACTTTCGTACCTTGCTGTTTGAGCACTCTTCAGTTGCAAATAGGTGATTCAAAAAAGAATCGAGGCTGACTCGTGGACAAGTTGTGGCTGGGATTGGGTATAGTCCAATCATGTAAGTTTGGTTTGAGCCATATGGTTTTTTTAGTCGGTTTCAAATTGTTCGTCCAGTAGGGAGAGCAATATGTTGAGGGTTTCGTCTGGTTCAATTTGTTGTTCGAAAAAGCCAGAGTATGTTGGGAGTGGTTCGAGCTTATGATTTTGCTGTGGTAGTTTAGCTCTTATTAGTTTCTCCCGAATGTTTTGGGCTTTTTTGAAGGCAATGAATGGAGGTTTCGGAAATAGTTCCGAAAGTATTTGATTGCCTTGGATTAAGTTCCAGTGTTTGTTTAAGTTCCATTATTGTTTAATTTTCTGGAGAAAGAACTTATTTCCGAATTTGAAACAGTTGCGGCCAAGAATGAGTTTTAGAAGTTTTTGGGTGCAAAGTCGAGGGTGGTTTTGTGATCGGTTGGTTATGGTTTGTGTTTTCGAGGGCATTGCAAACGCATTTGATTGCTTCCGTCTACCAAACATTTGTGTACATAGAAACAAAATCGATACTTGTAATTAAGACATCTTGTGGAAATTGTCTTTCTTCCAGTTTGCGCAAAATGTCTGCTGTGTCGCGGACATGTGGGCTGTGCGGTTATTATGGTAAGAAGAAAATAGTCTATGTATTCTGAAATGTTGGCCGTAGGGCTGGTACATCCACTTATAATTGGTTGT
The DNA here is from genome assembly GCA_037893245.1 of Crossaster papposus. Classification (NCBI taxonomy): domain Eukaryota; kingdom Metazoa; phylum Echinodermata; class Asteroidea; order Velatida; family Solasteridae; genus Crossaster; species Crossaster papposus. The sequence goes on along the minus strand of JBAIAA010000496.1, from coordinate 625,139 downwards.
CCAACAAAATGTTCTCCTGGTGGCAGAGTTTTGTGTATTTTGGGGAGAAAATACATGGTTGGACATGTTTGACAGTTTTGTGGAAGTAGGTCGAGTATCGTTGTGTCGATGTGTTTGTTGTTTCTCTTTCAATTAGTGTGTTGTGAACCATCATAATAGTTTGTGGGGTAATGTCTTGGTCCAGTTAGGTATAATGATGGGACTCAAGGTGGTGGTAACCCACTTGTAGATAGTCTGAGTGGTTCATAATGCAGATGACTCTGCCTTTGTCATATGGTTTGACTACGATGTCAGGATTGTTTTTAAGTTTGTTTATGGCCGATAGTTCTTGTGCATGTGGTCATGTTTTCTTCCGATTCCTTAGCCTGATGTGGGCCAGTTCGAATCTTTTGGCTTCCAAATATTCTTCTTGTGTTGCACTAGGAAATGATTTTGGTTGCCAGTTTGATGGTGGTTTAAAAGGATGTTTTTTGGAGCGTTTGTTACGCATTAAGAATGCAATTCTTAGTCTTCGATTGAAGGTATTTATGTCACTTACAAGTAAAATGCGGTTTGGTTTAGCAGGAGTGTGTACGAAGTTTAAACCTTTTCCTAAAGCAATTATTACAGTTTGCGATAGTGTTGCTTTGGATAGGTTCGTTATGAAAAATTGACTTTGTTCTGCTAGTGAGCGCAAATGATTGGAGTTGGCTCGTTTGGTTTTCGATTTGCATTTGTTAGAGAAATGGTTAGATTTTGATTGACTTAGGGATCTCTTGGCTTCCTTGTTGAGTTTTCTTCTTGCCATGGTAGTTGAAAGATTTGTAGTTTGAATATAACGGATAAGGTATAGGGTGGGTTATATTCAAGTTTATTTATTATAATTATTATATTATAGTGGCAAGATGACGGATTTATCTCTTTTGAGAAGGTGTGGTGGTCCTGAAAAGGACCGTTTGGTTTTGTGGTTAGAGATCGACTAGCGTTGTCGGTTTTCTTTGATGCCTATTGTTGGTTGATAGGGTCTTGTGAAGAAGCTCAGGAGTTGTTTAGCAGTGGGATGATCTTGACCCTGAAAGTCTTGAGCAAGCTTTTCTTGGGCTGAGCGCCTGGCGTTGGTCAGCTGGCGTTGGTCAGTATAGTTGATAGTATTTTTCCAGCGTAATTCTTGTGAAGAGCAGCGATGTTTTTTTCTTGAGATTGCTTCAGCGATTATGGAATGACCCCTGGAATTTTAGAGATCGGTGTGGACGTGGTGGCCGTATGTTTACCTCGACATAGGGTGGTGGTGTGCTAGTCTCGATTGACCGGGAAAGGAGTCGTATTTGGCGGGTGATGTGTTCCTTGACAGATGTCAAAATGTTGACGTTGACTGCAAGGAGTTTCACCAGTTTGAAGTTTTCCTCGGATAATTTGTGTGAGACCGTGGTTGGTGTGGTTCTTGATGTGGATGGGCCAGAGTCTAGTTCACAGGATAGAATAAGTGACTCATCGTCGCTTGGAATGCTGTTTGGGGACCGTTGACCGCACGGGATGCTGGATGAAATAGAGCTAGATGAAGATGGTGGAGGCTGGCTGGACTTGCTCTTCTTTTGTGAGTTGGACTTGCTAAGTTGATGCAACTGTGCAACCGGTTTATTAATCTGTTGGTGCGCCCACTATTTGATAGGAACTTCACAGAAGTTGCAGATACAACCACATTTGTAGGGGGGAGGGTCATAAATCTACCCGTTACATGTTCATTATGTATGCCTATCCATATCCACATAGGCCTACTATCATTATACAGTATACTATTGGGTTTTGTTTTGTATTACTAGTGCATTTATTACTACATTTTCATTGCTGGTCTAGGCACCGAGACCTGGGACCAGACATCCGAGACCAAGACCAAGTCATTAAGATTCGAAACCAAGACCGGCTAGCCGAGACCGAGACCAGGCCCCGAGACCGGTATCGAGGCCGAGACCGGTCTCGAGTACTACATCACTGCTTCAGACAGTGGGTAGGGATTCCCACCTTGTAGATTTAACAATAGCATGTGAGGTATTGTATATAGGGGCCTACTACAGCACCAGCATTTTGTAGGGATGCACAAAAATGAAATTTACTAATAATTGGTATTCTGCACTAATTGACCTTTAGCTCTAATTACCGTCCTAATTATAATAATTTATGAAACCAAATACCATATTCCTGTCCCTCGGTACCCAAAAAATGTAAATCAGCCAGAGAACACCGATCAAACGTGCATAGGTTTGAAAAACAGCCTGTAGAAACTCATCCCGTGGTGAAAAAGAGAAAGTCCAATGGTTAAGGAGATATTGTCAAAAGAAGTGAATAATTCTTTAACAATTTCCATTCATTTCGATATTTTGACATGCTGTGTATGATTTATTAAAAAAGGAATTGCAAAATTATCAACATCATAGTATTTAGGAGGTAAAATAAACCATTTCTTGTGAAAAACTGAAATTTGCACTTAATGACCTTTGACCTTAATTACTGACCTAATTAGGCAATTTTGAGAAACACAAACAAGATATTCATATTCAGCACAAAATTATCTTTCAGAATCACCTATTTGTTTGCTTTTCCTCAAAAATGCCTTATGCAACTTAAATAGGCACATTTCTGGATTTGTTGCCTAGACTAATACATGTAGTCTATGGAAAGTCAAGAAAATGTTATAATAATTTTTTTTTTAATGGAAATGTTTCTCAGTCCCAGATTCAACATTTTTGCACTGATCAATTGACCTTTATTGAGATACATGCAAGATGAAGAAAAAAGGAGTGGCGTCAGTTTGAAACATTCATTGCTCCATTTTGTCTAGTGATTTTTGCTAAGGCCCACCCAAAACAATCTTGTTTCCAATTACAGACTGACCCTATTTTTAAGCCCAGTCCTATTTATTTTATGACAAACCCCCCCCCCCCCCCCCCCCCACAAAAAACAAAATAAAATAAAAATATCGTCTCGACCGACAACCCCCATCTTCCAGAGCCTAATTTAGAATTTCACTACACCCCTACCTAGATGCAGGAAAACCTCCATGAATAAACGAATAACGGAAGGCAGTCGGGCAGTTAAATCAGGCAGTTTGTTACCATATGGCCCCAACGTATGGTACTGTCGGTATGCCGATGCAACTCAGTCGCGAGGCGGGCCACCTCACGTTTTTTTAGACGATCACAGCTATCTGCCAACAATTTTTGGGCCGCCTCACACTTTGAGAAAAATTTAGAAATATTTATATGTGACCTGGCACGAAATGAGCGGAAAGTCGCACATGCTCAAAACAAGTTATTGGCCGAAACGTCAATTTTTCAAGTTGGAGGTCGGTTTTGAGTTGTTAACGTTTTCACATACAAAAAACCTTCTTTATCATATCCCAAAATTGTATAGCTCAATTAAAACACTAAAGTTTTTTTTTTTTTGTGGCTGAATTGCACTGAGTGATAGTATAGTTGGCACGGTTTACGGACTTTGATCTCCATTTTCTCAAAACAAGGGAGCTTGACAAGGGAGCTATTTCAAAAGAATATAGCAGCGGCTAGGAATAAGCTACAGCAACACACAATACATCATTTGAAAGCTTAGGACTTCTTCTTTCTAGAAATGTAATAATGTCAACTTGTTTATTTTGCGACTTTCCACCCATTTTGTGGTGCCAGGTCACATATGACTCGATATTCTGACATTCCGGTGCGACATGTCGTACGTCCAATGCTGACCTAGGGGAGCACATGCAGTTACACTGTCTATGCTCATCAAGCCCGATGAGCAGCGTGCAGTCGCGGGTAATAGCATGTCCCAACGCACGAGAACATTTGTGATAGGTGTATGTCATGTGTGAAGCGTAAATATCAGACAGACTATGAAATGCATGCACATGCGTTATTAATCAGGAAAGAGTCCGGCCTGTTGGCTTGGATAAATTATGTAGGGGCCGTTTTCCAAACCCCAGCTTCGTTTCTATTCGGTTTCGATCATGCAGTTTGGCAATTCAGTGATGGAGCCAAAATGGAACCCAACCTGAAGTTTAGAAAATGACCCTATATAATGCCGTGCGCATTCTGGTGCGACGCGACACGCACTGTCTGACCGGACCTGCTGGTCTGAATGGGATTTTGCACGCGTGTGGAAGACTTCCAAATCCAAGCATATTGGTGATTGTTGTTATCAAGTGTTTTTTTTATTAAATAGATATTTAAACAGAAGTGACTGTAGTGCTGATTCCCTGTGGTTTATTTAGGCCTACTGTTGTACACAAACAAACTGAACTTAAGCGATGTGTCAGGGACAACGAAAACTGCGCCCTCTCCAGTCCTTCTGATTTGAGGCGTGCGATCGCACCCCAAAACCCCTAAAAGCTTTCTGAGAAGTGCTAATAATCGCACGCCTGAATCCCACTGTACCGCACACCTCGGCATACATTTACGGCATAATTATACTACATAATTTTTGGAAAAAAAGTATGTCATTAAAGAGAAAATGGCTTTACTGTAAACTAACCAAGATAAATATTATTAAACAAATGCCAAGTATTGTTTAGTCTCAGGTTGGACCACAGAATCACACGCCTTGAAAATGTACACGCCTAGAAAAATCCAGGTGTGCCTTTTTCAACACGTCTGTGATTTTCAAATCAGCAGGACTGCCTCTCTACCTACTTTTGTTTTGCCCCTACCTACACTAATTGGGAAGGCCTTGTAATCGGAAACTGAAGTAGTTCTTTTTTTGGCCTAATGCGAGCTTCAATTTTATAAATAAAAGTATGGATCGGCGGGCGCGACAGGCATTTTGTTGTTCAACTAGCAACCATTTCACTCCTGGAAACGCTCAACCGTTGCAAAACAATTGCAACGATTGCAATACAATTTCGGACAACTTCGGAAAATAGGGGAATTCCTCCCGTTTCGGTCACGTGACATTGGCGGCTACCGGACCTAATGTTTATCCAAATTTATAGTCAGAATCATTTGGTCTGAGAACCAGACTAAAAAAGTAACCCTTTGATTCTATACCAGCATCATCACTAACCTTAGGGTGGAAAAACGGGCACTGGGCATTGGCACAGTTTGGATGAAATCTGCACACTTTGGACACCTTGTGGGGCACAGGGGCTGTAACCACAAAAAAAAGGAACACAAACAAGAACAGATCAAAGAAAAATAGACAATCAAACCAACTCACTTAATCTAAAGGTAGGATACGCCATTGGTACATGTATTTGCTTGAATTATCATGGATGAGTGGATTTGGGGGGTTGTATTTTATAGTAAATATCGTTTATCAAACCACGGATGCTGAGAAATGTAAGAAAAAACAGCGTTTGTTTTCAACCGGCGTGGGACAGTTGTTCTTGTTTTTTCGGGATCGCCTTTGGCCATTTTTGTATTTTTTTATATAAAATTCAATTGTTTCAATAAATAGCACTATCATTTTGCTGGATGCCTACAATCATAAATTACTTTCAAAAAAGTAAGATATTTCTAAATAATTCTGTAGTAAATTTTTTCAATATCTGCAAATATATATATGGGGGGTCCTTTGAAAAAGTTTTAACAAAAGTGGGATAATACGGGTCCACGACTGTTTACACATTTGTGACCCGCTCCATCGAAATCAGGAATAAGTCGCAAAAAGACTTTTTGCACATGGTGAGAAAGGGAATTGCATAAGCTTTCTAATGATACCCATCACAAGTGTGTATCTGTTAAGGTTAACGAGTTATGGTCTGATGAAGATGACAGTTGTATATTTATTTGCCGAATCCACATTCCGAGAAAAGCAGCTTTGAAATAAACAAAATTTCCCAAAATCATACGGACAGCGCACACAAATCCTCTTCATATTCTTCTTTATTGATCGTTTTTACATACAATACATTAATGACATTAATCTGTGATAACTATACTTCCTAAAAATACAATGTTCAGAAAATCGACTTGGTCACGATTTTTACCCATGCATTCACTTCAACGGCCAATTGTGTAAAACGGCCTCAGCGACTTATTCCTGATTACGATGGAGCGGGTCACATTTGTGTGTAATGTTTTCCTAGCTTCAAGGTGGTTGGTGTTTTTATGTTTTTTTCTCTTTTCAGGAATCAGTAATTCAAGTTTCCTAAAAAAAATGCATGAAAGCATGTAGAAGTTATACAATTTTTTTTCTCAAAAACTTTAACATACAGAGCTACAGAAATAGGTAACACAAAAATATAATGCCATAGGTAAAGAAATTTCATCGGTAAAGAATATGTGAATTCATACCTTGAACGGGTGGCACAAAAACGGGTGGCACAAAAACCGCAGGAGGACTGATGGCTGGTGGGTGGCCTTGTTTTCTGGTGGCATGAGTGTACGGACAGTTGGGCCGGCTGCAGCGAGAATCGTACTTGCAGTTGGGATGGATGAACAAACATTTGTCCGCAAATTTACAATTTGGAAAGGTCCTGTTTGGGTAGAAAAGGAGTAATTTGAAGTCAATCGCCGATATATGATAGTGAGCATCAAAATAGAAACCAGATAAAATGTTGGACAAACCATCAACAAAAACATGATCAAATGCAAGAAAGAAAAACAATTGTGGTCGTAAATGACAGTAAATACAATGTAAATAAAAACTCTATTATCAATAACAAATTTCCATAACAAATTTCTCAGATTTTTTTTGGGAAAATCAAGTTTGGATAAACTATCACTAAGAACATTCTTCAAGCAATGTATAACTCTATGAATACAAATAACAATAAAGTAAGTTTTTGGATTCATTTTGATTAAAATTACATAGAGATTTTATGAGAACTACACTCAAGGAAAAAAGAAACGCAACACTGATTTGTTTTATAGTTTTCGCCGAATTTTGTTAAATTAAATGTACATGTATGTGTTTGAATTGCTGAAAATAGGGTTAGGGGCTAGAGTTAGGGGTTGGCGGACAGTCCAGTGGTGCACAGCACACTGCCGCTAGACATTGCAGAGATGGTCGCAGGTGGTTTTCAGTGACGAGAAGAGGTTCCAGTGCTTCAGGGCCGATGGTAGAGAGCGGGTGTACAGTAAACGCCACGAGCGGAAGGCCGACGCTTGTGTCCCCCAACCTAACCCTAACCCTAACCCCTAAACCTAACCCCTAAACCTAACCCCTAAACCTAACCCTATTTGTAGCGATTCAAACACATACATTTGATTTTACAAAATTCGGGCAAAACTATAATATAAAAAAATCAGTGGTGCGGTTTTTTTTCCTTGAGTCTATATTGAATGGTTCAATATAATGCATGGCAGTAATAAAGGCCATGCACAAGGCCAAGTATTTTTATCTGGTTCCGCCAGTATCCAAATTTAATTCAAGAAAACGCAAATTTGTGTCTCGTGGGGTTAATTTATTTAATGACTTTCCCTGCGACACATAAACATCCCTTGTCTCCCACTCTAGCCAGTTTTAGTGAGTGAGTATTTAGGGTTTAACGCCGTACCAGCATCAATGGCCATATTCACGGCGGGAACAAATTTCATTCAACAATTTTTTTTAATTTCACTCAACAATTTTTTATTTCATTCAACAATTAATGTGAAGAAGTTACAGTTTTAGAGGTGGGAGGAAAACCCCAGAAGAATATCCTGGGGAAAAACCCACGGAGTCGGGCAGGGACTGAAAACCCAATCCACATATTGGCCCAGACCCTAGCCAGTTTTAAGCAGCATTACAAGAACCTGGTATTTTAATATTTGGGAAATTTGTAGATTTGAGAAAAAAAGAAAAAAAAGGAGAAGGCGAGAAAAGAAGGAAAAACTATTTATTTACTGTTTTAATTATTTGTTTTAAATAATGTTTTTACTGTTTTAATATTTCTACTTTTATACTTTCAAATGTTTGTAATTGCTGGACACCTTTGAAAAAACAGTGATCCACTGAAAGGTTTACCCAGGGTAAAAAAGAAATAAGTAAAATAAATCAAAATAAATTTGAGTAGACCTACAAAAGTAATAATGTCACACTTTGTTTACATGGAACCGGTTGGGAACGAGATTCACCAAGCTCCTATGGGAAATGTGTGTAATTTAAACAAAGCGCGACGTCATTGCGTCTTGGGTCTATTGACATAGCTGATGCACAGTCGTACCTTACATGTACATACGTGCTGTGGACATTCCTTTGTATTCGTGTACAGGTAGTTAACCAGTTCGCGCCAGATGACGAATATAAACGCAAAGTTTTCCCCAGATCTCAAACGGATGACGCATAAACACGCCTCGAGCAAGGCCAGAAATGCGTGGGTGTATATGTACACATATGTGACCTGTCATCACAAAATGAGCGTAAAGTCGCACGGAGTGATTTTCCAGTACGGCCAGTCAAAGTCAAAATTTGAATTGAAGGGGTGGTCGATTTTGAGATTATATGTTTTTTTAAAAGACTAAATCCCCAACAATCAATTCCAAATTTCTCAGGACGATCAGATAAAACAAAATTAGTTTTTGAGACAATTTTGACTATGCCTTTCTATGCCTTACACACAATTTCTCGCAAGAAATGCCTGTTTTCTCATAATCTCTGTATTACGACTCCAGACTAAAAAATAAAAATAAAAACAATATTGAGTATCAAACCTCCAAGTGTTATATACCATTGGAAAGCTCTGTTTCCACAGAATTTAGAAATACCAATATCTCAATTTGTGATTTTTCCAACTTTACGCTCATTTTGTGATGGCAGGTCACATATATGTACATGTAGTACATGTAGTGGTATGTACTTATTACCTGCATGGCGTTGTAGGATGGACATAGATGCAATCACTGCCATTCTTACATGCAGGCCAGAACATACAACGCTCGGCCGTGGAGCGTTCCTTCTTGCTTAGGCTGGGGTCCTCCTCTTGAAACGAATCTGTCAAATTTAAAAAAGAAGAACTTGACTTCTGCAACAACTTGCTTACCAGTCTCCCACACAGTACAATCTATCGCCCTGCGACGTGCCACCGCACCTTTTTTTCGAAGTCGCTTCGCCGTAAAAAAACAATTGATTTTTCATCATTTGTTATAAAAAAAATATTACATGTGTTCCTAGTTCAAAGCATGCCGAATAGCATGGTAAGTGCCACTTGAACCCTGGTTGAACCGGTGACACAGCTTTTTGCAAAGGGAAGTGCTGCCCCACGAGTATCTCATTACTTTATGTACATAAAGGGGCTATTAAGTTCCTACTCTCAATATCACTATTGTTGATGACTGCATCACTGCATCAACTCAAGTGAAAAACCTGGGAGTAATCATGGACTGTAATATGAACATGCAGACACATACAGTATACAAGGTGTCCCGCCGTTGTATGTATCACTTGCATATTATTAGTAAGATCAAAAAGTATCCGAGTTTTCCCGCTATTCAACAGGTTATTACTTTGCTTATTATGACAAGAATCGATTACTGTAATGCATTGTTTGCTGGTCTTCCCCAATCTACGCTTGCTCCGTTACAGAGGGTCCAAAACTGTGCTGCTAGGATTCTCACCGGTACCAGAAAGTTTGATCACATTACTCCCGTGCTCATGGAACTTCACTGGCTCCCTGTTAAGAACTAAATTATTTATAAGCTGTGTATGCTGGTTTTAAATGTATAAACGGTCAGTGTCCTCAATATTTAAATGAATTGCTCCGCCTTACGAGATCTGTTTCAGGCAGAACCACTCGCCAGTCTCAAGATGCAACGAGATTGCACTGTCCTATGACTAAGTTGTCCATGTACATGTATGGCGACAGAGCTTTCTCATCGGTTGCCCCACATGAGTGGAATAAACATAATATTGCCCTCAGACAAGTTGACTCTGTCAAAAATTTAAATCAGGGCTCAAAACGCATCTTTTTAAGCAAGCTTTTTTTAACCTAATTGTCGAATTTTCATAACCCTGTTTTTAACTAGTTTTGTATTTATTTTTTGTAATATAATTCTATGTGGGCGGGGAGATTGGCGGGGCATCGACCTCCAGGACACCGGGAACCCGGTCCGGGGTCACGGGCTCGGGTCTCGCTTTGCTAGTTTCTTTGTTCACATTGAGATTTGTGCAGGTTTGCCTGGTCGGTTTTCCTTGTGGTTTGTTTGTGTATTTAATAATATAATTTTAATATAATTTTGCATAATAGTATCTTGAATATATAATGGTATTTGTTTTGATTATTTTTTAAAATCTTTGTAGATAGTTATGTATTCGTCATTCTAGTTTTTTCTAAATTTTTGTTTACATGTACAAGTCTATTTAATTTGCTTAGTGGTGTATCCCTTTCTCTATGATGGTAAATTTATTTGTATTAAGTAAATTTTGTTGGTATTTAATCAACAATTTTACTGTTAATATTTCTACATCTTGAAGTAAAGCGCCTAGGAGCATGATTTATTTTATGGACGGGCGCTATATAAATCTTAACTTATTATTATTATTATTATAACTACATGTATTATAACTATTCAAGTCTGGGTTTACCAGACCTACCCAAGCAATTAATCATGCTATTGTTGCCTTGTCCCATTCAACAACACCAGCTGGGATCGAATATATTCAGACACTATGGGAAAGTACTGTGTTGACATATAAAGCCATAAAACCGAACAACATTGGGGTTATACACGAAATACAACCGACTTTAAAAAAAGTACGGACGCGCATTTGTGTAAAAATAAAATGGCCGCACGTCACAAGGTTAACTTGTTCAAAACGCTGCTGATTGCTTTCTAAAAGGTTCCAAACCGGTCAAATACGGCTTCAGTTCAAGATTCTCCACCTCACATTCAAGACACTACATGGCTCCGCCCCTCTGTATCTCAAGAACATGTTGCAACGCCGGTCTGTCAGGTCAGGTCTGAGGTCAACGAGCAATAAGCCTGTTATTACTCGGACTCGACTAGCCATCTATATGGAGATAGAGCTTTTTCTAGAGCATTGCCCCTCGCCAATCGAACTCACTTTCCGAGTACCTCAATAAAGAACATGATATCACATACTTTCAACAGCATCTCAAATCACGCATTTTCTTTTTTTATCCTAAACACAAAATTGAGTTTTACTTTTCTCCACTTAGACCGGCAACATTGAGTGTTTTTCAGATAAAGTGCGCATTTAACATCACCGGCCGACACTCGGGGTAAAAATGAAGCTTGCCGGCCGGCACAAATTTTGCTGAATCACATCGCAATTTTGTACTTTTTGCTGCATCGCAATTTTGTATGTGTTCATTTGTATGCTGCATGCCGCAATCACTGATGCACTGGCCGCATGCATGCATCATCACCGTAAGACATGTAAGAGCGCTTGCAGGTTTTCCTGGTTTTCAGACCAAAATATTCTGACTAATATTTCTGGTTCATTAGGTCAGGAAACCAGACTATCCAATGTTGTGACGTCCTGTCGTTTTGTTTTATTCAATCATAGAGGGCAGGCTATCATCCAACTGGGCAGGCAGTGGCCGGCTATGTACATGTACATGTTGGTACGTACGTACGTACGTACGTACGTACGTACGTACGTACGTACATGTATGTATGTACGTACACGCACTTTACTCGATTGGCCCGCGAGCGTGCGCTACTCGTTCTTGATATTACCGGCTCTCAGCCCGAAAATAGCCGGCAGTAAAACATTTCTAGCTTCAACCCTGTGCATACCTTCAGGTGTATACTGCATTTCTTCTACTTGGTCTATTTGGGGTTTGCGTGTGATAAATGTCAGACGGTTGTCTCCACCGAGGTACTCGTCGGTGGCTGGCTGCTGTTGATGTTGCTGTTGCTGTTGCTGTTGATGCTGATGTTGTTGCTGTTGATGCTGCTGCTGCAGCAACTGCTGTTTCCTTTGCTGCAGTATGATCTCTTGCTGCAACACCAGCTCCTCCTGCTGCAGCCGCGCCAGCTCTTCCTCTTCTCGCTCCTTTCGCTGCTGCTGCTGTTGCTGGAGCTCAACAAAGTCAGCGTACATCATGCTGTTGTCTACGGTTCGGGTGAAGGAGAGACGGGGTGCAACTCTCGCTGACTTGCGCGGCTTGGTTTTGGCCTTGCGCACAGCGCCCTCCAGGGTCACGATGAACTTGGGACTGACGGGTCTTACAGGTGCTCCGCTGCAAAGACAAAAGTCAATACAAGTCTTTGTCTGTTTCTAACATACATTTTATTTTCAAGAATGTCATTTTGAAAATTGTAGACATTTAAAAAAAAATTCAGAATCTTTAAAAAACACCAAGGCAAAAACACCAAGGCAAAAATACCAATGACAAATTTGTGCATTTTCGCATTTGAGGGCGTCAAGCTCCATTTACAAAAAGTGCTAAATCCTATAAATTTCTCCAAAAGTAAAAAAACGTTGAAAATTTAAATCTTTTAAAAAAGATCTTAGGGTAAAGGCCGTTTCATACGAATGAGATACGAAAAACATTTGCTGCGAACATGAGTTGGAGTTGAAATGTGTTCAAGTTTTGGGGATTCGCAGCACGAAAATTTGCTGTGTCGTCACAAATTCGGGTTCGTGTTCACACAGAGTATGAACAAGGCTTATAAGGAGGTATAATAACGATCCGCCAATTATAAAACAAAGATTTTTCCATTTGAAATGAAAAAAATAAATGTTGATAAACTGCTGCTGCTTGTGAGGACCCCCCGTGATTTCTCGTGGACCTCAAGACTGACCTTTGGCAGGAGGTCAGCGGGGTCGGCGTGTACATCGGTTCAGCAACTCGTTGGTCAGCACTGTCATCCTCAACAACGTAGACAAGTTGATCGGAACTGGTCTCCGACGACAGGCAAATTTGTCGGGAGTCTGGACTCTCTGTTTCATCTGCTAAAAGGAAATGGTCAGAAAGAAAAAATAGTTATAATAAAACTTATCAGCACGATTTAACACCACTATCACACTGGGCATCCGACCTCGTTAAGACCTCCCCAATAAAACAAAAATGAAAATTGTGGTAAAAATCGTGATAAAATCGGGTAGAACATGGTGTGATCATATTAGAAATGAGAATGGTCGTAGTATGATCTGGAAGATCGAGGCAATCGGGGAGTCGTTTTCCGACCATTAAGGGTTGCGCTTAATTGTCGGGAAACTTTCCCAATTTGACAAATTTGTGGCACAAACGTAGTGAGAACTTAGTAAAATCGGGTTGTTCGGGGCAAGTACAATCTTGTAGATCGGGGCCATAACAGATGAGAACAGGGAAACATATCGGGGCTTTCTTTCTCCCGATTTGAAGCCGTTTTCGAGCCAACCTTGCCAAGACCCTCCCGATTTCACTATGTTCTCTGTACGATTGTGCCACATTCACACCAAGTTTCCACCAAGATTCATCCTGATCATACCACGATTTAACCCTTCTTGCCTCGTTCAACCAGATTTAACAACGTAAGAGCTACGTTCCCACTATGTTATATACGTTCTTGTTACGTTTCCACTACGTCCTAAACACGACGTCACCTGATTCACATACCACGAGGCATAATGCTATGTTGAAGTTAGCAGGTATAGTGCTCTGTAGAACATCAAAACAAGAATGATACATAAACCGAATCGGCAGTATTTATAAGTCCTGGTATGGACGTTTTAGAGAACGGATGGGTCGTGTCTGAAACGTGGCCCAATCTTGGCACAATTGGATTAGTCTTGGCTTGATCTGGACAAGAACTTGGCACGATCGGGTAGATCGGGGTACAATCGGATGAAATCCTGGTAGTATCTAGACATAAACTTAGAAAAAAATTGTGGCACAAACGTCGGGAAACGGTATGGTCGGGGAAAGATCATGGTGCAGTCGGGAAGGATCTTGACAAAAACGGGAAACAACTGCATATTCCAATGTTATCCCGATTGTTTTTGGATTTTTCAACCGATGATGTCCTGATTTAGGTGAATTCTAAAATCGGCTTGTCGGGAATGAACGTAGTTAGGTTGGGGTTCAGTGTGATAGGGGCTAAAGACAGAGTGAACCCCCTTTTTGTCCCTATACCCTATACCCTATACAGCAAGATATGGGACCGACGAACTCCCTCTTAGTCCCCTATACCTATACACTCTCTAGAAGTAACCCCCTTAAAAAAACCAAAGAATTCCTGAGAAACCACAACATTCCGCAAGCACAATGACCACCACAAAAGAGGGGGGTGGGGGGGGGTTTCTTCGTCCCATATCTTGCTGTACATGCTTTATGACAAAAAATAATAGTGTTCAGCTTTGGTAGACTTCCGGCTATTATTAGACTGATAGTATGAAAACAAAAGTGTAGACCAACAGTATTATTCAACAGGTTAACAGAGAGGTTAAACCAACAGCATGAAAAGAGCTGCACCTAATATCACAAAACCTTACACAATGGCACAAGTTCCCTTGCACCACAAATTATTGCGCAACTTGCACAACATTTGTTTTCCAGTGTAACATTTTGGTTTCACTTTCACGAATGTTAAAGGGATCGTATACGATAGTATAATGCATTTTTAGAAACTGTTCACTTTGAAGTACTGCGGTTATGGAAAAAGATATCACCTTTTATCCCCAAAATTTTGAATCTGAGAAGCGTTACTGCAGTGACGTTTCTCAGATTGTGTATTCCAACGCAGATTATTCTTCCTGCGTGGACAAAACCGCTCCAGAATTTCGGCAATATCCCAAAATCGCTACCACCTTTTGAAATGGAATTTTTACAGGTTAGTTTTATGATGTATATCTATAACTATATAGGATTGAAACAAACAGTGGGTTCCAATTACCAATCGTATACGATCCCTTTAAGTTGAAAATTTGTTGCGCAAAGTCCTATGCATGGAACAAGCTACGCACTTTTTGGTGAAAGCGGCTGCAGGTTTGGTAGACACCCAGTGAGTTCTTCACCTTGCTCTTCGTCATCAGCATAATACTCTTCAACCTGCTGCGACGTCATCGCGGGATCGGCCGGCACCGTGATGAAATCCTGCATGTCGTAGTCCCGCTCCGTCAGCTCCATGATGCGTGAGCGCGACACCAGTCCCATCGCAGGCATCTCCATCTGGACCCTCTGCTGGACGGCCCCAGCACCTCCCGGAGCCTGCCTGAGGATGGACAGGCTCTCCTTAGCTTCCTGGACTGCCTTCAGAAGAAGGCTCCTCTTTGGAGGCGATTGCTCCTTGTGCCTGTTATAAATAAAACCAAGAAATTGTTGACCGCTGTGATGTGGGGCACGTTATTGTCACAACGTAAAAGTGCCTTGTGTCCCTAGGGTGAAAGGATTATCTGTCCAACATCACGTTATGGCAGGATCCACTGCTGGCTATCTCTCTGCATGCAGTTCTTCTATGAGATATTCAGGACATCTGAGAAATATGTAAATGGAGAAGACAGTGTGGTAGAGCAGTTTTAACCCTCAGGAATTTGCAGGATTGATGATGGTTCCTAGACAGAGGGCTTTGGTGGTTAGGGTTAAGAAGTAAAACTATACTATGGAGCTGCTAAGCACAACAAATTGCTTTGCTTTCTTGTGCTAATAGAACAAGAAGGTCTTGCTCCAAACAGGTTACCAGCCAAAACTCCATGTCCTTTTAATGCTAAGCAAAAAAAACAGTTTAATACCAGTCACAAACTATATACATCACCTGCAAATTTGCATGGAATGAATGAATTTTTATGCTAAGCAAGTTTTTTGTGCTCAGCAGCTCCATGAAATTGGCTCAAGATGTAAACGAACTGTTTACAAACTGTTGCAGAAGCGACTGGATGTTGGACCTACCTGATTATCTTGAAGCGTCGGGGGACCATCTTGAGTGCCTTCTGTTTCATCTTTGCAGTCAGTACTTGATTAGTGGAAGCTTCAGCTGCGGATACAGCCTTCTTCAACAAGGAAGTGTTAGCTTGCTTAGCCACTGGAAGGGTTGGTCTGTAATGTAAACACAAAAAAACAAGATCGTTCAACAAAGAGGTGTTTAGCGTGCTTAGCCACTGGAAGGGTGGGTCTGTAATGTAAAAAAAAAAAACCAAGATCCTTCAACAAGGAGGTGTTAGCTTGCTTAGCCACCGGAAGGGTTGGTCTGTAATGTAAACAAAAAAAAACAAGATCCTTCAACAAGGAGGTGTTAGCTTGCTTTAAGAGCCACTGGAAGGGTTGGCCTGTAATGAAAAAAACAAACCAAGATCCTTCAACAAGGAGGTGTTAGCTTGCTTTAAGAGCCACTGGAAGGGTTGGCCTGTAATGAAAAAAACAAACCAAGATCCTTCAACAAGGAGGTGTTAGCTTGCTTTAAGAGCCACTGGAAGGGTTGGCCTGTAATGAAAAAAACAAACCAAGATCCTTCAACAAGGAGGTGTTAGCTTGCTTTAAGAGCCACTGGAAGGGTTGGCCTGTAATGAAAAAAACAAACCAAGATCCTTCAACAAGGAGGTGTTAGCTTGCTTCGCCACTGGATGGGTTACTCTGTAAAGCTGCAAGCCAAAGCCAAAAGTCAAAGCCTCAAGCCAAAGCCGCAAGCCAAAAGCCACAAGCCAAAAGCCAAAGCCGCAAGCCAAAGCCGCAAGCCAAAGCCGCAAGCCAAAGCCGCAAGCCAGGGCTTGTACAAATTGTTAAAATCCTGTCTGTCTCAACTCTCTTTTCTTACCTCCTCTGGGGCAGCACGGTGCTAGCAACCTTCTTGCCAAAGCTAGCAGGCTCGTCACTGTCCTCGTCCACTTCTACATTTAGCACCCGACCAATCACTGAACCCGGAGCCTTGCGTTTACGAGAGGCCTACAAAGCAGAAACAAGAAATATTTCAAAAGTTAGTCGGGCGGTCACGTGAAAAGCTAGCATTGATAGAGATAGGGTTTCAGACTTACTCTGAGATAAAAGATAGGAACTTTAGCATATTCTGCAATTTCGAGGATTTGGAGAAAACTAAGTAGTGATAAACTGCTTGACAATACAGGGGCCGATTTCCCGACATGCTAAGACTCGCGTTACATGTAGGAAGAGTAACTCCTCCTAACTAGCGGCTCCTCCTAGCATCGATTTCAATAAACTTGTCTTAACTGTTTCAAATGCCACACGTGTATCATAGACTCGGAAGCAAGTTTCTTGGGAAGAGCTTTTTTGGTAGCACTGATACGCATGCGTTTAATATTAGAATACGCCCCATTGTATGCGTGGTGGTCTATACCCGTGGTGGAATATTATTAGTTATCCCACAAGCGCGTGTGATACACAAAATAACTTAGTGCCCCTGTGTCCCCTCATCCCACGATGCCGAAGGCCGAAAGGTATATAGGACACAGACACACTACATTTTCCGTGTTCGAAGAGCGCGAACGTGATAACAACATTATCTTTATGCAAACTTGACACGTGGAACACGAACGGCGCTGTGCGCAAAACTATACCACACGCGCGTATCATAACAGTTCGCAGAATGTGACAATGGGATGCAAACGCGCAGCTTTTGAATTTCCAATGATTTGTGCAGCATTGTGTTTTGCATATCGCGCAATACGTGGAGTTAAAACAGTGCAACAGGCACGAGTTGCGTAGCAGTTTAATACTGCCATTTTTGAGAACCTGCCAATTTTCAACTTCATACAGTGCCCGATTCTAGAGACAATCAAATTACAAGATGACACGCACACACACACACAGATTCTTAGAATTATAATATGATGACCCTAATTACGCTGTGCAGTTTTATTAGGCCAAAACAAAATAGTTCTGCTTCCAGTTTACCAGACCAACCCTAATTTCAGGCCCCGACCCTAACGTTTTTATCGGCCAACAAACAAACAATTTAAAATAGGGGAAAAAATATCCAATCTTTTCTATCTCCCAAAATGCTTCTCAACAACCTAAGTTTACATCGAAAACTCTTGTTTGCCTTCTTACGTAAATTCACAAAGTATTACAAAACATGCATCAATGCTACACTGGTTCCCGCCGCACGCTCATTAAAAGTGCCAAAAAAGGCATGATGTATAAAATGCGGCAACCAGTGTATGCACATGGCCGACTATCACAGCCGCTTTGTTTAAAATTACTGCAGAGTGCATGCACTGCAGTTGGTCGGATCTGACATCGTAAACATGCCAAGTACGAACATTGATGGAGAAAGAAGATTTGTGCAAGTTAATTCGTAGAACTTGGTCTGTCTTGTCTATGTATGTATTTCCCATAATCATAAATTTATTTCGAGCTTGTACCGCTTGTACTCCAAGTGACAATGCAGCATGTTTCCCTGACATTTCCTGCCGCAACAGAAAGTGCATTACGCACGGTAATACCGCTTGATAAATTGACAGTGTTCCCATTTTTTTCTGTTGTTGCTATCGTTGTGCATAGTATCGGTGTGCACGACCAAAATTCGTCATTATTTTTAAGAATTATCGACCATAAATATTGTTGACATTAATTAAGGCAAGTTTTTATAACTTTTTGTGGCCATTTTGTTATGGCTTTCGTAACGAAAATAGAAACATTTGGAGCACGATACATGCGACATACTGTGCCAGAATACCTTCTACAAACTGGTAACCTGTAATTGTGCATGTAAATAAAGTCGCATTGCATTTACCAGTGTCAAGTGTGGTATTGCTCGCGATCGCACACGCCATGGATTTGTCACAAATTGTGTTTGATATAATCACCCCATTCAATCAGCACAAAAACAAATTGGCCAAAACCCCAACTTTCCGACCTTACCTTCCGACCCAATTTTGGAAAGGCATGTAATCGGAAGCAGAACTATATATTTTTGGGTTGGTCTTACCGTTGGCAAAGTTTGTGACACTTTCAGACTCCTGGGAGCACTGGATGTTACATTGGATTTCTTGCCCTTGTGTTGGCGCTGAGAAGCTTTGCTCTTCTCTATACGGGTCGAGGACTTCTCCTTGACTGAAGCTATCGGTGAGACAACTACTGACTGCTTCTTGCTCACCTTGGGCAAAAGAATGGGAAATTGATGATGAATTCTTTACGCATATAATAGCCAAACTTTCTTGCTAAAAAAAAGAGGATCTGGGCAGACAGATGAAAAGTGACTTTCGAACCAACCATGTGCAAGGTCCCTATGAATTTTCTAGAAAGAGAAACCCATCTAGGTTGTCCCTCTTTTTGGGAAACATCACACTGGCTGGGGAAGATGAGCTGGAAATCTTGGGAGTTACAGTTTATAAAAACATTCACATGGGCAAAGCACATTTCAAAAATGTGACCTGGCACCATGAAATGGGTGGAAAGTCGCAAAATGACAAAATTGACATTATTACATTTCTAGAAAGAAGAAGTCCTAAACTTTCAAATGATGTATTGACTATTGTGTGTTGCTGTAGCTTATTCCTAGCCGCCGCTATACTCTTTTGAAACAGCTAAAGTCATGCTCCCTTGTTTTGAGAAAACGGAGTTCAAAGTCCGTAAACCGTGCCAACTATACTATCAATCAGTGCAATTCAGCCACAAAAAAAAAACAATTTAGAGTTTTAATTGAGCAATTTAATTTTGGGGTATGATAACGAAGGTTTTTTTGTATGTAAAAACGTTAACAACTCGAAACCGACCTCCCACTTGAAAAATGAACATTTCGGCCAATAACTCATTTTAGACATGTGCGACTTTCCGCTCATTTCGTGGTGCCAGGTCACAAATGTCTGCTAGAGCTGAACAGAAGCTGGGAGCTTAAAAGAAAGTTGCTAAGAAGTTGGACCTAAAAGGAAGAGCAACTGTCTACAAGCCACAGGTTCACAGTGTAATGGAGTACGCATCTCTGTGCTACATGTAGATGAGTGCTTCAACATGTGCCACCACACTTCGACTCCTTAACCTGGTCGCGCCTGGTTTATTTTAACATCACCGAGCTGACGCGCGATATTATTTTTAACGAAACTCGATCCGAGACGGGTTCAGGCCGATAGTCCTGGGAAGCACACCCACGCATTTCCGGCCTTGAAAGCTGCTGACAGACATTTCCGACTTGCTCATGGCGTGTTTATGCGTCATCCATTTTGAATCTGCCGAAAACTTTGCGTTTATATACGTCATTCAGCGCAAACTAGTTAATAAAATCCAGAGCAAAGCTTTCTGCATCATCAAAGTGGACGAACAGAAGGCAAGAGTGAATCTCAACACTCCATCTCTTCATCATAGGCGTCAAGTGGCTGCTTTAGCAGTTCTTCACAAAATGCATACGAATCTTTGTCCAACATATGCTCCCAGCCCTATGAGATACGGCGCGCAACACGCTTCTGTTTGTCTATGCCGAGACACGAACTTGCTGAGACACGAACTTGCTGAGCCAATCGCTAGGACTTAACTGCAGTGTGGATGAACGTTCTGCCTGTGGAATAATTATTCCACAGTATGAATATTAATCCACACTGCAGTAATGTCTGGAACAGACTCCCAGATTGTGTAGTCGGATAATTTTAAGTCAGTGGTGGTCTCTCTTTTCTTTTAAGGAAGGTGCATCTACACCTTTCAACACATTGATGTGGTGCTAGCTCTTTCTCCCTCTAAGCTGCTGTGAACCACTGATTGGCCCATGAAGACTTTGTTTATAGACCTTACTGACTACATGTACATGTAATTCTGTACATGACCACAGTCATACTCCACGGTTCACCTTAGCATTTTATAAAAAACCTGCAGCAATCTGGTCACATGTGGGACAGGATCTGGACAAGGACCAGATCAAAGTTCCATACTTCCAAAGTGGGTAAAAACAAGGAGCCACTTTTCGGAATACGAGTTCTGTTCAAACATTTGAGAACGTTTAAAAACAACCTTTCGCTATTTTTGTGTAAACAAATTAACTGTGTACACATCTACATGTAGAATGTATACCTCTATTACCTCGGAGACCATTGCCTCTTGCGCCAGCTCCTCATCCAGAAAGTCGTTAGTTTCCGGCTTCAAGGAAATCACATCCTGGGAGGGATCCGATTTACCAACTAGTTTCAGAGTTGCCGCTGGCGTTACCAGCGGCTTCTGAGCAGCGGTTGATGGGGCAGCACTGGGGCTCGCCACTGGGTCGTTAACTGGTGGGATTGGCTCCAGCTGGACCTCGCTTCCTTTGGGATGCTTTGACGAGACGAGCTTCCTTTCTTTGGCCCTTTTGGTCTTGGCGGCATGCTCTTTGGCCTTCTTGGGCTTTGGATCCTGCGAGGGCTTTGGATCCTGCGAGGGCTTTGGATCCTGCGAGGGCTTTGGATCCGGCAAGGGCTTTAGATCCAGCAATGGCTTTGGATCCGGCGAAGGCTTTGGATCTGGCGAGGGCTTTGTCAGCTTCTCCAAGATGCTTTGCAACCTGCAACAAGAGAAGCTGGTCTTATATTCAAGTTTTTTTCCTGACAGTCAAGACATTGGATTCAAATTACATCTTGCCAACATGACAACATTTGAGTGTATGCTTGTTGAAATTGTTCAATCAAAAGTGTTAAAGTATGATTTTGAGAAGTACTGAAATTGCGTTACAACAGGTTTTGGACATAATTCGGATGCCATGTCACGCCGTGTCCAAACTTCATGGAATGACCCACATAAAATATGCACTTTCCATAGTGAAAGGGTCAGTCATTTGACAGCTTACCAGGACGTAAAGATCACAGTGTTGTTTCCAAGAAACAGGGACAGATCGTCAGTCATTTGGGCCTGTGATTTCTTGTTGGCAATCATGACCATGATGTAATCTGGCAGCTCGTCATCTGCAGGAAGACAATAACAGTGAAATGACAGTCAAGTACTTGCAAGTTGGGCAAGACATGTAATTGCAACTAAGAAGCTCATTTGAAGTACAATTTTATAAATGCACAGACAGTACAAGTTTTGTAATTATCAACAATTCATTTGTAATGTGGACTTCTCATTTTGCCTTCGACAACCATGCGCATGAATATTTTTACTTGTATGTACTTGAATCTCTCCTTTCAGTCCTTTAACAAGTTCGCGCCGAGATTATTTTAACATCACCGAGCCGAGAGGCGGGATTGTTTTTAACAAAACTCGATCTGAAGCGGGTTCAGGTTGATAGTGTGGGAAGCACACCCACGCATTTTCGGCCTTGCTCGATGCTGACAGACATTTCCGGCCTTGCTCGTGGCGTGTTTATGCGTCATCCGTTTTGAATCTGGGCAAAATGTCATCAGGTGCGAACTGGTTAAAGGAATGCGACCGTTGAAACGTGTGTACATCCACATGTAACTTTAACCCTAACTTACTGGACATAGTTCCTAGCCATTGTAAAAATTTGATAAAGCCTCAATCCTCCAAAAACCTCCGTTATTAATTGGGTTTGTTCACTGACGTGGTGGCCACTGCCTCAATCCTACAAAATCCACAAACTGTGGTGTTTATATTGAGGCAGTGCCGATGATATCCAGAAGCAGTACGTGCAGATAATTTCAAGTATTATTTTGGATAACATTTATGCACGGCTTTTAGCCTAACAACACAAGGTACAGCCAGAGCAAGTTCGATGAAGGACCAATGATTCGCTAGGTCGTGGTTGTGACGTCACTAGCACATGCACCTTGAAGTTGCAGTGCAAACGACTCTAGGCAAACTATGGATGATTTTTGGTGGCGCTGAAAATAATGTACTTGGGTCTGTCCACAGTAAACGTTACAACTGTGTGACATTTAGAAGAAAATTTTAACTGTAAAATGTTTCCATTTTTTTTGGCTTGCACATATCTTCCCCCTATATCCTTGTTAGTTTAGAAAGGTAAAGATAACTTTAGCAATATTTAAGAAGTTATTGATGGTTAATCTTTAAGATGTAACGTTTGTCACATGGACAGACACTTTTCTTTTTCTAACCATAACTCAAAGCAAGATGAACAAATTTAGTAATTTTTTGTTTTAGTATGATTAAGTGAACTCAGTGTTATTATTTAGAACATTTTTTAAGAAACTTTATTCTTTCTTAAGAAATTATGGGAAGAAGTATGCCATGAAAATAACGTACGTCACTGGGACAGACAAGACTGTATCAAATTATAATTATTTGGATTGATAAAGAACTTTTTAACAACTGAGAATAGTAATTGCCCTGAAAACCCCCCAAACAAATTCTTTAGACTGTTCAACCATATACATAACTGGAAATGAAGAAATACTGACATCTTATCTGAAATAACGTTTGTTACATGGACAGACATCAATAATCACGTTTGTCACGAGGACAGACATTTTTTTTCTTAAATTAACAAATAAAAGTAAAAACCATGATTGATAACTAGCCTAACTTATTAAATATTCTTTCAAAGTTAACTTGTTATTTTTACTTGCAGAAAGAAGTTTTAATTTAGATTTTAAACTTGTAATTTTATTTTACTGAATAATGTTTGTCACTGGACAGACATCACGTTTGTCACAGGACAGACACGTGCATTGTACAATGTAAGATCACGTATGTCACTTTGCCATGAGTTGGGGACAGACATACTCTTCATTCTTCGTTCAGCCAAATGCACAAACCTTTCTAAGAAAATAATGGCAGTTGCATTGCACATATATCTTTGTTATAAATGTATGTGCAATTATAATAATAATCCTTAAGGATTTTTACAGTTGGCAAGAGATTAACTGATGTGACATACGTTGCAAAAAAATGGACAGAAATTTGCATTTCCTTCAAATGGATCTGTGTTTTGTTACCCAACGAATCCAAATGCACAAAAATGGTATTCAGAATAAAAGCCAGATGATTTCTCAGCAAGATAAATATATTTTTGTTGAAATTTATTGTTGATAAAATGTCAGTACCAGCCAGTATCACGTTTGTCACCAAATGGACAGAACCGTGACGTACGTGATGGCTGAATTAGCTGTTCCTAAATTCTTGATTATTAACACCTTCAATAAAGAAAGAGCTTGAAAAATGATCAGATTTCTCATATTTGATATCTTTGCCAACCATAATTTAACATGTAAATTGTTTTTCTGTGTAATAACACCCAAATATAACCTGGAGAAAAACATGAGTTGCCATGGTTTATGCATGTCCCACCAGGACCCCCAAAACTTTGCTGGACATTTTTATAAAATTTCTCATTTTTGTATTAACCAACAACCAAATCCTTTATAATTGTGTACACTATCTCTCAACAATTGTACAACTACTATTACCATCATTAAAGTTTATTTTCTGAGTTTCAACACACTTTAAATGAGAGCTAATTGGGATGTTGTGCAGTTGTAACATATAGTGTGGACAGACCCACTTACACCAGCAAAAAAATATTTCAACACGATACTTCTGTTTATTTACAACGTAATATAGTTATTGCGTAGTTTAACCCTAACCCTACCTAATGCTACTTTTTACTACTAGTAGTAAAAAGTAGTATGCAGTACTCTCACTGACTTGTGTGCAATGCCTGTAGTAATTTTAGTATTTAGTACTTCACCCCTTATTGCACTCGTAGTACTTTTTAGCATTGGGTCCCTCTGCTTGCTGAGTGTGCATGGCCCATGTATGCTGTGTAAGGTGTTCTAAACTCTACAGCAAAAATTGTCACTTGAGACACAATGAGTCAAGGCTGGACTACTGCATTTTTTGCCAGGTAAGTATTACTGACCTGTATTGCCACTATTAGTATTTTGTAGTTGGCAGTATCTGTACTCTGTCAGTACACACCCAACCATCAGTCACGGAGAGACCCAGTGCTACAAAATACTAAGTAGTATTCTGTAGTACGCAGTTCTTTAGCCCAAATTAAGGCCTAGGGGGTTAGGGTTAAGATAACTTACACACAACAGCCGTTCTTATTGTACAATAGTGACAAAAGTGACATAATTAAATATTAATGTGGACAAAAATATGCTACATGTAGTTTGAACGGCAAAGATTTCTTGTCTGCCATTTTATTTTTATGGTTGGTCCCTGCTGCACTAAACACCTCAACAAAAGTAAGTCCCCCTCTCAACAGTTCGTCATAACATCGTCAGGTAAAACATTTTACCAATCAAACTTAGTTAAAAATAATCCTATGACTGTTTCCTAAATGTTGTTTGAAAATAAAATATTTCCATAACTTCATGGCTGAATGAGCTCAAATTAATGAAAAAAAATGCCCTTCTCAAAAGTCACAAAAGTTTATGTATGGCTTCTTACTAATGGAAAAAAACACCTGTGGTCGAATGCAGTTTAAAATACACACCAAGTGTACATTACTCTAATCTGTAATTAATCCAGGATC
>JBAIAA010000495.1:0-200658 GCA_037893245.1 Crossaster papposus | reverse complement strand
TGTGAGAGTATATATGTCAGTCCGTGTCATTTGACCGGTGGGGGGGGGGGGGGGGGGGGGGGGAGGGGGTGCCTCATCAACCCACCCTTACTCCCATCTCTCTCTTAATCCGCCACTGGTCGTATATTAATTAAATCGGTTGAATTTGTTTTAAAAATTCCAATGAATAACTATTCGGCTCATTGGCGTCTTGTTTTATATAATAAGGCCCATCCAGTTTTCAACGATTATTTTTACTAACTACTAAGTGGTATAAAAAAACACGAACTACTTCAGATGTCATGCAGGCTATATTTTATCATTGCTCCATGATTTTATATAACAACGTTCGCGATGTACCGCGTAGGCTATACATCAACAGGGCTGTAAATGGTTAACGTGGTGCGACCGATGTACAATTATGTATCAATTATTACAGAAATCCTACTTCGTTGATATTTAATTATTACCAGACTTAATATCGTCTCTTCAACACTCCAATTATAATGAATATAATGGCCCCATGTACTTCTATTCTTCCCCCAAATTGCAACCGTAAATTACATTGTTTCGCTGCAGTAAGCGTATTGGACAGGCTATCCTATAGCCTACCCGTTGGTCCCTGTTGGTATGAAATCAAGCCGTATTTTGTTTTGTCATCAAGCTCTCGTAATACGCTGTCATACACTCAAGTTCCCAGAATTAAGTAAACACTGAATACGAGACCAGCGGAATTAGATCTTGAATTTAATCGATTGCGTTTATCTGAAAAGTAAACCTACTGTAATGCAGGTAATTTATAATGATAATTAATTGGCGGAACTTTCGGAATAAACCAAATATTTCGTGATTCAAATGTTGATAGTTCGGTTCTTCCGTTGTCTTTTGTTTCAGGTAACAGCACATTTTTAGCAAATAATAACTGTATGGTACGGAACCTGGTTCAGCATCTGAGGGGAAAATGTGGAATCACTGACGAAAAAGGTCAGAAATATTGACAGATTGTTGTTGCTCAAATGAAGGCCAACTTTAACCAGTATTATTAGACGCATATCGTACTCCTCAAAACAGCCTATGTTTTCTCCTAACGATTTTTCACGTGTATGTTTTATTTTAACGATAAAACTTTATTCAAATTTTGAGCGTCTGCAACGCTCTGATAATTATTTGTTTTGAGCGCAAATGATCCCGCCCGATTAAGGCACTCTGCTAATAAATTAGATTTTTATAAAGAACTTAGTACTACAGTATTTTGCACATACGATTCGAGCAGTTTTGATGATAAAACGCAGAAAATCCTATGTACATTTGTACCTTAATTACCCTTTTTTTCTTTCTTTCAGTGGTGCTCGATTTGGCCGACGAGGAAGGCAACTTACAGAATCTGGGTGATTATAACCCGTGTTTTCCCGCTGCGAGACTCCTTCAACCCAAAGTCACCTATATCCCCATCCTTATTGAACGTAAGTTAACGTTCACTAACGCGTTCAAACGTTTTCAGACATTGCGTTTGTGCATTAATTTTAAATGTGTAACGTTTATAATGGCTACCGTTCATGTATGTTTTATTTGAAACGTTTTACGTTAATGGCTCATTTCGTTTCTCGTTGGTTAACTTGTGACGTTTCAAGTTGAGAACTAAATTCACAACGTCTTGGGTTTATTGGTTTTATTCAAAACGTGCAACCTTGATAGCTAATCGTTCGTTTCTTTTTTATTAGTTGAAACGTTTTACGTTAATGACTAATTTCGTTCTCATTTTATATGAAATATATGTTACGTTAATGTGAACATCCAGGGGTAACTTTGGCACGTTTTCAATTTATCTCAACGATCACGAAAGGGTTGAAAAATAATACCATACTGAATTTTAGATGATATTATATAATTTCACAAAAAGTTGCCCCAAACTGCCAAAGTTACCCCGTTTTACGGTACTAATAGTTCTGTTTATTTGAAATGTGTTTCGTTAATGACTTATTGCGTTTGTTTTTTGAAATGTGTTATGCAAATAAAATTGTAAAAAAAAAAAAAAGACATTGAGCAATTTATTTTAAAGATTTCTTTTATTTTTGTATTCCTTTTAGGAAACGATGACAACACGCTCAAACCGTTTACGCCGATGGTTAAACGTATGACGAAAGATCCCGATTTTATGAGTAAGAGCGGTAAACGTTTAATATAAACAGACAATGAGAAGAAATATGTATGACAAACAAATACCTTACCATGTTTTAACGGTTGTGCGTCGGATTTACAATTAATATAACACCGCCAAACTAATCTGGCAATGGAATTGGGGTGTACAAGTGAGACATGTGTGTGTGGTACATGTATAACGCTGAAGCGATTAATGTTTGTCGGACAAAATGGCGACAAATGGTCCATTGGTCAGTGACCTCAGAATCATGCACTGTGATTGGTCATTTTATTTGTTTAGAAAATGTGTGGCCTATTGGATCGGTTTATTTAGTAGCCACGCATAAGGTATTTATCATTGTGTTCATTACAGAGAATTTGACGGAGCAATACGAACGACGGGAACACGCGAGGACAGGGGGTAAACAACCCCGCCTCGATCCAGTCAAGGAGGGGGAGAAGGGTCCAGTCGTTACTACCAAGGGGAACGTCAAGGGCGCAGCCGTGACCCCCAAAAACCCAAAAGGAGGAGGTGGTACACGGTCCAAACCAACAAGATAAAACGGGATAGGAGACTTTAGGATGTTTATGTAATGATGTAAATAGTTAATACAAAGTGGAGAAGATAGTTGGCTAGCCTCCAAAACCAGATAATGGCAAATGAGGGAATGATATTATTAGCTTTGTAAAAAAAAGGCAACACCAACTAAATTATAATATCTATTAAATTTCCAGTTTTCTCATGAATGTTTAGCTTTATAAACCCATCTATTTTTATCAATAATTTCAGTTTTAAAGCTAATTGTGTGCTGTAAAATAAATAAAAATTGAAAGCAGGAACTTGTGTCGGTCTCCGTACTAAAATATATACAACAGATTACTCATTTTGAGGAAATATTACTTCTTATAATAAAACAAAAACAAAGTTGGGAAATCTACATTGTAACAGTGGGGCTGGGCTTGGTCTGGGCTTGGTCTGGGCTTGGTCTGGGCTTGGGCTGGGCTTGGGCTGGGCTTGGGCTTGGGCTGGGCTGGGCTTGGGCTTGGGCTGGGCTGGGCTTGGGCTTGGGCTGGGCTGGGCTGGGCTTGGGCTGGGCTTGGGCTGGGCTTGGGCTTGGGCTGGGCTTGGGCTGGGCTTGGGCTTGGGCTTGGGCTTGGGCTTGGGCTTGGGCTGGGCTAGGCTTGGGCTTGGGCTTGGGCTGGGCTGGGCTGGGCTGGGCTGGGCTGGGCTGGGCTTGGGCTGGGCTTGGCTGGGCTGGGGCCTGGGCTGGTTATGGGGAGATTAACAGATCATTTTGGAAACAGACGCATGTCTCACCTATTCCTAAAGAACAGTTTCTGGGTATTATTGTATAAATTCTGGGCTAATTCTTCAATGTCTTCCTCCCTTGCGGCGGCCATGACTTCTAGGACTTGTCTTGAAAAAAAGGACAAAAGTATATATTACATTAGAAAACGGATGGGACACTTATAATTGGAAATATTTCCCTGAAATAATATGCTCTAAAATGCAATTCCCAAACAGTGGAACGCCGCGATACCAAACAATATAACTTACATGATATGGCACGGTTCATTCCGACTCTTCACACAAAAGCCTGGCTCCCATTTCTCCTTCTTCTTACACTGAAATGATGTTTTGACGTGTTTGAATCCTGCATGACTTGGTCTTATCTCACACCAAGGGGCATCTAGAATACACCCAAAATATATATTCAATAAAGACCGATTCACACTTCTTTCAAAAGGAAAGGAACAAAAAAACGTCCAGTCCGATATAGGTGGTCCCAACTCAACAATTTGAAGGGTGTGCATTTACAGATAGTTTGGGAACCGGGTAATTACCCGGGTACCTGTTAAATAAATCCAACATTGAAATCTTATAAGTTCCTTTTCAGCTTGTTCATTAAAGGTCTGCTCTATAATACTGCCACATCTGTGAGTTAATACAGCAAGATAGAAGTGTTGACAATGAGCTTTTCTTTAAGATGTCAACTGCAAATTCGCGGGAGTCATCATTTAGAATTTGTTTTCAATGTAGCCTGGTTTTATT
This sequence comes from Crossaster papposus, assembly GCA_037893245.1. Lineage (NCBI taxonomy): Eukaryota > Metazoa > Echinodermata > Asteroidea > Velatida > Solasteridae > Crossaster > Crossaster papposus. The sequence goes on along the minus strand of JBAIAA010000495.1, from coordinate 196,487 downwards.
TTAAAAATTCCCAACAAATGGAATTCCAAACTTTTCGCTTTCATCGTCTTAAAAGTTACTATAATCTGGAATCGGTTCCTGACATCAACGGTCGGGTACTCGAGTAGTCAGTACCCGATTCCGATGCACAACTCTAACAAATAATGAATGCTTGTGAGTGCAATGGTTAGAATAATTGGATTCAGTAACAGGTGGAATGTTCCATTAATTGAGGTGAAGCCAAGTGAAATGGAACGTTCCATCTCTCCAAACTAACCTGTTTCAATTAACAGTTTGTCACTTGGGACTGAACACATGGCATCAATGTTAGCCGCAGTCTTCAATGAACTGAAAGCAAAAATGGCGAAACGTTGACATCTTAACATGAGATTGAGATGCAACTGGTTTTAAGACTACAAATCTAAAAAATAGGACTGAGGCCGGGAGCAGCTTTGCTATGCTACTCAAAAAAGTCAATCAATCACCAACTCTACCACCAAAATATGCCTCTTACATCCAACCAATATTAACCTCAAGATTCCAAAATTGTTGCATTTTGTACCTAAAAAAACTGGGACCTCCGAAACATTCTGCACTGTTAAATTTTGCCACAATTAATCTTCATATGCAACAATCTTGACATTTATTTTCAGTCATTAAAACACTCTAATCAAAGCTGTAGGAATTAGTAACTGACAACTGGTAGACAAATTACAATTTTGTTTTACTGACATTTAATTAAAGTACAAAAGTAAAAATATCAATTTTTGTGTGGGATGATAATCATTTACTCTGATGAGGCAAAGGAATTGAGGTTTTGATGGATGGGGGTCGTGTGTTTGATAGGTGGCACTAATGACTCACCATCCATTGATTCCTATATGAAGACCTAACTCAAGACAAACAAATGCTTCTTCCTTTGTTCCATCAAATGTATGCACCTGTCACACAAACAATGACCTATTGTTATCATTGTGTTTTCAATCATTCAATGCTAGATCAGCAAATTTACAAGTGAAGCGCTGTTCATTTCTGGTAAAGCTGAAATAATGCACATAATAAGAAATAACTAAAGCTTTCAATGTTTCTAAATTAATCCATTCTGGCTTTTTTGAGAATTAACTCACCACTCCACCAACAAACTTCTCTTGATTTCTTCTCAGAATTTCTACAATAAAGATAAAATCAACCAGTTTAAGAAATGGGCTCCGTGCACAAGTACCCCTCAGTGGAAAGAAAGGGCGAGTTAGGGGCCTCAATATCGACGCCAATTTAAGTGTCTGGTTCTCATTTGATATCCTTAATGAAAACGCAATGAAGAGAGTCAGTGAACAGACAAAGTAATTCCACTGGTTTACGAGTATCAAATGAATGAGTAGCGCAGAGCGTGATACCAGCGACGTAATGTGAACAGCGCCCTCATACGACCGTGCTCGCAGCCCATACCCAACCAAACTCAATACCGTGCATTAGAGAGAGCATTGACGACCGTTTACCTGTGAAATCACTGTGTGAATTCCTACAATGTAAAAACAGTGGCAATCTTGTCTGCTCAGCCAAATCAAGTTGCTTCTCAAAATACCTGGCAGAAAAAAAAGAACAAAAATGAAGAGAAAAAAAACTAACTGTAAAGATTTAAAGGAGCAACACAGCTAGAAAATGTAATGTTTTGGATTGTTTAATTATCCTATTTCAAACATCTATTTCAAACTATTTCAAACATCTTGTTAGTAGACTTGTCCTAGTCTTGTTTCCATACTTACTTCAGCTGTTGCTCCTTTGGACAAAAGTGAAGCCGGTCATAATCTGAAATGAATTAATGAAACAAATTAATGTTGGGAATTCTTTCTTCTTCTAACATTATACAGGGGCATACTATTAATTTTGTGCAAACAAAATGTGGACTAACTAAATTTGGTTAAGTGGGGGCGATATTTAAAGAAAATAAAATGCTTTCTTCTAATGATGGAAAATGATACAAAATTCTACTTTTCTTGAAAACCACATTTTACCAGGATGCTTGAGACTGTAATTCACTTACCATCAAGGAAGGTATTTCATAAAGGAAGGTATTTAATAATAGTTTGGCAGTTTCGTTTTTTTAACGTTTGAAAATGTAGTTCATAACCTATACAAATAATAAGAGGTCCGTCCACAGTAGATTTGCTATGTCCAGCTATAGCATCGTACAGTTAGAACAATCCCAACTACACTTGGGATCCCAACTATATCCAAGAGTGTGGATGGTCCAAAGTATAGTTGTCCCAACTATAATTGGGGCTCTCCCTACAATTACTTACCCAGTCCGCACTCTCCGATGGCCATCACCTTCTCTTTGTTGGACTGAGCAAGATTCAGCAACGCTGTTGAATATTCATTAGGACCCCCGGGTGATTGGTCGAACTCCTTGCAACGTGTTGGGTGACATCCAACTGTACTGTATAGTGAATCTGATAGAAGCCAAGATTAAGCCAAGATTAACCCCCCCCCCCCCCCCTGTCTGACAGCCAATAATTCAAATTTTGTACAAATAATTATTCAATAATTAAGGTCAGTGAATTTTTCGGTGATTTTAATCTTTCAACTTTTACTTGTCCCTATTAACCCTAACCCTACCTAATGCCACTTTTTACTACTACATGTAGTAGTAAAAAGTAGTATGTAGTAGTAAAAAGTAGTATGCAGTACTCTCACTGACTTGTGTGCAATGCCTGTAGTAATTTTTAGTATTTGGTACTTCACCCCTTATTGCACTCGTAGTAGTTTTTAGCATTGGGTCTCTCTGCTTGCTGAGTGTGCATGGCCCATGTATGCTGTGTAGGGTGTTCTAAACTCTACAGCAAAATTGTCACTTGGGACACAATGGGTCAAGGCTGGACTACTGCATTTTTTGCCAGGTAAGTATTACTGACCTGTATTGCCACTATTAGTATTTTGTAGTTGGCAGTATCTGTACTCTGTCAGTACACACCCAATCATTAGTCACGGAGAGACCCAATGCTACAAAATACTATGTAGTATTCTGTAGTACGCAGTTCTTTAGCCCAAAGTAAGGCCTAGGGGTTTAGGGTTAAACAACTAACCATTTGTCTTTGAGAGTTCTACTGCTGACCGACTGTCGTCAAGGTTAGTACCAGTGATAAACATCTAAAATAAAGATAGACAAATAAATGAGACTGGTCAAGAAACAAATGATACATTTTTGGTGTTGGGGGTCAACACTTTTTTCAGTGGTCATTTTCTCATGATTAAAATTGAACAAACACATTGACTGGAGCGGGGTTTGAACCTGTGACCTCCAGATTGCCGCTCCGGTGCTCTACCAACTGAGCTATCCAGACCTATGTTGGCGGTTCCCAAAATTAGTCAATATCTTTGGTGAGGGGGCGCTAGTCAGCAGCTACAAACCCGTAATTGTCATGTGGCCAGGGATAACGCCCAAAGTCACGATCCTAGCAACATTAGCAATGTTGCATTGACCTGAGAAAAAGCAAACAAGAATCATACAGTGGAGATACAACTCAATTTTTTCAATGTTTAAATTTGACTTACCTTTTTTACTCCTATGTCAAAAGCTCTTTGCAATACATCAAGAAAATCATCTGAAAAAAAGATTTGTAAAAAACGGTTAGCATTTTACTAGAAGGTAGTTGCATTACACTTGTTTCTAAAAACAAATTTATCACATAAACATTTAAATAATTGTCAACAATATGCAATTTCTCACCTTTGTGTTTCTGTGTTCCATGGTAAACGCCGCGAAACATAGAATCTGTATTTGCAGATATAAACTACATTATTTGTAATAGAAATTCAAAATTGTAAATGAAAATCATTTTTCTAATAAAGTGAACAAGTTCTGAATGATGCCCCACAATCATCTAATATATTATTTATGAAAACTATGACAACAATAAATAATCTTCTGTACATTACAACTATGATAATACAAATACAAGCATTCACATAAATTATTAAAAAGTCAACCGGTATTTAATAAAAAACAATTGTTTTGCTAGTTTATATGATTTGTCTCTGTTGCTGAGAAACACAAAATTAAATAGGCTTACCAGTTAGGTTGACCCCAATATCTGCAAAAAGAAAACAATCAAAAGAATGAAGGAAAAAACACAACAAATCATGAACTGTTTATTGTTCGAGATGGCGATTAAACAAATAACAAAACATGAAGTATTTACCCCTTTTCACAAAAGCAATTGAAAGCAGATCATTTCTCATTAATAACAGAGAAACTCAGAAATTTTGGTGAGAAAGTTAAAGAACGAAAACCATTTGCAACACCAACCAAACCATTGATTTTATTTGTTCCTTGCAAAAATAGCTAATGCTAATTGCTATTATATGAGTAAACAGTTTAAGAAATAAACGCTTACAAATAATATGTCAATTGAGCTATGAATTTGCTCTTTACTGTGTTTAATCATGGAGCTTTTTTCCTACCGATTAACCCAATCTGCTTCAGCTTCGTGGAGGCTGCCATCTTGCTTTTGAAGAATTAGATTGGCAACAGTCTCCCAATACGTTTTAAACGCATAGAAACACGTCAAGTACATGTACCATGACTTTAAAATAAACTTGCCGCAAGTCTATTGACGTTCTGTTTTCATAATGTAAAGTGACAGCCCCCTCTTTAGTCTTAGTTTAATAACAAAGACCGTTGAGCGCTGCGCAGCGGATCAGTCGATAGACTTTGATTCAGACAAAATGTACGGCGAGCCGAGTTAACATTTATTACTCACGCGACGATGTAGTCTAATTATTTCTAGATATCTTTATTTTATTAAATACATATTTAAATCGAATTAAAGATTAAACCTAAATCGATACTCGCGTTAGTAATAAATTAACTCGGCTCGCCAGACGTTACTGCTTGCCCCACCCCTTCCTCCACCCCTTCCTCCAACGGCCCCTTCCTCCAACGGCCCCTTCCTCCAACGGCCCCTTCCTCCAACGGCCCCTTCCTCCAACGGCCCCTTCCTCCAACGGCCCCTTCCTCCAACGGCCCCTTCCTCCAACGGCCCCTTCCTCCAACGGCCCCTTCCTCCAACGGCCCCTTCCTCCAACGGCCCCTTCCTCCAACGGCCCCTTCCTCCAACGGCCCCTTCCTCCAACGGCCCCTTCCTCCAACGGCCCCTTCCTCCAACGGCCCCTTCCTCCAACGGCCCCTTCCTCCACCCCTTCCTCCACCCCTTCCTCCACCCCTTCCTCCACCCCTTCCTCCATCCCTTTCCCATCCCTTTCCCATCCCTTCCCCGTGGGATGGATACACTCTATGTGGACAATTCAATTTGATAAAATACAAAGAAAGTGGTGACGTATTATTTATTAATTTTTCATCTTTGTAAATAACCGAAATTTTCGTATTACTTCCCCAAACGCGAATGATTTCAGATTTTGCAAACCTTATCTGCCAATCAAAACTCCATGTTTGTTTGTTTGTTTGTTTGTTTACCGCCGCTTCTTCACCCAATCTTATACGCCAGCAAATTCAAACAAAAGGCTCTGAATCGAATGACGACCTTAACAGGAAAAAAACCAAAAGCTTCTCTCCTATAAAAAAAAAGAAGAGAGAAAACCCTGAACCTTTGTGTATGCGACCGGACACTATTCGCAACAGGAGGGCGTCTGAACAAGCTAAACAGATCAAATTGGGCACAGACGACTGGACAAGAATAATGCATTTCGAGAGTTCACGACGACCACTTCAATTGACAAAAAACCTCAAAAAGCCTGAACAGCGTTCACAACACAGCGTTCTCTCGGCAGTAGAAGGGAGCGACTTGTCTTCAAATTGGAATTTACAACTGTCTTGTTACTAGTTGGACATCTTTGGAACAGGTAAGTTTGCGGATGAATTAAATTAAGCACAGACGAACGAAAGTAGTTCGAGATTGTTGTCATTGCTGACGATGTTGTATAATGAGTTTAGAGTTTCCATGATAATGATAGAGTTATTTATTTTAATTACGTACAATCCGAGACCTTGCAAATATCGATTGTTTTACATGATATAACGGGACACAATGTCGTGTTGTAGATCGCAGTTTAGTTAGATGAATATTGGGTGTAGTCAAATCGGCAAGCCTCGATTTTGAAACATTCTGATGTAAAACCTGACAGTGGTTTGCGTTGAGGTTAATTCTAAAAATTAGAATCAACTTTTTATGAGACCCTGTTATCTTTGAGTTTATAATTCTGATGCACTCCTTAATTTGGTCGCCACCCAAGAGTCATTATGAATAGAAAACTACCTATCCAATACATAAAAAGTTGTCTAGTAATTCTTAATAAAACTTAAATTGCAACTTGAAATTGCTGGGTATACCAAGAAAGCAGAAACATGTAAATATCCGACTTTGGGACTCTATGTGTTTATAGAATAAACCATACGCTAGCATTCCTATTGTTTCGTCTACAAATGCCCCCAATCAGCACGAATCGGTGTCATTTGTACCCTTATATCAATTTAGCATCTTAGAAAAAACACTGCACTCTATACTTTTTTTGACAAACAGTCAAATTTTCTGAAAAAATACTTTGAAAATACACCCGACTCTTCGTAGAGTTTGTATACACACCTGCCGAAGTGGCATCAGGATACTAGTTTTTTTCCTAAAATTCGTTGTTTTTTCCGTTGACCCTGCTTTATATAAAATTCCCTTGGAATTCGATGAGAGCCTATGGCTAATAAATATATATAGAGTAGGCCTAGGTCTTGTGAATGAAAAAAACGCATTTTGGACAGAAAGATAAATCCGGGCCATTATTCACCCAAACTGCCCTAGGGTCTGAGAACACAATTTGTACAATATTTCGTATGGTTCGGGGTTACTATTGAATTTCTTGAGTACAGTTTTCAATTATTTCGTTCAATACAAAGTTTAAAAGAAACTGGGTTTGATATTGTGCCCCGTGTCGACTGACACTTTGGTGAAATATTGCACGACTTTTCCAAAGAATGGCTGTATTATTAATTCCCCCTAAAAGGCTTACTTTGATTATGAACTTTGATTGTAAAAGATGATAAATGTCCTCTTATTTGTACTAGAACCTCTTTTGAAATGACATCGTGAGAAATCTAACGCGCTGTGTTCACATACAGATTCAGTCTAGCCTCATTGCTCATAAAAACATCTTTGTAATGTCCCTGAAATAAACTAGGTTCTGTCAATACTAGAACGTGTAGACTATACAAGACATAGACTTCCAAAATACACAACCTGGACGTACACTGCTTGAAGAAAAGAAGTATTTCACTCGCTAAAAATGGACTTAAAATCCATTCCTTTCGGGGGAAAATCAACCCAACTAGTTCTGCACTGTACAAAAAATGTCCGATAGATCATGAACGATTATTTAGAAGTTCATGGTCGACATGGCTATTGTTATTTATAAAGGATGACGCATACGGTCATTAGATTGTCATGACCGATTGTATATACAATCAGCCATGAATATATATTTTGCATCGATACGGTGACGTTATTACAAAATATATCTTATGGTTGACATCATTACGACTATTATTAAATGTTTATGAGATTAAATTATTGTTTCATAACTTTCATTGTTGGGAAAATTTGGGTACTAAAACGCTGTGTTATTCACAAAATGGGAAAACGTGAATATTAGGCATTTAGCTTCAGAAATTTACCATTGTTTTTGAATTATGAAAAGATCGGCTGGATACTAATGTTATACAAAAACAATGTTCGTTTATAGTGCAATGGTAAGAATAATTTCACGAAGTGATAGATGGGACGTTCCATTTTACCCGGCGAAGCCGAGTGGAATGGCTTATCCTCATGATCTGTGATTGAATGAAATTATTCTTACCATTTCACGAATGTGAAACATTCAATATTTGTTTTATAACTCCAATTCATCCGATTGATGGACTGTGTGACTCTATAAATACACTGCAACGTATTTTGCCGTGCACGTGTGTTGGGCTGATTAAGTCAACGCCACGTGATCAACGACCCTCCAATCAGAGGACGGGGATTTATTCAGTTGTATTATTATATCATAAAGGGTGTTGGTATTGGTTGTGGGTGGGGCTCAGTGGGAAAAGGGGGTCTTCGTGTGCCCTTTATAAGACGGGGTGTTTTAAAGACATTGCATTTTGTCTTATGTTATATTTTCTTATGCACTTAAACTTAGCACGAATTCTAAAGAATTTGCAGAGAACTGTTATGCACTTACCACAATCACAGCATTCTAATTCTCCCACGTGACGGGACACGTGACGTGTAGGCGTTACCATGGTTAAGCAAGGTGCCACTCTGCAATTCGACAACGTTTGCCTCTCTGTGAAGAACGCTACGATTCTCCAAGGCGTAAGCGGCAAAGCAGAACCCGGCAAACTGCTGGCCGTTATTGGACCTAGCGGTAAGAAAACAGGACACAACATTTCTCCGGACACACAATGCCTCCAAATGTCTTCATGCACAACACGTGTCTTCCAATATAATGTACAATTTGGACACCATGAAATACGGACTTGTTGGTTCTACAATGTATTATAATTGGACAGTGATATGTCACGTGTGACGACTATACTGGCGTCATATTAACAAAAATGATGCATATTCTTTATGAAAAGCGAAGTTATGAATGATCAAAAACAACATTCCACAATTAAACAATTAACCACGACTTAATTATGTTTGTGCTAACAAGGTTCCGGGAAAACTACCCTTCTGCACGTGATATCCGGCCGTCTTGCCGAGCTGAGCTTCGGTACAGTAAGCATGAACGGAACGCCGCTGACCAAGGCGCTACGACGTAGAATCGCTTTAGTCCTTCAAGATGATATCTTCTTCGCTAATTTGACTCTCAGAGAGACGCTTTTGGTACAGATTTTTGGTTTTCTTTTCTCTCTGAAACTTTTACCTAAAGTTATTAAAACAGTAATACATGCATGCTATTTACAAGCATCTTTAAATTTGCCCAAACATATCACATTGCACTCGTTCCTCATCTTTCCTTATACCCATAGTTCACTGCGAGGCTCCGCCTTCCGTCAAGCATACCATATAAGGCAAAGGTCGAACGGGTGGACGAAATAGTGGACTCGCTTGACCTCAACAAATGTCTGGACACAAGTAAGCTATGCTACGCACTACGGAAGCTAAGCTTATACCATTATTAAACAATTGCTACCTTTAATAAATGTATATTCTTTGTTTTGTCAAGTCTAACTAGTTTAACATAATCTAGTCTAACTAGTTTAACATATCTAGTCTAACTAGTTTTAACATATATTTAAGGTATAACTGATTCTGTAAGAATAATACAAGGTGGTCCACACAAAAAAAACCACAAAAAACAACAAAACAATCTCGGAACGGCCTATTTCCCGTACCCTCCAAACAGAAAAACTAGTTTGGATGGACGACGAATCTTTCTAGATGACAAATGATACCAAGATCACCCGATTCGGTCCAGTAGTTTTCATTCTAGTGACCTTTTTCTGCAACCAAGTCGGTGGTCATTGGACACTGGGCCTTTTCATTGTTTTGGCGATTATTGATCACCTGTCCAACTGACCCCGACTTGGTTCAAGAAAAAGGTCAGAATGAAAACTGCTAGACCGAATCGGGTGATTTTGTTATATTTGTTATCAAAAAAGATTCTCCGTCTATCTAAACTAGTTTTTACTGTTCGGACGGTACTGAAAATCGGCCGTTTCTTTATTTTGGACCAACCTGTATAATATTAGCCAATGAGTCCATGCATTTTTTTTTACCGGTAGGAATTGGTGACTATATCCGTCGGGGTATTTCTGGTGGGGAAAAGAAGCGAGCTAACATCGCCTGTGAGCTACTGACGGATCCCGCCGTGCTGATACTCGATGTACGTTCAATGAAACCAAACTATTATCGCTTTTACAGAACACCCGTGAAGACAAATTTTACATTTCAATTCCTTTTTACCAAATGTCGATACATGTATTTCCAACGTGTCACTTTTCCTCCTATCTATCAAAAAAGGAACCTACATCAGGACTGGACTCCACAACTTCGTTGCATTTGATAAAAACCCTGAAGACGTACGCTGAAAAAACACACAAAACAGTCGTCATGTCAATCCACCAGCCGTCCAGTCAGATTTTCCGCCTGTTCGATCACCTTCTGCTATTGGCCGAGGGACAGGTTTGTACGACTTTTTCATGATTAAAATTTATTGCTTTAATTTTTATCAGTAAAGTTGAAATAGAGACTCTGAACTCGGACAGAAAAAAAAAGATAGACAAAACAGTCGTCATGTAAATCAATCACGGTCCAGTAAGATTTTCCATCTGTTTGATTATCTTCTGCTATTGGCCGAGTGACATTAATGTATGTGTTTAGCTATTTCATGGTTTAATTTGATTCGGTTTTAGGTAATTTACTTCGGCGAAGCTAATCTCGCTTTGAACTATTTCGCGAGTTTGGGCCTACACTGTGAGCCCAACTTCAATCCAGCTGACTTTCTGAGTAAGTACATTATCATACCAAATAACTGTTTACTCTTAAAGTAGTTCAATTATTTTCCTCAAATTGAAATCGATCTCTTAAACATTTCAGTTGACAAAGCCAAAGGCAGCGAGGAAGAGATGTCCATTCTCTTTGAGGCTGCCAAAACGAAGTCATGGGGCGTGGTAAGGCTGAGGTCACGAGGATCCCAGACACCTGATTGGAGAAGACCTCATCACATGAACCAACCCGATCAGGGCGATGCACCGGCGGAGGAATTCTTCCCCATTGACACAAGACACTATCACTCAGTTCCACCAAGCCAGCGCAAGAGGTTATTGCTTATATCTTCTTGTCCTAAATGCTCTGTGGACCCCAGATCAAAACTGACTCGAGATCAAATCTGACCCCAGATCAAATCTAACTTGGTACCTTTTAGAGTGTACAAATACACAGTTCTATAAAAATATTTTAATATATTTTCATTTCTTCAACACTAGCTTCTTTTTAAAATACATTTGCAGACCTGTACATCAGTCAAGCCCAAATTTCTCTCAGATCACGACGCCAACGGGCAAAAATATATGCTTCTCTCGTCTGCCGCCGATTAGAGGCCCGACACCCGAAAGTCCGAGTCAAATATCTTCCCCTGAGCGAGAGCCTGGAAACCCCTCCCCAAAGCGCCCAAGGACCGTGAGCGGTGGGTCGTCCAATAGCGACGCGGTGAGCGCGGTGCATCGAGAGCGACGAAACACGGTGGTCACAATCTCGGGAGTCTTCGGCGGCTGTCACAACGGCGTCATGTCCGAGTTTTCGTTCTCAGACTCCACCTACCAGACACCCAAATCCAGAAAGCCGCTGAGATCGAGAAAAGTCAGCACGTCGTCAGGGAACCAGGAACCCGACTTGTCACCCAAATGGCCTACGACGTTCCTGGAACAACTCCACACACTCACGCAGCGCAACTTTAAACGGTCACGTGATATCCTCCTGTCCAAGTTCCTGATCGTGAAGAATATCTTATTGGCTGTGGTGGTTGGGTTGCTATGGTTTCAGACGAGCCACGATGAGACCCGAATCAACGACATCAGAGGATATGTAAGTTTCGATTATTTATAAGTGTCACAATTCTGAGTGCATGTAATGAGGTAACGATTAACATTATGTCCTTGAAAATAAACCCAATGTGACACATTACTGTTAAGCCTTTGGCAGCTTCTAAAAGGGATTGCCGAAACAAGACAAATCGCCGACCTTTTAGGCCGAGTTCGGGCGGTCTGTTCTTGACACGCGAACTCGGTTCTCGCGCTCGACGGGAACGCAACCCGTGAACATTGCACTCGGAACAAGAACACACACCACCTATCCATCAAGAACAAGTTACGCGTGTCAAGAACAGACCGCCCGAACCCAATCCTAAAGTTTGACCCATGCTTCCCCACGGCACAAGCTAAATATTGAATGAACTAAGCCAGTTTGATTTAGTCGTGAAGAATTGTTGCTATGAAAGGTTCAAGTCTGGCTGTAACCTAGTTCGCCCTAATTCGCCGTTTTCTGAACGCCTCTCCCCGAGCCAGAACAGTATTGAGCGGGTCTTAAAATAATGAACGCCAAAATTGTTTATTTCAAGTAATTTCCAGTAATTTTGATCATTTTCTTTGGATTTTGTAGTTCTTTTTCGGTTTGGTCTACTGGGGCTTCGAATCAATGTTCCTGATTATGAACACGTGTAAGTATGACGTAAAGCTTTAAATGTATACTATGAAAAACTGGCACAAAAGTTTTTTAAAAAAACGTTAAAATTAATTTTCATAATTCTCTGCATTGCCAATATCTTTGTTCGTTTTGAAACAATTACATTTTCGAGTATTTAAAAAAAGATGCTTTCCAAACAGTGCCATTTGAAAGAATTGGCAACAGTTTTCGATGACATCGTTCCACTTGCACGTTCGGGTACGTTCGGGTTGGCTATAAAAACGAAAGCGTACAATTACGCACAATAACGCTCTCGTTCGTTACAATTCTCTCCGAGCAGTTCCCGCCGAACGAACCGTGGTGAACAAGGAGCGTATGTCGGGCGCATACCGCCTTTCGTCTTACTACCTGGCGAAGATGATAAGCGAGTTACCCTTAACTCTCATCATGCCGACTATCTACTTCGTCATCACGTATTGGATGGCCGGCCTTAATGCGCATCCCGTGGCCTTCCTTTCGTCGTGGTGCGCCATGTTAGTTAACGTCCTGGTTGGCGAGGTTAGTATGACAGAACTTTGTTAAAACCAAAACCGCATTACGAAAGAAAAAAAATGACCCCTTATATGCCTTATAAAGCCACAAAAAAAGAAGTACTTACCAACTTAGTGACATAAGTCTTGCCAAAGTGAAGATAAGACTATATAGTGTTATCAAAATAGGCTGTAAATTGTCCTGAAATTGGAAGAAAAGAAACGAATGTTTCATTGTACGTTTTACATTTGAGGTAAGTGAAACCCTCTAGATATCTTTATTGAAATACATGTACACTGTACATCAAAGAGTATCTCACGTGCACACTGCTGATACCAATGCAATTAAGCTCCGCCCCGTGATATTTTGACCATTCACAGCCGTGATTGATGTCAGCTGCCCAGACGTACGCGTCTTGAATATGGCGCGTGCTTGACGTTGCGAAGAGGGGCGCTGGCCACGTGCATAGTGGGCGGTGCTAAATGGCGCGGTCCTACTGATATAACACGTGAAGATTCACCGATGGGTCGAAACATGAATAAATTGATGTCTACATACGTTTTGTATTTCACTGTCACCGTGTAGTCCATTGGATTGTCCATCAGTGCCTATGCGCCGTCCATCCAAGAAGCAGTGGTGATCGTATCATTGTACATGTTAACTACACTCATATTGGGCGGTTTCTACATAGAGCAACTGCCGACGTGGCTGGGGTGGACCAGTTACCTATCCTACACATTCTACTTCTTTACACTTCAGATGCAGTTTGAGTTTGGAATAAACGGGGAACCAGTGAAGTAAGGATTTAAGGCTATTTTTCAAACCCCAGTTAAGCTCCGTCTATTTTCCAAACCCCAGTTAGGCTACTGGAAAACGGCCCAAACACATTATGCTTTGTATTTAGTTCATTGCGGGTTCAGACTGCGCAATTCAGTGTAAAGAATTAGGAGAAAGGTAAAAAAAGAGCTTCTCATCGCTAGATGGTTTAGCGTCCCACCTCGAAGTAAAAACAAACATTAATTTCGTGTTATACTTACCGAAAAATGACTCGTGTCAACCACACATTTTTACTTCAAGTTTTGGCGCTCGAACTCGAACCGTTTCATTTCATGCTTTACACAGGTGCAGAGAGATGAACAGTATCTTTGAAGCGTGCCACCAGAATCCCAATGTGACGCACGTAGACAGTGTCGAGGTACTAGACCAGGTAAAACTGTTGCCGCTGTCGATACTGGCGATTTGTGGAATAGCCGTTGGGTTCTTCGTGTTTTTTCGCCTTCTGGGATATTTCATTCTGCGTTTCATTCGCACACCTGTTTAATAGTAAACTTTGATAAAAGGACTATAATTAGTCATTATGACGATGATTTGTCTTGTGAGTTGTACCCCCCCCAAAAAAAAACCAACCAAACTTGGCAAACCCACACCAACTCGCCTAACAAACTAATCAGTCTCCCTTACGGGTTTGAACGCCCTCTTGCGGCAACTTGGGGTGACACAGACACATTTTAGTTGCTATGTTCAGCACCAACTTTGATTTGACAAAAAACTTTGAAGCATTTATGTGGCTGGTCCCATAAAACTTCCAAACTACATGTTAAATTCAACCAGAACATGCACAATTTAAAATATTATCGAGGAATTTACTATTTGACTTGTATTTAAAATTAAGGATATTTGTGCAAGTTTGGTTCAAATTTTAAAACCTGTGCACCATTGTCATTTTTCATATCGTTCCAATGTCTCTCTTAAAATTTGTTAAAAATATATACATTTTAAACAAAGTAATAAAATGGTCAGGCAAGGACATTAACAAAAAGAGAACAATAATAGGCAATTTGTTTGTGGTGTTAATTCAAAGCAAGTTGATTACTGCATTTATTGTTGTAATAGTTGGGTACAGCGATACCCTACAATATACTGATTAATACTTGAAGTTATTAACTTAAAAATGGAGAATAAAGTTAAACAACTAAATGCATCTCAAACGAGATGCTAAATGTTCATTTCCAAACTTCTTTGTGTTTTTACAAGTTAATTTATTGTTCTTAATGCTACATTTACATAATTTCTTTACAGCACTACGTTTGTCATCAAAGTTGAGTGTTAATTGGTTTGGTTGGTAACCCGTTGCTTGGCTAATGTAACAATGCTGAAACTGGTATCCCTCCTAAACTGTCATTTAAAGCGGATACAACATAAAATCCAGGGCCATTTTCCAAACTCCAGCTTAGTCTCCGTTTTGGCTTCATTCATGCAGTTTGGCAATTGTGACGGAGCCTAATCTGGGCTAGATTTGGAAAACGGCCTAAATGTTAAACTAAAATGGATTTTGTTTGAGCAATTCTGAAATCCTGAAAGTTAAAATCTTTATTGGTCGCGCTGATCCTTAGCAAAGCAAACACATGTACACAAAGACCTTGTACAATAACAGAAACATTTCAAATTATTCCTGCATACACATTTTATGATTCATTTTTTCTATCTAAACAAACTACAATGAACATGTGCTCGACAAATGCGTGTTAACCTCACTCAAAACAATACTAGGACAATTTGCCAGTAAGCATGTTTAGAAGACCACAAAGTAAGCACGCTTATAAGACCACAAGGTTCTGTCCAGACTTTGTGACAATCACTATGAACATCTAACAAAAGAAACATTGTAACTAACAATGACAATTCCTTGCTCACGGTGAATGAAACCTTTCGGGATTAATTATGAATTCCCAGCACGGCTACCTACTATTTCTACGTTTCCCAAAAAATGTCTTAAGTTAACCAAATAAAAAACCTATACATCATTATTTTTTTACATTATTATTATTTTTTTACATACTAGAGAAATAGACTGGTTTATACGGGAAATACATATTGAAATCGTTTTGACCACTACTGTTACCAAGGCACAGTTTATTAAGATCAAAGCTTTACGTGACAAACTGGGCCTATACTCGACCATCTTAAACTGTACACATTTTTAACTTCACCAAATGACAAGATTGGAAACAAGTCAATTTCATTTAATACAGAAAGGTTTGACATGGAAATAAGCGAATTCAACCACAACCACTTTTGCCCATAAAGTTATAACTCCCACACATCAAATTCCTTTGAAGGTAATCTTCTGTAGAGTTGGATAACACTTCCAAATTCCTGCACAGTTCTTTGGTGTGGTTAAGCTGGGGGCAAGCAGACAGATTCAGTCACGCTTCACTGCTCTCAACAGTGCTGTGTGTGGCATAGTTACTTCCCTTAGCTTAAACTGACCTGCAGGGTTTTAAAGAGGTTTTCCATTTTGCTCTGAATATTGGCTTCCCACTAGGAGGGTTAATGAAGTCTTTCCTGTTCAATCAATGATAATGAATTTACCTTTACGATATACTTTAGTTCTTTCACACAAGCAAACCCCAACAATTTTCTTTAAAAACTTGTTGCCAGTCTGACTTACAACAACACCGCCAATCATGGCCTGCACATTTTTAAGTTGTCTACCTTAAACGTTACCTTTTCCAACTAAGACATGTTTAGGTTCACTCGTTTTGATATATGTGACCTGGCACCACGAAATGAGCGGAAAGTCGCACATTGCCAAAACAAGTTATTGGCCGAAACGTAAATTTTTCAAGTGGGAGGTCGTTTTGGAGTTGTTAACGTTTTCACATACCAAACAAACCTTTATCATATCCCAAAATTGTATAGCTCAATTAAAACTCTAAAGTGTGTTTTTTTTGTGGCTGAATTGTACTGATTGGTAGTATAGTTGGTACGGTTCACAGACTTTGAACTCCGTTTTCTAAAAACAAGGGAGCATGACTTCAGCTATTTCAAACGAGTATAGCGGCGGCTAGGAATAAGCTACAACAACACACAATACATCATTTGAAAGCTAAGGACTTCTCCTTTCTAGAAATGTAATAATGTTAACTTTTCCCACCCATTCCGTGGTGCCAGGTCGCATATTTCCTACGGGTATAAAATGCAGACGATTCTCAACAGGGAACACACACGTACCAAAAAAGGACAACAGCCTGGATTTCTTTTATACACACCGACATGGTTATGACCAATTTGTTTTTACTTTCCCCTGTAAGATCACATTTCCGTAAATGATTTTCTTGTGTTTTTTTTGTTAACCGAAACAATGAACAAAGCTATGGGAAGAATTAGCATTTGATGCCAAACCTTAAAAGTGATCCTGTGTCTTAAAACATTAAACGGGTTTGTTTTTTTGAATAAAATCTTTGTTTATTTTTTAATACGCCCTTACAAACATACAGGCCACTTTTACTTTTATGCACATGGAAATATGCAACGGAGTTGTCCAGTGTGCCGAGTTTGACATACCTCTCCCCTCTTATTTCCATTGTTAATCCGCTCTGCACGTGTACAGTAGAGGTCGCTATTTACCAGCTTTTCCCATCATGCTATGGGGAAGGCCAATTTTTGTTTTTATTGAAACATGCTTTATAAAGAGAATTTGGAATGTGGATGTGTTCAGGACTCATAATCAGAGGGTCAGGGTTCCAATCCAGCTGCTGACCATATGTTGTGTCCTTAAGCAAGCCATTTTACCCCAACTTGCCTCTCTCCACCCAGGAGTATAAATGGGTACCGGCATTAGCTGGGGAGTAACCTGCGATAGACTAGCATCCTATCCACAGGGAATAAAATTATTCTCAAGACGTTTCATGCCAAGAAAACCGGAGATAAATGCCGGCCTGATGAGCCATATTTACTTGTGACAGAGATTACTTTGCAAGTAATAATTTGTTTGAGGAACTTGCAAGTGATTGATATTCCTCACTTAGGGTGACCATTTCAATTCTACTAGTACGTACAGAGCGGACACAAGGGGGCCGATAACTCCAGGTGTTTTAACTTCTCTGTCGTTTCTTACAAACCTTTCTGTCTGGATACAAAAACCAGTAGCATACTGGACAACGGATGCCTTAGAGAAGGGCACATTTCTTCTTCTTGGGTGGTTCTGGGGGCTCCAAAGCAGCCAGGATCGCCTCGTCAAACACATTCTTTAGTCCTTTCTGTCAAGTGAAAAAAAGAAGCCAAAAGAAAAATATTACATTTTGGATGAAAGTTGTGCCAGGGTGAACTGGCCGACCTTCAGGATTTCACTTGCATTCAATTGCGCTTGACAAGAAATCATCAAGAGCTTATTCCATTATTACAAAGAACAGTTAGCCGTGGCTGATATGTAAAGGGACGGTTCATACTCTACGCAAAAATAAATGGGAATTACTAAAATTTGCAAAAGTTGAACCCATTTCAAATCCAACGTCAAATTCGCTTTGCATTCACATGAAGCAATACCCAGCCTCACGCTTGAAATATAATTCATTACCTTTGCCCATCGGCCCCATCCAGGATCTCAGAAAATACTACTGGGGGGATGATAACAGGTAGATAGCTTATGGGTCAAGGGTCAAGACATTGTGGTTGGGTCAAAGGTCACCGCTCTACCAAGTGCTCGTATATTTTGTAATTGTCCTTGTATAAATTGCGACTTACCTGTGTGAGGGCGGAGCACTCCACAAACTTGACGGCTTTGAGTTCTCTAGCGAGTTTCTCACCTAGCTCCATGGTGATTGGCTTCTGTTTGTTCTTGCTTAACTTCTCGATGGTGGACGAGTCGTCGCGTAGATCGATCTGCGTACCCACGAGCAGGTAGGGTGTCTTGGGACAATGGTGCGTGATTTCCGGTGACCACTGCGTGTTGAAAAGACAATTAGGTCAATCACAGATTAAGCCTTACTCTTGGAAATACTTAAAGATCCAGGAAGGCAGTTGCAAGCTACTATTACAAAGAACTTGAAAAGTAAAGGGTAAGGCCAAATAAAATAAAAAAAAATCATTTTTACTTTATACTGTTTGGTGAATAAACATGTTGGTTGGCAGCATTAAAAAACTAGCCGTCATTCATTTTAGAAACAAGTGTGCAGACTAACCTTCTCTTTGACATTTTCAAATGAGGAAGGTGAGACGACAGAAAAACAAACAAGGAAGACGTCTGTCTGGGGATAGCTGAGAGGTCTCAGACGATCGTAATCTTCTTGACCTGAAGAAAAAGAACAAAAAATAAGGTTTATAGAGGGTGCAAAAAAAAAATTAATGAGGCCAAACCTACCTATGTCTGTTAAGATATGCTTGGTGGTTTTTTTTGGGCCACCCACTATAACAACAGTATATCATTATACCTAACCCTCTTGTGTACGCCAAAATCCACCATTTTGTGATTTACAAAAAGTTGGTGACTGCTTATGGAGGTATCCCGAATCCATCAAAATCCGGCAGTACCACTAGTCTTACAATCCTCAATCCATCAAAATCCCCCAGTTTTCAAAATGGAGATACACCTATATCCCGAATCCATCAAAATCCGGCAGTACCACTAGTCTTACAATCCTCAATCCATCAAAATCCCCCAGTTTTCAAAATGGAGATACACCTATATCCCGAATCCATCAAAATCCGGCAGTACCGCTAGTCTTACAATCCTCAATCCATCAAAATCCCCCAGTTTTCAAAATGGAGATACACCTATATCCCGAATCCATCACAATCCGGCAGTACCACTAGGCTTACAATCCTCAATCCATCAAAATCCCCCAGTTTTATAAAATGGAGATACACCTATATCCTGAACCCATCAAAATCCGGCAGTACCGCTAGTCTTACAATCCTCAATCCATCAAAATCCCCCAGTTTTATAAAATGGAGATACACCTATATCCTGAATCCATCAAAATCCGGCAGTACCGCTAGTCTTACAATCCTCAATCCATCAAAATCCCCCAGTTTTATAAAATGGAGATACACCTATATCCTGAATCCATCAAAATCCGGCAGTACCGCTAGTCTTACAATCCTCAATCCATCAAAATCCCCCAGTTTTATAAAATGGAGATACACCTATATCCTGAATCCATCAAAATCCGGCAGTACCACTAGGCTTACAATCCTCAATCCATCAAAATCCCCCAGTTTTATAAAATGGAGATACACCTGTATCCTGTATCCCGAATCCGGCGAAATTCTTCAAAACAAGGGTATGTATTTTGATATGATGGATTCAGGGAGGTTATGGTTAATAAATTTTGGATGGGTCGAGTTAGGGAGAGTCTACGTAAAAGTAGACGTGGCTGAAAAGTAAGAAATATACCAAATCTTCCAAACATCACAACAACAATTGTGGTGTCAAAACTCAAAATCAAGGGGGCCGTGCTAATCAAGATTTATATCAACAAAATTACAAGGATTTGTTTTTCCCTACTTTTGTTGCATGCTACATTAGTAACCCTGTAAAACATTTTTATTCAAAACAATAAACAGTAAACATGGTTATTGATTTTTAAATGTGACATTTTCTTTTAAGGTTTACAGACAGGATGTTATATTGTTATCAGAAAACCATGTAGGAACTTAAGCTGAATAGCTGATAATCTGCTAATGCTAAGTGTAAGGTCATCAAGCAATAGTTGCCCAACACACACAGTACAACCATTGTTCAGTAATTTGCACAACAAAACAACAGTGGAACTGTTGAAAATGAAAAGATCTATTTGGATAGATTTACTGTGAATTCAATCAGTTTTAGTTTCCTATTGGCCACCTATTTTGCCAGATTGTCAATGCAGTCAAGTGGTCGGCCACAGAAAATCTCTTTTGTTAGCAGCCTTCTGTACAAATTAAACCAAACAAAAGCAGCTTGCATCCGGTGAGCCGAGTGCAACATGTAATTGGTATTTCCTGCTTTCTGCTGGCAACAAATCAGAAGGAAGTAGTTTCTACTTTTGGCCTCGTTTTGTATGTTAAAGGCAATAATTGTGGCCTGATCAAAGGAAATGGGTCACATGTCGTTTTCCAGCGGTGCTAAAAATCACTTACAAATATATATTTCTCATCAAAAATCTTTTAAGATACTTTGGGAATATATAATTGAAGAGTTTATTGAGTGAATACTACATTAATCAAAGAAAATTGACCTTTACGTTGTTTTGGCCTGTACGCCGATAAGACAATAGCGACATGTGACTCATTCTCTTGATCGGGCCACGATTATGTTCAGTGTATAAAATAATACCCCTTTGAGAATAACAACTTAAGCAAACACATTGCAATGTAGTCAACTTATCTTGTACATGTACATGTACATGTAATAGTGGGTAGGCATACACTAAGCTTATAAGGGATTATGTGGTTAGCAGAGCCATGCCATTAGGCCCTGGGGCAACTTTCACAGAGCTGCTAAGCACCAAAAATTACAAAAATTACCGAAAATTCTTCCTAATCCTTGACAAAAATAGGGTTTAATGCAAACCACATTTTTAGGTGATGTATATGTTTGACTGGTACTCGGCTATTTTTGCTTAATAGCATGGAAAGCACACATGGAGATTTAGCTGGTAACCAGTTTTTACTGAGCTAATTTGTTTGCTTAGCAGCTTCATGAAATTGGTCCCAGTCTTCATGAGTTTAATTTAATGGGTTTAATGTAATAGGTTTAATTGAAGCCACTCATGACTCATTTGCATTAGAGTAATGATAGGCACCAACAATGAAACAACTCATGAAACCAAAACAATAAAAAATAGTTTCCTGTCCAGAATTCTTTTCTTTTTTTCAAAACATGGCAGACCTTTTTTTCTTGATTCTTTTGCTGATACCTTTGTGTCCAAATTTACAAACAAATAAATAGACAAAGTATTATTATAAATGTATGATATAAAAAAAAGGAAATGGAAGGAAAAAAGGCAGAGATGAGAAACCTATTTGTTGTTTACGTGGCCTAATGCTTTGATCAATGGTAGTTCATGTTAAGACAATGTACCTGCTGTGTCAAATAATCCCAGTGTGTAAGGTTCTCCTCCAATCATAACAGTCACGGCATAGTTGTCAAACACCTGATGAATAAATAACCAAAACAAACTCATTAAAAATCAATAATTGTTTAAAATAAAATGGCAGCCTAATTAATAACAACATAAATCTCTCTTTTTTTTTAAATACAACTACAGACGATTATCTTGGACAATATACCAAACAAAATCTGTGAATCCCGCAATGTTAGTTATAGCGGCATTCCACTGTACATGGTATTACTGTGGTAGAGTGACATACTTTGACATCAAGGTTATCGCTGTGGTTACAAAGCACTGCGGTCATGTGTGACAGGGGTAATGAACTAATCATCAGCCATGCATATCCTTTCAAAGGAAATGCTTCGGGAAAAAGTAACCATACCTAAATTCATCAATGGTTGAACAATAAAGAGTTGCACCTTGATATTTTCAAATGGAATTTAAATTTATATAACCTGCTAAAATACGTTTCTCTTTTTTTTTCATGCAAGAAAGATGCGTTGGGATTGTATTCCCAGATAACTTTTTACATCAATTAAAGGTAGTATACACCATTGGTCATTTCTTGAATTATCATGAATGAGTAGATTTGGGGGGTTGTATTTATAGTAAATATTATTTAACTGAGCTGTCCGGAGTTTTAGAATCATGGATGCCGAGAAAAGCACGAAAAACAGCGGTTTTTTTCAACCGTCATCGAGCAGTTATTCTTATGTTATCTTTGTTGTTTCGCGCTCGCCGGCCGGCGATCGCGAATTTTTCATTATAAAATTCTATTTTTTCGGAAGAATTACAGGATATCTAGCGCAATCATTTTGCTGGATGCCCAGAATCAACATTTACTTTCAGATGAGTAAGATATTTCTTAATAATTCGGTAGTAAATATTTTCGATATCTGCAAATGGTGTATACTACCTTTAATGTTCTTATTCCCTAACCTTTTCAACTCTATCTAAATCCATCTCCATTTTGGTGAATTTTGAGAGATATGGTTCTGCAGGCTTGGCTAACTAAATTATGATGGATTATGGGCTTGGATCGGGAGCACTGCTGGGAGAATCCGATTGATTTTGTCCTTCATGTAGTACTGCTGTCGTCACATAAGCCATGTTTACTAAGTCCATCAACATTCAAAATCAACCAGTGGTGGTTCCATTATTTATATCATGTATAAGAAACAGAGTGAGTGATGGATTTTGATGGACATGGTCCTCTCTTTGGTAAAATTAAAGAGTTAGAGTTATGTAAAAAAACATATCTTACCGTTGGTACATATTCAGATGGGAATTTATTTGTTGTGTAGGAGATCAGCAGGCATGTTTTACCCACGGCTCCGTCGCCGACCACGACACATTTAATCGTCTGCATTGTGTTTACGTATAGTGATTCTACAGCATTCAAAACCTTCAACTCGCTCTACCTAGAAACAAAAATGAAAAAAGATACCCGGCTAAATGATGGTGAAGGATATTTTGAAATATGCTTACACCGCTACACCGCACACACAAATTGCCTAGGCCTACTTACACTGTAAGTTACAGAGAACATTATTAATTTGATGAAATTTAAGCACAGTTATAAACCCGACAGATAAACCCGACACGGCGACTAATGTAAGTTTATCGCAGCCCGGAAATGAACAGGAATCCTGGTGTCGGAAATAGACGGTCTAACACTATTTGCTGCGTGATAAACGATCCCCATCACTTACCATACAAACAACAAAATGACACTATTCCGACTAAAATCCTTCTTAAATACAACTATAAATAACAATCCACTTTCCTTAAGTATAGATCAATCAGGTGGCACAATACTGCATTTAAATTAGACGTATTTGACACTTCTTTTAATTTGTTTCGACATTTATTTTGGGCGTTGGTGAACTTACCACTTTTGCCGGGTTTCCGCCTTTTTGAGTCAGGGTTTAAGTTTAGTAATGTGCGCATACTGTTTACGCATTTATAATCTTAAGATGACGTCATTTATTTTGGCTTAGTTGATAGAGGGCGCTAAACCAACTTCTATTTTTAGATCAAGAGGGCGAAATGAAAAAAATAAAAGAATATTTTCCAAAATGAAGAAGTTCAAGGATGACTTTAAAAGTAAATAAATGAAATATAGAAACATAAGACTATTTTTTTCTTTCTCCTCTATAACATATGTTCAGAACGATTGCCTTTTTAATAAAATATTGGAACCAGTTTGTAGGAAAACGATGCCTTTGCTCACAAAACTTATGAAATTGGAGCGAAAAAGTAAAACAAAAAAGGATTGTTTCTCTTTTTCGTCATGCGATGGCGCTATACCAAGACAACGGTCGCACGATAATCCGACGCCGCCGCTGCAAGCGGGACTGGAGTTTATCTTTTGCTTGGAAAATATTGACTTTTTCAAGAATTGCATACTGTCAGTGGTTCAAGTCGAGCTGCAGTTTGTGAGTAACATTAGGTGTTGGTTACGGTGGCTGTCATTTCTTGCTTTAATTAGTTTGGTTGAACTTGAATGGATTTGGGTCACCGCACAAGTAAGTATACAATGGTCGCGCGTTGCGAATAAACAGTGGCAGTGGGCAGTGGAATTCGTGGCAGTGTGTGCATGTGATCACGGAGGAGGAAGGAAACACTATTGTTGACCGTTCATTTGGAATCAATGAACACGATGAATGAGTGTATAGTGACGGTATTTTCAAACACCAGTTGAGCGAGTTAATTCAGCTGACAGCGGACGTCATGTCGCGACCGAGAGCTGTCAATGGTATTTTGACGGTAAGTTCGAACATAGAGCATGGTTCGAAGTTGTTTTCATCAGAAATGAATTTGAATTTTTAAAATGTAAATTTATAAATATAACATTTTACCTCCATACATCATGACTTTGAGTTGTGCAAATCCGATTTTGGTGAACTTGTTTAATTTATCATTTGCTGTACAGAAAAAAGACATGATTATTTTATTATTTATATTATTTTATAGTGGCCTAAATTATGTTAAAAATGGTAAAACCAGATAAATATGAAATGCATTTATATTTATAATTAACATTTGGGAAGATAATTTTTATTGAAAATGTGTAAGATCACATAGTAAGATGTGCTCCGTCTCCTTTTAAATTTTTCCCTGTTGATCTTTTTAGAGCAAGAATGAACTCGACGAGATCAATCGGCGACTGAAGTTGAACGGCGTCGATCCAAAGATTGGCGATCAGGCCAAACTGCAGGAATTATGGCGTCTGTTTACGTGCACGGAGGCCGACCTCACAACCTCTAAGCAGGCACTAGGCGAAGCAGAGAGGCAACACACTGTGGAAATGCAAGAGGTAAGCCAAAACGTGTTGCAAGATTTGACCTGATATTCTCCCGGATAAAAAAAACAGGGTTCCAATTTCAATAAATTGTCCGGGAAATCTTAGGGGATTTTAATTAAAATCAGAAAGGGAACCCTGTTACTCAATGAATAAATAGGTGCTTGCCTAGTTTTTAACAAGAACAATTAATACCAGTTTGGTACTTAGACACGTTTGACGGGGTCATTTCCCGCTGTCAGACTCCTACCTGGTTTTTAACATACAGTACTTATTTATTACCGGCTAAACTCATCTTTATAATTTACAAAACATTTACAAATTTGTAAGATTTTCGTTTAATAATTTTGCCTCGCGCCCGTATAAGACAACAAATAGACAAACAGACAGAGTGACAGAGTGACAGAGATGAATACATTTACCTCAACCACCAGATGGGCAGAGCTAACAATATAGATGATATAGACTAATAAAATCTGGGGAAAATATTGAGAGAATATAATTTATTCTTCCTTAAGCAAGATAAAGAAGTTAGTTGTGGCCATATTATCTGTTTGTTTTACTAAAAGTCTTGTTGATATTATACAAGTTTAATTTTTGAATGATTGCCTATTGTCTTGTGACTATAAAACCAAAATATTGTATTACCCAGCTGTGAATAACCATGTTCTTTCCCCTGTTGCCATGGCAATCACCTTGGGAGACATCTCAGTGACCCCAATGTTGACCTCTAGGTGACCTCTTAATTTAACCCCTCAGTGGCGGTGATTGTAAATTACGTGTAGTCTGGTCCCCCACAGAGCTTGTCCAGAATTATATGCATTTAACTAGAATTAAGACTTATAGCTACGTAAAACAGTGCAGAATCAATAGACATTGATCACTGATGAATTTCCTGACTTCAAAAATCTGGAAAAATACCCCCAACTCTTTTTCTTTAAAAAACTGTTTGACATGTCCATCAATGCAAACTTTAAACAAGCATAACTTGTCAACGGAACGTCCAATTTAAGTGCAACAAACAGTTCTGTAAGGAGAATATTTTATTCTTTTTCCTAACACCCGCAAACCCTTATTTCGACCCTTGCCAAATTCTGTCTCATTTTTTGACGATGTCTCTGTGTTTTGAAGGTGGAAAGTTACATGGACCAAGTTCGGCGATTGGCCGAGGAACGAGATGGTTTGACGCAAGAGTTTGACATGGAGAATGAAGAGTTGAGGAAAGAATTGGACAAACTTCGTGACGAGATGGTGGACAGCAAGAGAGAAGTGGCTCAATTACTTATCCAGGTAAAAGGAGGACTAGACAAGTCTAGTAAGACTAGATAAGACTAGACAAGTCTAGTAGAGCTCTGCATTATGCTTGATATCATCCGCACTAATTCAAGGATTTCGTTCGCAAATTTGGTACATCTTAAAAGCAAAGCTCACTGTAAACACTTCTATCACTGATGTGGCAGTATTATAGAGCAGACCTTTAATGAACAAGCTGAAAAGGAACTTCTAAAATTTAAATGTTGGTTTGATTCCTATCACACCTGTTGTGTGGATTTTAGGAAGGGTTTATGGACCTCGCTGACGGCTCGCCTAGCGAATCTATCGCTTACTTGCTGGTAGAAAGAACACGAACGTTGGATGAACTCAGAGAAGCTAAACGGAAGGCAGCTAGCAGTCCTGGCGCGGCAATTACAACAAGCAAACAGGTAATTAGCGATACTCAATCTAACCCTAACCCTCGCTGACGGCACGCCTAGCGAATCTATCGCTTACTTGCTGGTAGAAAGAACACGAACGTTGGATGAACTCAGAGAAGCTAAACGGAAGGCAGCCAGCAGTCCTGGCGTGGCAATCACAACAAGCAAACAGGTAATTAGCGATACTCAATCTAACCCTAACCCTCGCTGACGGCTCGCCTAGCGAATCTATCGCTTACTTGCTGGTAGAAAGAACACGAACGTTGGATGAACTCAGGGAAGCTAAACGGAAGGCAGCTAGCAGCCCTGGCGTGGCAATCACAACAAGCAAACAGGTAATTAGCGATACTCAATCTCTCTTGCCGGCAAATTCTTCTTCTTTCTTGGCAAAAGATTGTAAAGTGCAGCAATATTAGTTTTATTTTCCAAATTTTACAAATGAACGATTACAGTCAACCTTATCTGTATGACTTACAAATGCCAATGTTATCTAGAATAAGTATTCAATAGGCGACCGTGAAGTATGACGCTAACCCATGTAAACACGGTCATATTCACCCACAGATACACCTGTTCAATATTGCCCCTGTCATGAAGTATGATGCTAACCCATGTAAACACGGTCATATACACCCACAGATACACCTGTTCAATATTGCCCCTGATGACATGGCTCATACTGCCTCAGTCTTTATATAATTGTTGTTGGAATTAACTCAAGGGTGTCAAGTTCCACTGTGCTAGAATCTACCGTTGCACTCTGATACCATGTCAAGTGTCATTATAAAGCCGTAAGCAGTAGAAATGTATCAATGAAGTTTACTGCACTATGCGTCAGAAAGATTGAATGAATGTGCTTGCTGCTGCTGTTGTATTGTATGAAGCCAAACACAAAATGTTGTGTTGACAATAACCCAACATACCTAAGAATTTTGTTCAGCCAAACTGCTGATCTCAAAACATTTTATTGCCATTTTTCTAGTTAATAACTGACAACAACAATTGTTTTATTTATTTGCTACAAACATAATCGTTTTGTAAAACTCAACTGAAATAAAAATAAAATGAAAACATTTGACCTACCTGGATTTTGTTCAAGCAGTTACCGTAAACACACCATTGATTTTGTTTGGCCTGAGCTATCTCGATGGCAATACAATTCTAGGCATTTGCTTTTCTGCAACTTTGCTTTCTTTTTTGTGAAACTTAGTACTCTTTTTAAACATATAAATATATTATTTGAAATCTCTTTTTATTTTTTTGATTATTTGTCACATAAATAAAATATAAACTTGATGTTATGTTCAGTGTTTCCACATTTGTGTCGCATGTTGTTTAATGTGATGACTGTAGTTGTTTTATATACAGGTTCTTTCACACTATCCAAAATGTCCATGTTGTACCCAAATCAAACCCTCGACATTTTCATGAACTCTATAGAATTTGTACACTAACAATAGTCCAAGATGGCTTCTTCATGGTTAAGCGCTCTACATTGGTAAAATTCAAATTAATAACCCCAAGATTGATGTAAACCAGGGTTGAACTCAACCCTGCTCCAGATCAAAGTTCAGATTTGAAACTCTCGCCACAATAATGGATCAAAATAAGCTCAGTTTCCACAAAGCAAGTGTGAAACGACGCAGGGTTGAAGAATCACAAGCTGAACCCGGGGCGTCAGCGAGTTCACCCAGGGTTGAGAGGCTGTAGTGTGAATAGTGCTCAAGAGAGGCTCTACCCAAGTAGACGATGGTGTGAAAAGGCTGATGGTTGTACGTCTGCATGTTGTCTTCATTGTTTTAAGATCCAAGACGTCTTGGACAAAGAGAGAAAAATAATGGAAGAAGAAATGCGGACAGAACGAGAGAAAGTCCGGAAGACCAAAGATAGTATTGAGCAGGTAAAACACGCACGGATTAAACTGGTCCGCTTTTTCTAAATCTTGATTCATTAACTTTCAATTAACTTTCATAATTTTTGTATAAACAATTTTTTGTTTATTCTGTCAAATATTGTTCGTTTGCACTCACTTTTCTCTGCATGTTTTTACTCACACTTCCTTGCATGCTATGAACTTTGACCTGTGACCTGTGACCTGTGCTATGTACCTGTGTGTGTTGTCTCACAGATTTACGCTAAAGAGCTTAACCGATCCAAAACGGTGAGTTAACCAGTTAATTAACACCGCCTAAAATCACATTAATTAAGGCTAATAAAACACGTTGTTTTTACTTCTCAGTGTTCGAAATATTTAACAAATGTTTGAAATTAACCATATTTGTGTTCTTTGCATTCCAATAATTGTAACGTTGATTTCTGTGGAGTGTGGATATAACTGGATATTTTAAAATGCATCTTTAAAATTCTTTAAACCTGCGTTTTCAAAATAGTTTCTTGGAAATAATGCAATAACTAGACTGAATAGACAGAATAATTCAAAATACATTTCTGGTTTTTGGTCATCACCGTGCAATTCATGAGCATCTACTAGTTGCAAAACGTCCATCATACAGAACAAACAATTGTGTGATTAATTTTGCCAGGATAACAAGTTGAAGATTACCAACTTAGAGTCTCAGAAACGTCGTATTGAGCAGGACTCCAGACAGCACCATCAGAGGGCCAGGGACCTGGAGTTTGAGAACGAACGTCTCAAGAAATCACTGGAGAGAGAAAGGAGAGAACAAAGGGAGGAGGTTGAGAAACTACAACGGCAGCGAGCAGGTCAGACGCTGTGATTGGTTGATTGACTGACTGATTGACTGACTGACTGTGACTTTCATTGGTTGTCGACTGATAAAGTGACTTGGGCAGTGCTGTTGTATAGGACCACCCGTAATACAAACGAATGGGCCAAATTCCAATTCATTGTGTAGATCTAGGGCCAATTTCATGGAACTGCTAAGCACGCAAATTTGCTTAGCACAAATAAGTCTTGTTTTAGTAAAACAGGTTACCAGTGCCAAACAAAACAAATGGTGTGTTTGCGGTAACCACCTGACTGACCTGGATATTTTGGCGGCTAAATTGCTGACCTTAAACTTGTTATTGTTGTTTTGCTAGTTCACCATTTTACATAAACACTGCCGGAGTTTCAATTTTTTTCCACAAAAATAATATTTTTTTCGCCAATTTGTTTTAATAAATTTAAGAATCGCCAAAATAATATTATTTTCCTACCTACATGTACCTACCTGGATTTATTGGACCTATTCTAATAAATTCCAACAAAACATGAAGTTGGATTTTGATGGGTTGGGGGATTATGTGTAGGTTTGAGTAAAGATAATTTTAGAAGGGAAGGTTTTAAAAAGGCTGAAATGTTGAAAGGTTAGTTTTTTAATAACCTGCTTCAGATATATGTAAAATATTTGCTCCTTGACTTGGCAATGAATTCTCTTCACTTGAAATGAGAAATTCCTTTATATTCCAAAATCGAACTCAGTTTTGAGTTAATTAAAAAGATCATTTGTATTATTTTTCAGCAGGGACTTTGTAGTTTTAGTTCATTGTGCAGAATGCTGCATAAATAATATCTCATTATGCCCGCGCACATTACAATAGACTCCAATACTTACACTTGACTCAACACTCACAAAGAGTCGACACCACAACACAATATGACGATATACCGATATACTGGGCATATAATTATGATTGAGTACGTTGCTCAAGTAATTAAGACGTGAACTGTTTGGTGAGTTGCTCCCTGGATCCATTAGCTCAGAGCGCGTAGATCATGAAGGTCAATATTGATGACGAATACTTGATTATTGGGTTGAATAGCGTCATAAAATGCCTGTGGTAGATTCTGGTGGTTTGTTTATAATTTTACTCTAGGAGTATTTGATATGGTAATAATACGTGCAGGCTTGTGTTTATATCAATGTATAAATTAATGTTAATGATGGCTTGACCGTGCAGGTAAGTTAGTCAGGGAAATTCATGAAATTAAGGGTTGAAAATTAACAACTATTGTTTAACAGGTTTAGGTTTTAAACATTCTTCATTGGAGTTCAAGTGGGATTATTATTAGTTATCATTTGAATTTGTTTGTAGTTTTTTATTTTAAAGTGAATGTTGGGGAAAAATTTAAACCACATGGGCTGTAAAAAAACAAATCCCAATACAATTCAAATAATACCTATAAGTATGCAATTAAGTATCCTTTTATAAGTATTTCTAAATACGTGTAACTAATTGTCTTTCAATATGTACAACAAGGAACACACCATTTATTTATTATGGCCTAATTTAACTCTATATTATTTCAGAATAAGAGAAAATGCTTTAAAAATTAACCCCACTCCAGTCATTAATTAGAGTGTGTAAATATACGACAGCTTCCTTTTGTCAATATAATAAGTTGAGGAGCCACTGTAGGTAAAATAAATAGACACGTAAGTGCAGTGAATCGCTTTGTCAATATTAGTACAATAGATGACAAAACAAATGTCTGTTAATCCATTGTGGTTGAGTACTATGTCAAAAGACAATCTTTACTAAACTAAACCGAAACCCATCATTGGTGTCGTCATGGCAACGATGTGGACTTTGATATTATCATAAAATGGATCCTAAAATATGGTTTATTTTGTGTGTTTATGAGCCCAACCGTTGATTTTCAACTACTATGCGATCACTGAACTGTAGATTTGCATGAAAAACACAAGAATTGTCAAGATGGATAAGAAAGGGATTTCTAATATGGCTCTACAGTTAAAAGGTTTGCGCCGGCCAAATAGTGGCAACTTTACCAAAGGTAAACATATACTTGTTTAATCCTAACATCCTAGGCACTCATTTGGGATACAGTACACAGTACGTATTACCACTTAACCACCTAGCTAGCCATGGTCATCTGGCTGGCTGGCTTGAATCTGATCCGCAACCAAACTATTCATAAGTACTCTTTTGAATTTTGTTTGTAGGTTCTCCGCGGGATTCGAATCCGACGGAATCATCTCAGCTGAGAGAAGCAAAGAAAAAGTTAGAGATGGAGTTATCATCCACTAAGTATCGTCTTAAGACGGGAGAAGAGGATAAGAACAAACTGAACCAACGAGTGAGTCGCTGGCATGATTCCTTCAATCTCGCTTGATAAATAGACTAGACAAATAACCATGTGAATGTTATCCAAATCTCACCAAAATACAAGCTGGCAGTCTAGCACGGTTTCCAACCTTCTTCTTAATGGCTCATGCAAATCGTGATTTAGCCAGCATTGGCAATTGTGGCCGATGATTGGCCCCCCAACCCTATAAGATCCCAGTCATTACTACAGATCCTTGTATTTGTGCAGAGTCTAATCTCCTGTCTATGGCTATGTCCTACCTCCATGATGTAATCAGGTTGACAATAGACGTAGCCCTAGAAGCCTGTTTGGGACATGGCAAATGCCTTTTGTGTTCCATAAAGGACCCGAGATATCTAAGGCTAAGATGCTTAGTGTATTGATGAGGGATCTATAGACTACCTGGCCTTCCGTCTTCGCATAATCCACTACAAGGTTTTAGCAACCAACCTCTTAACAGCCTATCCCTGTTTAAACCAAGTAAAGTGATGGCATCTATTTCTGAACTAGTTTGATGTTAGTAGCTTGTCGTTTCTGTTGATGTGGAAGGACTAGGTGTTGGTTGAATTCTGTTGTTGGATTATAATTTGAGGTTTGTCATGGAAGGAGGCAACATGACGTTGTACGAGGTACGGGTATGTTGAATAAGGTTTGGTTTTTGTTTTAAATCTTTTTACCCCATTTTCGTTTGTGGGTTTCTAATTTTTTTAAAGATCTTAAAGTGTGTGCTATTTTCTAGTCCTCCCCCTGAAAAATAGAGTATAGAAAAAAAAATAGGAAAAAAAAGACATACTGCAAATGTGATGTGTCGCCCTCTATTGAGACTTCAGAACAATTATGTGGGAAGAATTAACACAAGATACAGTATATTGATTTGCAGTCCTTTTTACTTATAAATTAGTCAACAATTTCTTCCAAGTTACCCAAACGATACAGATGGTTACAAATTCCTAAACTTGTATGGTTCCACTTCCACAACCTTTTAAAGTTTCACAAGATTTCAACTGGCCATTTAAAAAAAAAAAATCTCGTTGTAATCACTGCCAGGTCTAATATATCGCATCCTAGATATTGTGGTTTCTTCACCCCCTAAAACTAATGGAGCGTCCCGTTGCCTCATTGTTTCATACACTACCCCTTGTTGCTTGTTATTTATAGCCAGAGTGCTTCCATTGTGCAACAGGGTGTGAGTTACCCTGAGGGATCGGGTTTACAATTGAGAAGGCGGTTTAGAGTGTTTGTTTGTGATAAAGGGTTTGGTGTTTGCTGTTCATATTTGAATAGAGGTTTACTAAGGTGAACTGTGTGCTGACATGTTAATACTATTACCCTCTGGCTTTTGGGAGTTGAATTACACAAACTATTGTGTAGTTTGTACCACACCTAAAGGTAGTCCATAGATACTGGGGAATATCGAATATTAAGAAGTGATCTGAATACTTGTCTGTGGATGTAAGTATCAAACGGCATGAAGTTGTAAAGCTGGCTTGGCAGTTGCTAAATTTTGCCCCTTGGATTTAAAGTTCGTATCGTGTGAATTGTACACGTTATTTTCTTCATCATGTTGTCTATCCAGAAGAATAGTTGAAACCTAACCTGCTAAAGTTTCAACTCAGTTTATTTGTAGAAAACGCTGATAACCATGAACTCTTGAACATGAAAATTGATTTTGTCAATGGAGCTCTTTATTTCAAAAAATCAGTCAATTGGCTGATCGTTGGAAATCACCCACATTTCTTGATTTCTTCTAAATGACAGCAAGCTAGACGGAATAATTATTATTACCAGTACAATCTTTAATCCAAGTATTTTTCTTTGAGGAGAAATTGAAGGTAACTTTTGGAATAAATGCAAGATTAATTCAGATCAGATTTTCACTTCTTGTATGAAGATGATTAAGGATACATTAACTGATATTTAGTTTATTTTTGTTTATTTTTGCAGATAAAGGAGCTTACAGAATCTCTAGACACTGAGAAGAAACGACGGTCGTCTTACGAGGGAACTATCATCAAACTAAAAACAGTGGTCGATCGGAACAAAAAACTAATTGGAGGTCTAGAGGTGAGTTATGAGTGAGTTATGAGTAGTGAGTAATAAATCAATAAAACAGGAACAATGAACTTAACACTGTTGATTGGGTAGATCATGAGTTGTGAGTGCTGAGCTGAGTAATGATAACTTACACATTTTCTATTTTGTCCAATTTGTTTTCTTCCTAATTCACAGGATGAAAAGCAAACGTTATCTGAGGAGAAGTCAGCGTTGCAGATGCGCATCGGTTTCTTAGAGAAAGACTTACAGGAGCTGAAAGAACAAGAAAAGAGCCACCTTAATCAAAGTGTAAGATCCGTCGTCATATCTTAGGATTTCATGAAAATTGTAGTCGATGGACTTGTGACGGACTTGCTACGGACTTGTGACGGACTTGTGACAGACTTGTGACGGACTTGTGACGGACTTGTGACGGACTTGTGACGGACTTGTGACGGACTTGTGACGGACTTGTGACGGACTTGTGACGGACTTGTGACGAACTTGTGACGGACTTGTGACGGACTTGTGACGGACTTGTGACGGACTTGTGACGGACTTGTGACGGACTTGTGACGGACTTGTGACGGACTTGTGACGGACTTGTGACGGACTTGTGACGGACTTGTGACGGACTTGTGATGGACTTGAGACCGACTTGAGACCGACTTGAGACCGACTTGTGACGGACTTGTGACGGACTTGTGACGGACTTGTGACGGACTTGTGACGGACTTGTGACGGACTTGTGACGGACTTGTGACGGACTTGTGACGGACTTGTGACGGACTTGTGACGGACTTGTGACGGACTTGTGACGGACTTGTGACGGACTTGTGACGGACTTGTGACGGACTTGTGACGGACTTGTGACGGACTTGTGACGGACTTGTGACGGACTTGTGACGGACTTGTGACGGACTTGTGACGGACTTGTGACGGACTTGTGACGGACTTGTGATGGACTTGAGACCGACTTGAGACCGACTTGTGACGGACTTGTGACGGACTTGTGACGGACTTGTGACGGACTTGTGACGGACTTGTGACGGACTTGTGACGGACTTGTGACGGACTTGTGACGGACTTGTGACGGACTTGTGACGGACTTGTGACGGACTTGTGACGGACTTGTGACGGACTTGTGACGGACTTGTGACGGACTTGTGACGGACTTGTGACGGACTTGAGACGGACTTGTGACGGACTTGTGACGGGTGACCGACTTGTGACCGACTTGTGACCGACTTGTGACCGACTTGTGACCGACTTGTGACCGACTTGTGACCGACTTGTGACTGACTTGCTGCGGTTTAGAAAATAGCCTGACTCTAACTTTTCATTTTCCTCATCTTTCTTAGATTTCCCTAAAATCCGAAGAAAGCGTCATCAAACGACAGGAGCTTGAGATCAAACACCTCAGAGATGAAAACGAACAACAAACCCTGAAGCTGCAACGAACAATGGTTTCCCTGGAAACAGAGAGGAGGAAATGTCTGGAGCTCGGCCAAAAGCTGACATCTACGGAAGAAAAATGGGACCAAATAGTTCAAAGATACAAGAGCAATGAGAAGGACCTGACTAACAAAGTATGTTTAAGAGGAATAAAGCTGGGAGACTAGACCTTCATTTCTAATGTTATTTAAAAAACAAATTGTGTATACATTTCTGTTAATTCTTCTTTATATATATATTTTGTTATTTATTTTTATATATATATTTTGTTGTATATATTATTATTGTTATTGTTTGAACAACTTAAATAAATTAATGTAAATAAATAAAATGAATAACAGACATAAATGAAATTCATGTAAGGTTGTGTCTGAATCTCGTCTCTATGGCTATTGTCTAGGTGTTCACCCATTACAACTATGGCTGAGCAGGCTGACATTAGAGGTAGCCGTAGCTCTAGAAACCCGCTTCAGACACGGCCTCAATTAATGAAATAATTGCAAGCAAAACAAAAGCAAAATAATAAATGAAAGAAATGAAATAAAGAAATAAAAAACAATATAATGATTTAAAGAAATTGAATAAATAAACAATTCAACAAATGTAATAAGATAAACAAAATAAGTAATATAGTATTACAACGAATTTAGTGGTAAACTTTGATTAATTTTAATAAATGCATTTTTTGTTTAATTGTAGCTGGATAAATTAACACGAGATCTTGACTTCTCCAAGACGGAGCTCGAGGCTAATCATCAGAGATTCCGTCACATTCATCAGGAACATGACAAAGTAAAACACAAAATACTCTTTCTTGTTTACAAACATAAAATGATAGTCAATCTAGATTGTTTAGATTTTCCAATTTCGATTTTAAGTATCAAAGATAATAATAAAGAAACCTGCTGCTATATAAGACTCTAACCCGCCAGCTGACCCCGGCTAGTGGTTGAGTGATAAGACGTCTGCACTAGAAAGCAGGAGGTCATGGGTTCAAGTCCCACCAGAGTCAGTGATTTTTTTCCCTCTCCCCCCTCCCCCCTCCCCCCTCCCGAGAGAATCTCTGGGGACAAAACGGTATAAAGTGCAATTATCAGTTAGAGGCCAACATCTTACATTGTATCTAATGTCTTGAAACAAAACTAGCAAATGGAAGACGCGAACAATGAATCTCAGATTTTGATGGAGCAACTTCAGCAAGAAAAAGGGCATTCTGTCCAGGTGAACAGGCAACGAGAAACTGTCAAGGAACTCGAAGGCATCGTTGACGAACTGAAGAAAGATCGCGACGTCTTAGCCATGGAGCTACAAAGCATTATTGGTAAAGAGCAGAAACACATGGAGTGGGCAACATCGATAGAGACGGCTGAAGAAGAGACTAAGAGGCTTGAGGCACAGGTTAGATAATAGGTTAAACCGAGTTAACCTCTGACCTGCTGGAAAGGTTTAATCAAACTAACTGCTGGTTAATACTACTGCCGAGAGCTGGTTGGTTACAGGGTGCTGCTAACTGATGTAACCTCTCTGATCTGCTTAGGTGTGATGACACAAACGAGTATGTAGGGTAGTTTTAACTCACTCGCTGGTTAGGCATTGGTTGCTGCTAATTGATGTGACCTTTGACCCGCTGTCGAGGTGGGATGACACTAACTACTGAAGTTAACTGCCACAGTTGACTACCACTGTTTGCCAAGTTAACCTTTGACCTGCTTTGAAGCTCTGGTAATGGTTAGGCACATTAACCGATTTAACCTCTGACCTACCGTGAAGATTTGATAACACTGACTACTAGTTACTGGTTAATTAAATATTGGTGCTAACTTACGTAACATCTGACCTGCTGTAATGGTGTGATAACATTAACATCTACTTTATAACTACTAATTTTTATATGGTGATTTTTCTAAGCCATGTTTTTTAATAAAAAAAACACTCTTAACCAGTTCGCGCCGGATGACGAATATAAACGCAAAAATTTTCCCAAATTCAAAACGGATGACGAATATATACGCCAAGTTCAAGTTCGGAAATGTATGTCAGCAGCGAGCAAGGCCGGAAATGCGTGGGTGTGCTTCCCGGCACTATCAGCCTGAACACGCTTCGGATCGAGTTTCGTTAAAAATAATCCCGCCCGTCGGCTCGGCGATGTTAAAATAATCCCGGCGCGAACTGGTTAAACAAGATATCTTGACAACCATTGTGTTTTGAAAAGTCAATCAAAATATAACAGATTTGTAGTTGGAAATTATATAATTGCTCAGTCAGTGTTGCTTTCTCAACAACAAAAAGTAAAACAACCTTAATTATTTGTGGATTTCTAATGAATATTCATATGTTGCTATGGTTACTGGGGCAACAAGTCCAGCAGGTGTTTTTGGGTAGCAAATATTTCCTGTCCTTTGTCTTAGAATTGGCACCCCCTCGCTTGGATTGACATCACGACTATGCTGCAGGTTTAGCAAGAGGCAATTGTATTGGGTTTTTGACGGCAAAGCAAGAAAATAAAAATAGCAAATACCATGAGATACGCTCTCGACCAATCGCTAGACCGATTCTGTGCGTGAGGTGTCGGATACATGATATAATTTATTCAGACTTTACAATCAATTTGGACAGACTATCGAGGGAAATTGTGCTGATTTCCTGCAACGCATAAAACACTTATCATCTCTTTGTTTGGAACAAAGTTTCAGGATTATTTTGCAGGTGGACATTTTAAAGAGACATTGAAACAGGTGGTCTGCCATTGTATTTCCTCAGTTTTTCTTTCTCAATTTCCTATTTGTTTTTGTTATCATAGTACATCAATTTGAAGCAGATCGCTTATAAGTTGCAGATGATTCTCGGCAGTGCCGCTTTCATTTATAATTCACTCATCAGCTTGCTGCCTGGGGACTTTTTGTGAGCTCGATGTGATAGCATTCGGTTTTCAAAATCCAGCGATTAAAGTTGTGAATATATCGTCGTAGTGGTTCACACCTTTTTCGGCAGAACGTGACGGGATTGTGTGATGCTGGGATTGATCGGTTGGGTATGAGCGTCGGAGACGTTGTGGGTGTGAAATATGTGGTGGTAGGATGGCGGAGTCGTCTTTGAATGACGAGGTTGTAGTCGATGGCTCAGAGGGGAGAGAATCGGTAGAACTGACTGGATTGGGAGAGAAAGATGCTGCGAATCAGTCCGTTGAGAATGAAGATGAGGATCTAGCAGCTAAGATTACTTCAACAGATGAAACTGAAGAGAAGATTTTGTCAGGAGAACGTACAAGATTTCATGGAAATGTTGATCAGTCTATTGAGAATAAAGACGATGTTCCAACTGCGGAGATAACTTCAACTGAAAAGGCGGCTTTGGAAGAACAGACTGGATTGATAGAGAGAGTTATTGAGGATAAGTCGTTTGAAGAAGACGATGGCCCAGCTCAGAAGATTGTGTCAGAGAAGCAGACAACAACAGATGAGAAAACTGCGTTAGAAGAAGATTTTAAATTCAAAGAAAACATTGAGGGTCAGTTTGTTGAAGACAAAGATGATGTTCTTGCTGTAAAGAATGCTTCAGAAAAACAAACAACGATAGGAGAAGAGTTGGTTTCAACGGTACAGTCAGAAGTAGAAGGGAAAACTGGTGAGAGACCATCCCTCGAGAAATACCAGGTTATTCTGGCGGAGGGAAACGTTCCGGAGGTCGAGTTGGCATCAGTGGAAGAAATTACTTCTAAGGAACCAACCGAATTGACGAAGACAGTTTCTGACGATAAATCCGAAGAAGAAATTCCAATTTCGAAAGAAAAATGCATTGATGGAAAAGTTCCCACGGTTGTCTTATTGGAAAATAATGCTCTGAAGGAGCAAATTATTTTGGAGGATGGTGATATATTAGATTCTGATTTGGTACAAGATAAAACAATTAGGGAAAATACTGGCAAAGTATCTGAGGAAGAATCTACTGTTCAAGAAAGGAAGCACGTTCTTGAAGATGAGGTATTCAATGGGAAGATTAGTTCGGGACAAAAGGTTAAAGAAGAACACACTGTACCTAAAGAAAAGACATTTGCAGACAAAGAGATTGAATCACATGATACGATTGATTCTGATGGGAAAGCTGCTTTAACCCAAAGGAACAAATCTGACGAAGAATCAGTTTTCGAAGAGCTAGCAGATGTGGAAGGAAATTCTTCGGAACAACTCAAAGGTTTAAACCAACCAAGCGTCACCGAGACGGACGACGATTTGGGTGAAAGCTTGATGTCAGCGGACCTAATAGAGAAACGTTTTAGAGACAAGAGATTCACACAGAACGACATAATTAGTGACCAATCTTCCGAGGAACATTTGGGTTTGGAGGCAACGAATACAAACGAAACTGACCACTCAAAGAAACTGACCACATCAGACAAAGACACTGCATCTAAGGACAAGATATCTGTGCTAGAAACGTCTGCTTTGGAGATAACTCACTTCCAGAACGAAAACGTTGCATTTGGTGAACAAACCCAACTGAGAGATAACGGTTCGTGTTTGCACACATGTTCATCAGCCGAACGGACTATTCTTGTGAAACTAACATCATTATTGGAACAGGTTGGAACACTCTGACATTTTAAACTTGTGTATTAAAAAAGATTATGTTTCTCACTTCTCCATTAAATGTTTCATTTACTTACAAAGCTCAGTTTTTAATCCTTTCATT
The DNA here is from genome assembly GCA_037893245.1 of Crossaster papposus. Lineage (NCBI taxonomy): Eukaryota > Metazoa > Echinodermata > Asteroidea > Velatida > Solasteridae > Crossaster > Crossaster papposus. The sequence continues at coordinate 156,675 of JBAIAA010000495.1, read as the reverse complement.
TTAATGAGTGGGGAAGTTTGGCCTTGTGGTAGGGTTCGTGACATCATCTCTAAGCATTCTGGTATAAAATGCTTTTAGTGTCGTATATTTGACTTTTTCTTGAGCTTTCTTAATTTCTGTTTTTGTAGTTGGAGAATAGTGTGATGAAACAGAGCAGTCTTGTGGAGGAACTCAGCGAAGAAAAAAGGAAAAATCTAAGTAAGTTTAAAAACAAGATTACAAGATTTGACCTATTAATCTTATTCACTTTAATATTAACTTCATCTCATGTTCTTGTCAAAGTATTAAATATTGAAGAAAAAAAGAAAATAGGACTTTGTGATAAAAAAATGAGTATTTGAGTAAATATTTAGCAGTTTTATAGCATCATTTTAGTCGGGTACTGCAGGGTTATGCTTCATTTGTCTCGCTGTATGAGATTCCTTTTAACATCTTTTTAGAAAACCTTTTGGCAAAGAAATTGTCCTATTAATTAAAAAATTCAGCTGGACATAGCTTTTGTTTTTACTCAACTTACAGTTGGAACCGAGGTTTCGTATTTGCAACAAAATTTGTATTTTTATGCTTTACTGAATAATTTTGTTTATAGAATTACAAGAGAAGCTGAATTTCAGCCAAGAAACGTTGAAGATTGCGGAGGAGTCTACCGATCATCTCAAGGATAGTATTGGTCGCAAATCAGCTGAGCTGGTCAAGCAGTACGATTGGTCAAAAGAGAGTCAGGTGAGTTGGTCAAGCAATGTGATTGGTCTAAGGAGAGTCAGGTGAGTTGGTCAAGCAATGTGATTGGTCAAAGGAGAGTCAGGTGAGTTGGTCAAGCAATACGATTGGTCAAAGGGGACTGTAATTTCTCTTGCCTTCCAGATGAAACTGGAGAGCAAGGTGAAGTCGCTTGAGAGAGAATTAGACGAGGCGAGGTCAGGGATGCAGATAGACAAGACGGAGGTTTCTTGGAAACTAGAGAGAGAAACGAAGAGAGTAAAGGAACTGGAGAATATGCTGGCTGAGAAGAAAGAGGTGAGAGGATTGAGAAAGAGAAAATAGGAGGTTTCTTGCATTCTAGAAATATCATACTTGAATCTTGCAAACGTTCAAGGACTTGTGGTCAATCGCAGATACCTTGTGATCCATCACAAGCACCTTGTGATCTGCCACAAGCACCGTGCGATTTATCACAAGCATCTTGTGATCTATCACAAGCACCTTGCGATCCATCACAAGCACAGTGTGGCCCATCACAAGCACCTTATGATCACCACAAGCCCTTTGTGATCCATCACAAGCACCTTGCGAATCATCACAAGCACCATATGACCCATCACAAGCCCCTTGTGATTTGTTGCAAGCACCATCTGATCCGTCCCAAGCCTCTTGCGATTCATCACAAGAATCTTGTGATTTTTGCAGGAGTTGGCCGAGTTACGACGGGAATCAGGAAGGCTTTTGTTGAACCACAGTCGAGCTGAGGAGAGGGTACAGGAAGAAGCAAGGCTGAGAGTAGATGTAGAACAGAGGAACAAAGTCCTGGAGGAAGAAATGACCAAGGTACAAGGAAAGTGTTCTTATTCTATCAGCACAATTATAGCTATATATGCAAGCTTAGAATCTTGGACACAAAAGTATCATCTTGGAGAATGCCCCGCTGTAAACAAAAATTAACCCCTCCCATTTTTCTATATTTTTTTCAAAGAACGTACTTAAATGGGACTCGAACCCTCAACATCCTGCTTTAGCGCAGACGTCTTGCCACTTGACCACCGAGCTAGCCGGGGTCAGTTGTGGAACCTAGGATTGTGTCAAAATATAAAGTTGTCCCCCCCAAAATGTACAATTTTAAGTGGTTTTGTTTTTTAGCAATGGACACAGCTAAAAGATGTGATGGCTAGACTAACCACCAGCGAATCAGCCAAACAAGAACTAGAGACTCAACTTGAGAAGGTGGGTATACAGGGCACTATTGCCACTACAGGGCACTATTGCCACTACAGGGCACTATTGTCACTACAGGGCACTATTGCCACTACAGGGCACTATTGTCACTACAGGGCACTATTGCCACTACAGGGCACTATTGCCACTACAGGGCACTATTGTCACTACAGGGCACTATTGTCACTACAGGGCACTATTGCCACTACAGGGCACTATTGTCACTACAGGGCACTATTGTCACTACAGGGCACTATTGCCACTACAGGGCACTATTGTCACTACAGGGCACTATTGTCACTACAGGGCACTATTGTCACTACAGGGCACTATTGTCACTACAGGGCACTATTGTCAATACAGGGCACCAGTGTCATGTTACAGGGCACTAGTGTCACTACAGGGCACTAGTGTCACTACAGGGCACTAGTGTCACTACAGGGCACTATTGTCACTACATGGCACTATTGTCACTACAGGGCACTATTGTCACTACAGGGCACTATTGTCACTACAGGGCACTATTGTCACTACAGGGCACTATTGTCAATACAGGGCACCAGTGTCATGTTACAGGGCACTAGTGTCACTACAGGGCACTAGTGTCACTACAGGGCACTAGTGTCACTACAGGGCACTATTGTCACTACATGGCACTATTGTCACTACAGGGCACTATTGTCACTACAGGGCACTATTGTCTATGACTATTTCATCTCATAATTTTTTTAAATTTTTTTAAGTAATAAGTAATTTTGATTTAATTTAACAGTTAATTTGTCATTTTTAATAGTTATTTCGACTTTTGCTAATTCATGTGCATGAAAAATATAATATTATGCTTGGTATTAAGGGGCCATCTCATTAAATATCCCAGTAAGTTGCAGAAACATTCATCCGTAATAGACCTATTGCATCAACTATCTGTAGCAGGATTCTGAACAATTTTTCTGAAATTTTTCGGCAATGAAGTTATCGGCGTTGTTTACAAACAGAGAATTCTACAAAAAGTATGGGCCTATTGGAATACAAATTCAACAACTTATTGCGGATTTTCCATCAAGATAACTTCAAACTGCATGTATTTCATAACCCCCGCTTGTAACCATCAATAATGCACTCGCTAACCTTTGACCCTTAGCAAACTAACGAGACACGACAGCGTTACAGCGAGATACAGCAGGTACAGGCCGAGACCAACGCAACTACGAGCACGCTCAGTGTAGTCCAGCAACGAGCGCAGGCTGCCGAACGCAAGGTGCTGGTCATTAACTAACTAACCAAACTAATGCATAAGACAATAATAGTAACATTGTAGTATGAAATCTCTGTTGGTATAGGGGTAAAACTAGTTTAGTTTAAGTAGCATGCGATCATCTTTCTAACTACCCCAAGCCCATCAAACTCCAACAGTGTGTACCCAACCATTATGACCATGAGTCACATGACCGTCATGTGACTTGTTTTTCCTTGGATCATAGATTCCAGAGTTGCAGCAACAGCTTGATGAGAAGTCACTTCGCTTACAGGCCGCCGAGGCGCAGCTGAGAGACTTAACAGGGACCAAGATAGACCTAAGGACTTGTAAAGATGACATCAACAGACTGAAGACACAACTACACGAAGAGAGAATTGAAAAGTAACGAGTCAAGTATTTCATCTTAAATTCGATTTGGAATTATCAGGAGTTACATTGAATCATTGATAATGTTAATATTCATTTGCAAATGGCAAATAAAATTAACTAACCAAACTTTGAACAAGTCAATGTAACAACATTTGCTACAAAATAACAATTTCAAAGTCCACACATTTTTTAAAAGTACAGCGAAAGGAAATTTATATTAAACTTGATTTCATTTTCTGCTTGTAGGTCATTACTAAGCCAGCAATTGGAAGACGTTAAGCAGCAAACAGCCGCAAGCGTCGAGCGAGAAGACAAGTTACGACACGAAAACACCGACATGAAACATAGATTACTGGAAACACAGAGCAGACTGTATTCCATAGAAGACAAGTCTAAGTCTGTGGAAGATATGGTAAGTCAATCAGAGACTGTGTGGGCGGGGTTAAAATGAAGCCACGCCCCCTCATTAATAAACATAGATTACTGGAAACACAGAGCAGACTGTATTCCATAGAAGACAAGTCTAAGTCTGTGGAAGATATGGTAAGTCAATCAGAGACTGTGTGGGCGGGGTTAAAGTGAAGCCACGCCCCCTCATTAATAAACATAGATTACTAGAAACACAGAGCAGACTGTATTCCATAGAAGACAAGTCTAAGTCTGTGGAAGATATGGTAAGTCAATCAGAGACTGTGGGCGGGGTTAAAGTGAAGCCACGCCCCCTCATTAATAAACATAGATTACTAGAAACACAGAGCAGACTGTATTCCATAGAAGACAAGTCTAAGTCTGTGGAAGATATGGTAAGTCAATCAGAGACTGTGTGGGCGGGGTTAAAGTGAAGCCACGCCCCCTCATTAATAAACATAGATTACTAGAAACACAGAGCAGACTGTATTCCATAGAAGACAAGTCTAAGTCTGTGGAAGATATGGTAAGTCAATCAGAGACTGTGTGGGCGGGGTTAAAGTGAAGCCACGCCCCCTCATTAATAAACATAGATTACTGGAAACACAGAGCAATCATCTTGTTTTGTTGATTGTTTACAGCACTCGTTAGCAGAGCAAGGCAAGAAGTCCCTCCTGGATCAAGTCATCTCACTGCAGCAAGAAGTCCATCGTCTTCAGACAGAACTTATGCAGACCTCGCAACGACTCGACGTGAAGATCAAGAAATACGAAGAACATAAGTCACATCATAAAACCAAGATACAGCAGGCTAGGTAAGAGTGTAGTGTGAAGTACAACAAACTTTCTAGTTCAAAGATGTTTTTGTGATCAAAAGGTTTGGTTTTTGCACTGTATTCTCAAAGAGTATAATATCCACTAAGCTGTAACTATAACCGGTTATGTTTGAAACTTTCTTCTTTGGATTATGAGTGGTGTTATTATTGGAAATGGAAAAAAAAACAATCTTAAAAAACAATATGCCGATATCGTGACAACTTTTACCAAATCAATTTTCTTGTGAACAGGGAGATTTTTACGAGACACAAGACGATTTTAGCCGACAGCTTGATGAAGTTACAACAGGATCTGAACACGACGAACGCCGAGTTGCAGAAGGAACAGAACAATCGTGAGAACTTGCAGAAGAAACACGACAGCTTGTTAGTGGAACATCGCAAACTCCTTGCCACGTAAGAATTGTGGTAAAGTGTCTTGCCCAAGAACACAAGCATCATGTTACCATGGCAAATGAGTCAAGCACTGTTGATGTTATTTGAGGGTGTTTATTCTCTCTGGTTGTTCCTTCCAGACATTCTGATACAGAAGAGACAATTCGAGACCAGCATCGTAACGTCAGCACCATCGACTACCGAGTCAAATACTTGGAGCGAGAAAACGGCATCCTGCAAGATCGCAATGACACACTAAGTAGGCAACGGGTCGCCATGGAAAAACTGCTCAGGGAGTACCGACTAGAAAAACAGAAACAGGTGAGGAATAATGGATGTTGGTTGCTATGGTGATTGTAAATGTTGCTATATTTATGATTCTTGTTGCTATGGGCTTAATGTATGTTCCTATTTGTAAAAATTCTGTTCTTTAATTTTTTGGCTGTTTGCTTGAGTTGTATAAACCAGTTCGCGTCGGAGGACGTGTATACACGCAAAGTTTTTCCAGGATTCAAAACAGATGATGCATAAACACGTCACAAGCAAAGATGGAAATCTCTTTCAGTGATTGGCTCACAGCGAGCAAGACTGGAAATATATCAGGGTGTGCTACCCACATAACCCGTCTCGGATCGAGATTCGTGTAAAACAACCCCGTGCCTGGGCCCAGTCAATGTCAGAATAATCCGGCGTGAACTGGTTAAGGAAATTGGCTGATTCCTGTGCACGTACACAGCAGTGATGCTTTGTATTTGTTCGCTCAGCGTCAATATATTAAGTTGCTTTTTTTCCCTGTTTTTTTTGCTTTCATGACTCTGTTGCTTGTCTGTGTACTGGTCTGGTACCCTGTCTGCTACCCTGTGTGTCTATCTGTATATCATGCCGGGTATCCGTCTATGTAGGAGATTGACCAGTCCTTAGTGTCATCTTCAAGAGGAGCTATATTTCCTTCTTCGCCGCTTACTACGTTTAATTCCACCGTTCCTATAACCACCTTAACCAGCGGTCTTGGTTTGTCTCAGAGGTGAGTTGGGTTGTGCATTTTACGAATAATTTAGCATACAATTATTCCAAGTTGGACTTAATTATCTAATAATCGTTATTCAAGTGTATGTTTTCTCGGTCAATTTCAGCAAATAATTGTTCAGTTTAATCACTGCGTCATTCAATTCCGCGTGAATGTGAATGCTGTTCCAAATCATCATTCAGTTTTGTTTTCTGAGTACGCAAAAAATACTCTTGCGTCGTGCGACTAAAACAAAATAACCATCTAAATAAAGAATTGATGCACTCAAACAACATTAAAATTTGCTAACAAATTTGAATGTCAAACGAATTTGAATGTCTCTAAATGAAACTGAACATCTTTAAAGTGAATTAGACTCACAGAATTGGCACCATGACCAAAATCGCTTCAATACGAACTTGATCGTAAAAATCTATATTTGATTATGAAATGGGCTGAACAAGAAATTGACACCCTGATTTTAAGGTAGTATACACCATTTGCAGATATCGAAAATATTTACTACCGAATTATTAAGAAATATCTTACTCATTTGAAAGTAAATAATGATTCTAGGCATTCAGCAAAATGATTGCGCTAGATTGCCTGTAATTCTTCCAAAAAATTGAATTTTATAATGAAAAATTCGCGATCGCCGGACGGCGAGCGCGAAAAAACAAAGATAACATAAGAATAACTGCTCGATGCCGGTTGAAAAAAACCGCTGTTTTTCGTGCTTTTCTCGGCATCCATGATTCTAAAACTTCGGACAGCTCAGTTAAACGATATTTACTATAAATACAACCCCCCAAATCTACTCATTCATGATAATTCAAGCAATGACCAATGGTGTATACTACCTTTAAGCTAAACAAATTGATTTGTATTTGTTCTTGCTTTGTTTGTAGCCCGAGTTACACTTCAACCCATGACCTCCGTAACGTCATCAACGGTAACACGCTACGATCCAGTCTGCCAAGAACTAGGACGTCAGGATACGGTCACAGTCCTACTAATCGTGAGTTATTACGGAGTACAGAATTGAGTAATACACAGAGCTCAGATGAGTCTTGAGTCATTTATTATCTCATTCGGTCATTGCCTTGATATGAGCGATATGGTTACTCAGTTACACAAACCATGAGTAATTATGGAGTCAAGAAATGAATAATACACAGTTCAGATGAGTGCTGAGTAACTATGAGTCAATTATTACTCACTACTCACAAATTGAGTTATTACACAGTCCAGAATTGAGTAATACACATTCAGCTCATTTGAAGGCTGTGTAACTATATTATCTCATGAGTCATTGTCATGGTATGAGCTTTTTGATTACTCAATCCTACAACCCATGAGTTATGTAACTCAACATTGAGTACTATGTATGAATTCAATTGAATGACATTTTTAAGCAATAACGAACATTCACTCACATTTGTATTTTAAATATTTTTAGAAATAACATTTTTTGATGGCTGATTTTTGTAATATATTTCAAGTGCCTGACATCTCATAGACTATTAGTCTGCTGAATTTTCATATATTGAAGACATCTTGTATTTTTCTGTAAGAATCAATTTAAGGAAAGCAACGTTTCATGAATTGTGTGTTTAATGTGTATTGTTATGCAAATTATGCTGCTAGACCTTTGAGTATCATGTGCTGTGATGTGGTTTTAGTCAACGTTGATAAAATTTATAATTTATTTCTAAATGTGTGCTAGTTATTTACTTAATATTGCTTGTGACACTCAGAGTTATGACATGTAGTAGGCTGATTTTTAGGCTGAAAACTTTGTTTTGATAAAAATACAAGGTTAACCCCTAACAATTTGTGATTTAGCCAACAAATCTAATTTTTGCCAAATTTGATAACAAATGCAACGCTAACCCTTTATAATTGAGAATTGAGCAAACACATATAATTTTGGCCAAAATGCAAGATTATCCTCTTACAATTTTTAATTTTGCCAACAAAATCTAATTTGGGCCAATTTGGATAAAAATGCAAGACCTCTTACAATTTAGCCTAAATTACCTAATTTTGGCCAATTTTGATAAAAATGCAAGGCTAACCCCTTATAATTGAGAATTGAGCCAAAAAGTCTAATTTGGGTAAATTTTGATAAAAATGCAAGGCTAACCCCTTATAATTTAAAATTGAGCAAAAAAGTATAATTTTGGCCAATTTTGATAAAAATGCAAGGCTAACCCCTTATAATTGAGAATTGAGCCAAAAAGTCTAATTTGGGTACATTTTGATAAAAATGCAAGACTAACCCCTTATAATTGAGAATTGAGCCAAAAAATCTAATTTGGGCCAATTTTGATAAAAATGCAAGGCTAACCTCTTACAATTTAGCCTAAATTACCTAATTTTGGCCAATTTTGATAAAAATGCAAGGCTAACCCCTTATAATTGAGAATTGAGCCAAAAAGTCTAATTTGGGTAAATTTTGATAAAAATGCAAGGCTAACCCCTTATAATTGAGAATTGAGCCAAAAAATCTAATTTGGGCCAATTTTGATAAAAATGCTAGACTAACCCCTTATAATTTAAAATTGAGCAAAAAAGTCTAATTTGGGTAAATTTTGATAAAAATGCAAGACTAACCCCTTATAATTGAGAATTGAGCCAAAAAATCTAATTTGGGCCAATTTTGATAAAAATGCAAGGCTAACCTCTTACAATTTAGCCTAAATTACCTAATTTTGGCCAATTTTGATAAAAATGCAAGGCTAACCCCTTATAATTGAGAATTGAGCCAAAAAGTCTAATTTGGGTAAATTTTGATAAAAATGCAAGACTAACCCCTTATAATTTAAAATTGAGCAAAAAAAGTATAATTTGGGCCAATTTTGATAAATTTGCAAGGCTAACCCCTTATAATTGAGAATTGAGCCAAAAAGTCTAATTTGGGTAAATTTTGATAAAAATGCAAGACTAACTAACCCCTTATAATTGAGAATTGAGCCAAAAAATCTAATTTGGGCCAATTTTGATAAAATGCTAGACTAACCCCTTATAATTTAAAATTGAGCAAAAAAGTATAATTTTGGCCAATTTTGATAAAAATGCAAGGCTAACCCCTTATAATTGAGAATTGAGCCAAAAAGTCTAATTTGGGTACATTTTGATAAAAATGCAAGACTAACCCCTTATAATTGAGAATTGAGCCAAAAAATCTAATTTAGGCCAATTTTGATAAAAATGCAAGGCTAACCTCTTACAATTTAGCCTAAATTACCTAATTTTGGCCAATTTTGATAAAAATGCAAGGCTAACCCCTTATAATTGAGAATTGAGCCAAAAAGTCTAATTTGGGTAAATTTTGATAAAAATGCAAGGCTAACCCCTTATAATTGAGAATTGAGCCAAAAAATCTAATTTGGGCCAATTTTGATAAAAATGCTAGACTAACCCCTTATAATTTAAAATTGAGCAAAAAAGTCTAATTTGGGTAAATTTTGATAAAAATGCAAGACTAACCCCTTATAATTGAGAATTGAGCCAAAAAATCTAATTTGGGCCAATTTTGATAAAAATGCAAGGCTAACCTCTTACAATTTAGCCTAAATTACCTAATTTTGGCCAATTTTGATAAAAATGCAAGGCTAACCCCTTATAATTGAGAATTGAGCCAAAAAGTCAAATTTGGGTAAATTTTGATAAAAATGCAAGACTAACCCCTTATAATTTAAAATTGAGCAAAAAAAGTATAATTTGGGCCAATTTTGATAAAAATGCAAGGCTAACCCCTTATAATTGAGAATTGAGCCAAAAAATCTAATTTGGGCCAATTTTGATAAAAATGCTAGACTAACCCCTTATAATTTAAAATTGAGCAAAAAAGTCTAATTTGGGTAAATTTTGATAAAAATGCAAGACTAACCCCTTATAATTGAGAATTGAGCCAAAAAATCTAATTTTGGCCCATTTTGATAAAAATGCAAGGCTAACCCCTTATAATTGAGAATTGAGCCAAAAAGTCTAATTTGGGTAAATTTTGATAAAAATGCAAGGCTAACCCCTTATAATTGAGAATTGAGCCAAAAAAATCTAATTTGGGCCAATTTTGATAAAAATGCTAGACTAACCCCTTATAATTTAAAATTGAGCAAAAAAGTCTAATTTGGGTAAATTTTGATAAAAATGCAAGACTAACCCCTTATAATTGAGAATTGAGCCAAAAAATCTAATTTGGGCCAATTTTGATAAAAATGCAAGGCTAACCTCTTACAATTTAGCCTAAATTACCTAATTTTGGCCAATTTTGATAAAAATGCAAGGCTAACCCCTTATAATTGAGAATTGAGCCAAAAAGTCTAATTTGGGTAAATTTTGATAAAAATGCAAGACTAACCCCTTATAATTTAAAATTGAGCAAAAAAAGTATAATTTGGGCCAATTTTGATAAATTTGCAAGGCTAACCCCTTATAATTGAGAATTGAGCCAAAAAGTCTAATTTGGGTAAATTTTGATAAAAATGCAAGACTAACCCCTTATAATTGAGAATTGAGCCAAAAAATCTAATTTGGGCCAATTTTGATAAAATGCTAGACTAACCCCTTATAATTTAAAATTGAGCAAAAAAGTATAATTTTGGCCAATTTTGATAAAAATGCAAGGCTAACCCCTTATAATTGAGAATTGAGCCAAAAAGTCTAATTTGGGTAAATTTTGATAAAAATGCAAGACTAACCCCTTATAATTAAGAATTGAGCCAAAAAATCTAATTTTGGCAATTTTTGATAAAAATGCAAGACTAACCCCTTATATTAAAATTGAGCAAAAATGTATAATTTTGGTAAATTTTGATAAAAATGCAAGACTAACCCCTTATAATTGAGAATTTAGCAAAACAATCTAATTTTGGCCCATTTTGATAAAAATGCAAGGCTAACCCCTTATAATTGAGAATTGAGCCAAAAAGTCTAATTTGGGTAAATTTTGATAAAAATGCAAGACTAACCCCTTATAATTGAGAATAAAGTTAATGCATGTGATGTCACACGCGCTACGCGTACGCGCTAATCGCACGTACAACCATGCGAGCGGTGAGGTCAAACACACTTTCTTTGACCTCACCGCTCCGCATGGTTGTACGTGCGATTAGCGCGTACGCGTAGCGCGCGTGACGTCAATGCAACCCCTTTATTGAGCAAAACAATCGAATTTTGGCCAATTTTGATAAAAATGCAAGGCTAACCCCTTATAATTGAGAATTGAGCCAAAAAGTCTAATTTGGGTAAATTTTGATAAAAATGTAAGACTAACCCCTTATAATTGAGAATTGAGCAAAACAATCAAATTTTGGCCAATTTTGATAAAAATGCAAGGCTAACCCCTTATAATTGAGAATTGAGCCAAAAAGTCTAATTTGGGTAAATTTTGATAAAAATGCAAGACTAACCCCTTATAATTGAGAATTGAGCAAAACAATCTAATTTTGGCCAATTTTGATAAAAATGCAAGGCTAACCCCTTATAATTGAGAATTGAGCCAAAAAGTCTATTTTTGGGTAAATTTTGATAAAAATGCAAGACTAACCCCTTATAATTGAGAATTGAGCAAAACAATCGAATTTTGGCCAATTTTGATAAAAATGCAAGGCTAACCCCTTATAATTGAGAATTGAGCCAAAAAGTCTAATTTGGGTAAATTTTGATAAAAATGTAAGACTAACCCCTTATAATTGAGAATTGAGCAAAAAAATCTATTTTTGGCCAATTTTTGATAAAAATGCAAGACTAACCCCTTATAATTGAGAATTGAGCTAAAAAGTCTAATTTGGTAAAATTTTGATAAAAATGCAAGACTAACCCCTTATAATTGAGAATTGAGCAAAACAATCTAATTTGGGTAAATTTTGATAAAAATGCAAGACTAACCCCTTATAATTGAGAATTGAGCCAAAAAATCTAATTTTGGCCAATTTTGATAAAAATGCAAGACTAACCCCTTATAATTGAGAATTGAGCCAAAAAATCAAATTTTGGCAAATTTTGATAAAAATGCAAGACTAACCCCTTATAATTGAGAATTGAGCCACAAAATCTAATTTTGGCCAATTTTTATAAAAATGCAAGGCTAACCCCTTATAATTGAGAATTTTGTTAAATTTTGATAAAAATGCAAGACTAAACCCTTATAATTGAGAATTGAGCCAAAAAATCTAATTTGGGTAAATTTTGATAATAATGCAACGCTAACCCCTTATAATTGAGAATTGAGCAAACAAATCTAATTTGGGTAAATTTTGATAAAAATGCAAGACTAACCCTTATAATTGAGAATTGAGCCACAAAATCTAATTTTAGCCAATTTTGGTAAAACCCCTTATAATTTTGGTAAGCCTTGCATTTTTATCAAAATTAGCCAAGTTGACTTTTTGTACCTTTTTGGTCATCCATTCAGTAAAAGATTGCCAACTGTGTGCCTATTTAGCGTTTTTTGGAAGAAAATGTAATTATTATAAATATCGATCTAAACCTATTTTTAGTGCATTTTGTATTCAGCCTTTGTATTGTTTTTTACCTTTTTATATATTTATTTTGTACAGTTTGTGAATTGTAATTGAAGTGCAGATTGATCATTAAAATGCTTGAAACTTGAAACTTTTTCTCCAAAATCTTGTCTTTATTCATTCCCTTTTTCAAATGAATTGAAATAATTATTTCAACCTAATCATGTTCTAATTCACATAGAATACTACAAATGAACCTTAAAACAAGTTTAGGTATCAACAGCATTTGTCTTCAAATAAATCTTACAACCTTAGACCAAAATTATTAAAGTATAGACCTTTTATAACTATAAGTTCCATCCAGCTAGTTTTTAAATTAACAACTCCAAATCTCTCTGGAGACTAAGTCCAAACATCAGACCCCAGACCCCAGACATCACCCCTCATTTTTCAACTCTCTCTGGAGACTAAGTCCAAACCCCCAAAATCCAAGGCATATACCCCTTAGTTTCCAACTCTTTCTGGAAACCAAATCCAAACACCCTAAGGGTTTTAATTATCTTTTTGGTAGTTCAAATATGAAAACCCCTTGTAGTGCGGTGGTTAACGGAACAGGGTTACATACCCCAGGGTCTGGGTGGTCCAGCCCACCCCTAGACTTTTATTTTTTTTCAAGTTTTTTTTTTGAAAAAAGCTGTAAAATCTCCCTGGGAGCTTCCTGGAGGGTCCCAGGAGCCTCCAGGAGCCGGAACCCCCGGCCACCCCGGGGCTCAAATCCCGAGCTTATCCCAGTGAGCTACCAGCTCTTGTAAAAAAAAAACTCGAACGTTATATATAAACCTTAGGTTCACAAATTTTGAGAAAAAAAAAATACCAGAATTCCTCTGGGTAATAAATGATCGTTAACATCCTCAATTTAAATAATAAATGAATATTATGAATTTTATTTAAATTAATTAACAAAATTAGGGGGGGTGGGGTGGGGAGCAAATCGTTGTAATTATGCTGCTTTGAAGAGCGCCACCTAAAGACTGTTTTTATAGACTTTTTAAAAATAGAGGGCGCTGTAACGACGCAATTGACGCTATACATTCATACTGCGCAATTTTGTTTAGATCAACATCACTCAAACTTCAATAAACATCATTTTGCTAGTGTTGGTACCAGAAAATGGGGGTTTCAAAGCGCCCTCATTTGACCGCGCAAAAACTGCCTATTGTCCTATTGTTTCTAATTTAAACAGCGCCCTCACTTATGTTGTTCCACTTTACAATTTATCCGACGCGAGGGCCAATTTCATGAAGCTGCTAAGCGTGAACATTCAGGTTTGGTAAATCGTTTGCGATTGGTATTTAACTGGATTTGGCTTAACGAGAAAAACACGGCATTTTAGCTGAACCTGTTTTTACTGAACAAGTCGTTATTTTTTTATTCCAAGTCCCAAAAACAATAGTTCTGCTTCCAGTTACCCTACCTACCCTAATTATTTTTTGGGGTAACCCCAAACTATCAATTACTACCTTTTACCCTTGACAACACCTAAAATGTGTCAACATAACAAATTGCCAAAACAAACTAAAAAATGGCCTATCTATCTACATCTACCCTATTATCAAATGTCATGTAATTGGAAGCAGAACTATATGGTTGTTTTGGGTTTTATTTATTTTTATTTTTGGGGGGGGGGGCTAAGCTTTGCAGCACCATGAAAATGTACCTCGATGCACGAAAATGACGTATTTTACCAGCAAATCGTAATCGTCGTGGAGCCTGTCATTGCTCATTAAGCTCGATATTAACTTATCAAGCTCAATATAAAATACACTCGCAGCCTTGTGTTTCAAGTTAACAAATTGCAATTTTGTTTAAAGAGTTGCCGCACAATTCTGCAAAAAGTCGGACAAAACGATTTTTAAAAAGAAAGGCACTGTTGGATTCCAACTATTATGACATTGTCGTGCAGCTAGGGTTAGGGTTAGTGTTATGGTTAGGGTTAAGGTAGCCACACTACTGTGTGGCTAGGGTTAGGGTTGTCATAATAGTCAGAGTCAAACAGTGCCTAATTTTTAAAAATGGCCGGCCGAGGTGATTTCACGATTGTTTCATGAAAGAACACCGTTTTCCTCGTCCAAGATGTTTAGATTATTTAAAACGATGCGCAGCTACGCCAAGCTTTGTGAAAATCAATCGCAAGTTTATTGCACGGCTACGCACAAATTTGTTGTGCAAGTCCTTCGCATGGTGCAGACGCTCAAGCCGCAGAGGCTCACGACCAATTTTGTTGCGTTTACCTCATTCAAAAGCCGTTTATGAAACTCACAAATTAAAAAGTAAACAATGATGTAATTCACACTTTACAGTTTTGAGCAAATTCACAGACAAACTAAATTCAGCAATGACAAAAGTTGTATCTACAGTTGAGGAGTTCGATCAGTCACTACTCGGTCGGTAGTACCAGAAACGGGCGCGGAAGTCGTCGCTACACGTCATGAAACCCGGGCTGGTCGGGGAATGAACGATGCATCGTACGATGTTGTTGTGACCTGTGGGGGGGGGGGGGGGGGGGGGGGGGGGGGGTATCAAATCAAAACAAGAATGCTACATGAATTAAAATACTAATAACGAACAAAAAAGAGCCTCAAAAGCAACTAATATTGATGGGAGGAAAGTATATCTGTACTTATACCGACCTAGAGAAAGAAGCTTATTTCTCTCCGCGTTGCGCGAATCCCAACAACATAGACTTGTAGTCTTCTCATCAGGGAAGAACACTGCAGCAAAAACAAAACAACGCAGGAAACAAGACTATCAATTGCTGTTTTAGTGCCCTACCAGCTGAAACCATAAACCCGTATATTGCCATGTGGACAAGGACCACGCCCCCAAACTAACGACACTAGCAACATTAGCAAACGTAATCACTCAAAAAACATACGGCTTTTTCTGGTAACAAACTAAATGCATACCATAGTCCTCAGAATGGTTGAAGACGGCTCGTGTCTCATGGACCTGTTTATCTGAGCTGGCGCCTGTGTAGGTGATTAATACTCGACTCATTGAAACCTCCCACAACTTCACTAGAGAGTCCTTGCCACTGGTTAGTAGGTACTGTGGAAAGGGAAAAAACAACAACACAGAGTTTACGAGAGAACACTGTATATTACATTATGTAGTCACAAGTAAATCAAGCTTTGATTGCTGTTCCTACCAAGAGACAAGGCCACAAGAGCCCAGGCCATAAGAGCCCAGGCAACAAGAGCCCAGGCCCCAAAGAGCCCAGGCCCCAAAGAGCCCAGGCCCCAAAGAGCCCAGGCCCCAAAGAGCCCAGGCCCCAAAGAGCCCAGGCCCCAAAGCGCCCAGGCCACAAGAGCCCAGGCCCCGAGAGCCCAGGCCCCGAGAGCCCAGGCCCCGAGAGCCCAGGCCCCGAGAGCCCAGGCCACAAGAGCCCAGGCCACAAGAGCCCAGGCCCCAAAGAGCCCAGGCCCCAAAGCGCCCAGGCCACAAGAGCCCAGGCCCCGAGAGCCCAGGCCCCGAGAGCCCAGGCCCCGAGAGCCCAGGCCCCGAGAGCCCAGGCCACAAGAGCCCAGGCCACAAGAGCCCAGGCCACAAGAGCCCAGGCCCCAAAAGCCCCGGCCCCAAAGCGCCCAGTCCCCGAGAGCCCAGGCCCCAAAGCCCAGGCCCCAAGAGCCCAGGCCCCAAGAGCCCAGGCCCCCAAGAGCCTAGCCCCAAAGCCCAGGCCCCAAAGCCCAAGTTCCAGTCAATCCATCCTCACCTTTGAGTTTCTAGAGAACTGCACCGAGCATACAGCAGTGCCACTATGAGCTTTCTCCAAGGTGTTGACGCATCGGTTACTGACCCCGTCCCATATTTTGATGTTTCCGTCCTTACTGGTACTGGCATAGATAGATGCGTTAGGGCTGTAAGTCACCTAGGGTAAGTCAATAAAACAATTACCAAAGTGGATTGCAATCTGTCTATACAATAAGTACACCAGATTTTGGGCTGAACTTTGCTGTAATGTCAAGAGCTCGGCAGCTTAGATATATCGTTCTGTGTCACCCCTGGTTTCTGTCCTTTATATATTAGAAACTGAGTGACAATGAGACTAGGAACCCAATCTAATAACTAATATATCACATTGAAACTGAACGCTGTTACAGCTCCCCTCCCCCCCCCCCCCCCCCCACCCCCCCCCCTTACCTCCTCACCAACAATGTTAACGGCCACTTACCGCAGTGACAGGCCCAGTGTGTTGGTCCTTAGGGTTACTGGATACATAGCACTGAAGAGTCGTCACATCATACAGTCTTACTAACAAATAATAAATAACAACAATATTTAATAACAATTTAGAATGTTGTTAAATTGTGAGTGACGGAGATACACCGATGACTCAAGATTCAGTAGCCGTAGTGTTTGACGTGATTTAAAAATTCAGCTAAAACATTTTGTATTTTGGGAAAATTACGTATTTTGCCGAACATAATTTAATCGTCATATGGTTAAAACGAGCCTATTTTTTTAAAGCGGTGGATTTGTGCACTTACATGTCGGGTGCTGGGTGCCTACAAGGAGAAAGTTTCCTCCCGGGTGAAAGTTAAGACAAGAGATCTCTTCTGCTTCTTGTAAGCTACGGAAGGCTCGCTTGACCCCCGACTTGGAGAAATCAAAGAACTTAATGGTGAAATCTTTGCTGCCGGACGCCAGAAGGGGAAGACTAGGGTGGAAATCAAGGGCTGTCACGTCCTAGTTTAGGGGAAAAATAAAGTCAACGATAATTCACTGAAGATCACAGATGGGTCATTCATCCAGTTACAATATTTGTCTTGAATGATGGACAAAATTGGTCAAGTTTTGTACCATTTGAAATACCAAATGAAATACCAACAAAATTATTATAGCGTCCTTGCGCAATGAAACAAATATGACCACTAGAGGGCGCTGTTGACTTGCCTCGATATGATCGTACAATGTTCTGATGACTGGATGGCTGTCCACGTTGTGTTGGGATTCTGGCATGTTGGTGGCACTCTTCGCTAGCATTCTCTCCACGTCAAGGATCTGAATGATTCAAATTAAAAATGCAAAACAAAAAAATTTGCAAAACTTTGTGTCTGTCGGTCTGTCTGTCCAAAATTCAAATCAAATGTTTAATATTTGGAAAGAAATCCAAAAGAAGAGGCGGGGGGGGGGGGGGGGGGGGGGGACAACAAATGTTTGTCACGTTACTTTGATCGAAGCGTCGTCTGATCCGGTGGCAACCAACTGACCTAAAAGAGATAACAAAAAACGTTTGAGTTAGTTTAAAAGATTACTGCAGGACAAATATTTCAAACTGATAATACAAGGTTTTAGTCTACACACTAACAATTGTTAACGAATATAAATATATTATTTCTTACCATCTTTACTCCAAGCAGCGACTCTGCACGGCGCTTTATGGGACGTCACGTAACACGTCTCATAGTGGGCCGCCTCTGGTGCCAACGTTTGCACTGAACAAAATACATTAACAGAAATATTGTCAACGATTTTAAATGTTGACCTACATAGTGAGGGGTCAATAGTCACAGCAATATTCAAAACCCTGCAGGTCAGAATTGTGCATGGATTTGTAGTGTGATCCATACTTCACAGAAACTTACAGATTATGGTTCGGCTGCGGTATTTGCTTAAAAATGTCTACATACCATCGGTATCAAACTCCAAATCAATTCCGGTGCCTGGCGCAACAGAATCAACGAGCTGTACCTGTGCTTCACCTGAAACGACACAAAAACGCAATTACAAGAAAATCTTTAATTTTACGGTCGATACCTCCAACTTTTAAGCCCTACAATCGGACTTTCATTTCTGTTTAGGGTGTCTGGTTTCAAAGCAACAGTGTAAGGGCTGGTACAGATGTGAAGGTCAGTTTTTTTGGTTTGTTTTTTTAGCTACATGTATCTATATTTTTTTTTTTAAGTAAAACTCGGCCATTTTATGTTTCTAAGATTTAATGGCAGGAGTTTGCAGGATTCAGGTTAAAATGTGTAAGACAAATGGGGTAGGGAGTTAGGGTAAAACCTCTGAGTGGTTTGCTGCTGTTGATGATATATATATAAATATAAACAAGCAACAAAACTGCCTGTGTGGCCTCACGGTCCGGTTCTGCTCGGAGTCCCAGCTGAACGACATGTTGTAGTCGGTTAGATGGCGGACAATCGGGGAATGCATATACTGCCTTGCTCAGTTGACCAGCTATCTCATGATAACCATCGTTAAGCATTTGACTACAGATGAACAAAAATAAAGTCAATAAAATACGGTAAAAGGCCCATGATTAAACCAACATTTCTTTTTTAAACAAAATCTAAACTGATTTCCTAGTGGGTCAATAAATCCTTGTACACCGTATTGCGATTCCTAAATTTTCGGACGTTTTGTATGCAGGAAAATAATGCATTATCCGGCTTGACGCCACTTCAGCATTTGTATACAAAGTCTATGAAGAGTCAAGAATGTTTTATAAAGTATTTTCTAATAAAATTTGAAATGTTTTTACAGTCCCAGATTCACGTCTTTTCAACGTTTTAGCACAGTTGACCTTCATTAAAATGAAATAAAAAGAAGAAAAACAGTGTCAGGTTGCAACATTCTTTAAACAAAATTGCATTATTGTGCATCATTCTATATTAATTCAAGATATTCCAATATTAATATGAATGCAGCCACAAATAATCAACTGGGAATGGGAACGGATTTTTGTCTAAATTTATTATGGATACATGATATTGTTATAGCGCCCTCTATATTTTCCCACATGTAAGCTATTCCGCGCGGTGCAAACATTTCGAACTTGCAAAATAAATCCACTAAAAAATACCTCACCTTATCATCAGACGGTACATGAGATCCCTCTCCCGGACAGTAAGTGTCCCTGTCGTCATTGTGAATTCTCTTTTGTAAAAATTTAGTGATCAAATACAGCAGAAAAGTAGAAAATTTACGTGTTGTTTTTGTCGCTGCGAAGTTCAATATACCTCGCAACTTCAGTCTGGTACCTGTATGTATTTGCGCCCATGTGCGCTCTATCCACTATAACTCGACGTTGGGAAGCCAGACATACTGAAAACCTCGTTCCCATGACTTTTTAAAATGCAGCTGGCATTGTTTGTTTGTAACGAGGTTGACATTTATGCTTTTTCATGTTTTTTCTTCAAATCTTTCCAAATTCCTGTCTGTAAATGTTGAGAAAAATGAAATAAAAGTTCGTTTTTACCTTTAAAACCTACTAATAAAGTAATAACCCTAAAAACTCTAAACAACGTCACTTAAAATTGTGTAAATAAGTTCTAGGCCCCAAACAAAAGGTATAAATTGACGTGGTAGCAAAAAAGGATGCATATTGCTAGGATGAGAAACTAGTACCGTATTATTTTTGTTGTTGTATTAACGTTAGACTCAACTTGAATTCTTTGACAGATTCAGCATGGCATCGGTTGTGATACATCACTCACTATCTTCAGCTAGCAAGTCACTCCTACGGACAACGCAATGGTTCATCATGCACGGTATGACAATCAAACAAATTATAAATTCCATAATACTGTCTTAAAAACTTTAAATAATATGATTTGTTTTGGTATATTTTGTGATTAACAATTCATCATTTTATATTTCTTTTCTGTTATTGTTTAGGAAACATTGCACGATGCCTGTCAACCAAAGCTGGTTGCTATGGCAACAGATACGAGTCGGCAACCAGTCAACTACCACGTTCCTCGCTAACAGCATCCTTGATCAAGCCATCTAGAGTCGGAGCAGTCGGAGAGGTAAAATTGCTGCTGTATCATGAATCAAACTTTGAAGTCGATTTTGAGAAAGCATTCACAAAACTGACTCTATCCCCTCTGGAGTCCAGACTGAGTGCAGATCTAATGCTTCCGAGTGTGGGTGGGCACCAGACTAAAGTCATCTTAGATCCGTCGCCATTCGGATCGTTGCTTCACGACTGTCCAACGATGATTCCACTTGCGCCACTCCGTGACCCACTCTCGAATCTAAACTTAGAGATCCGACTCCCGCTAAATGAAAATGCCACCAAGAAGCACGCGGCTAACATCCTGTACCACAGACGTCGCAAGATGAATCGTCATCAGTATCTCAAATGGAGGAAGAGAAATAAGTTCAAGCTCCGCATCCAGAATCAACGCAAGGAGAAAAAGAAGAAGCAAAAGTGGGAGCAACATCTCGCCAAGTTCCGCTTCACTGGTCTGAAACCGGGCGAAGGAGAGGAGTTTCTGGCAAAGAGGAGAGCAAAGCTGGGCATCTTCTTGAGACATCTTGGGATTAAGACGGAGGAGCAAGACGCTGAGAAGATTAAGAGTCGAGTGCAGCATGTTGGTAGAGTCGTGCCAGAGCCACTGTTACCCAAAGATGCAACAGGACCTAACTAGAAAAAGGCCGGGCACTCTGTAGAGTGCATACCTCCACCCTAAACGCAATGTTAAAACAAAATGATCGGGATTCCTAGTCTGGATTCAGATCAATCTGATAATTTAATGAAATCATCGCAATAGGTGCCATGATTTTACAAGATGCTTAAGCCTATTATTTACTCAGTCACGTAAAATGTCTTTTAATATGCAATTTCAACGGCCCAAGTATTGAGCATTTCTATAATATCTCATTTTTGGTAATTGTTTTGTAAGCCTACTAATAGTAAAAATATAATTATTATATAAAACTTTTATTTAAGCATTACATGTACTAGGTTATTTTCGAAAATAGTTGATTAGAAATAGGCACAAAAATGTGAAAAGCTAAAGATTCCTTTAAATTAACTAATTCTAGTATTCTGAGCTTTATGATTTTTTGAAAAACAAAATGTGTAAAATTCACATACTAAGTAATGGACTCGCTACTTGAAACTAAATTTGTAAACATGTTAAATTACTTGTATTTCGACTATATTAAAATATTTGGCATTTATTAATTCAGGCAAGAAATGTTGTATTATATCAAACTTTTTGTATTCAAATTTGTACAGTTTACCCATTCCTATTGGTTGGGATCCTGTCGTGATTCTCCGTGACACCCGCATTACATGCTACGCGCACATCAATTTAATTGTTTTTTTTATCAAAACACGAGCGAGACACATACCATCGACGTTACTCAAAATGGGAAGTAAAATTGTAGACAGGGTCGGATGATTGGCTATGGTGGCTTTTTAGTGTGGAAATTTATATCTTCAGCCAGGTCACCATATTCATTGAAGACAAATCAAACTAAATATAGGTTGAAATAATTATCCCAAAATTTGAAAAATCTGGTAATTTTGTTTCCACGAAATGGTGGGAACCCTGGTTGAACAAAAATCACTGGAAAGTGCCCGCTTTGGAATTTAATCATCTGTCGGATTTAGTATTTCATTTCAGATCGGTTTGACGCACAAATAATGTTGTGCACCCAAAGCGTCACTGATAGACGCTATGTTAAAGCCAGCCTCCTCCATCACCTCCTGCCCTTTTTCTCGCCCCATTGCTGCCCCTAGAGCTGCCCCCTCCCCCATACACAGCGACGTCGGTACGCAATTCATCATACTGATATTATAAAGCAAGTGACTATGCTCTACATCTTCCAACAGATTATCCTTAAGAGCGGAATGCGCTTTGGGATCGATAACGGACAGAGCGCCCCCTGGTGTCAGCACGCGGAGAATCCCAGACAGGACCTTAACCGGGTTGTTCAAGTCGTGGATGACCATGTGAGCGAACGCGTAACCGAATTCCCCGGTCCAATCTGCGGGTAGCGCCGTGACGTCTTGGCAGAGGAAAGTCGCATTTGTCGCGCCTTCTGCCGCGGCAGTAACCTGCGCTTCTTTGATTCCGGGGACAGAGAAGTCAATTCCGTATATGCGACTCTTTGGAAAGCGTTTGGCCATTTCAATGGTGGAGGTACCGACGCCGCACCCAATGTCCAGTACCTTTAAGCCGGACTCTGAAATATTAAACAAATATACACCACGATATTTTGAAATAACCCAAAACAAAATGTCTCAAATCTGTATTGACCCTAACTCCCTACTGCCTTTTAGAGGAACACAGAATAATATGGTGCGTAGATGTGTCCCACATACCATGAGGCCGAAGGTATAATTATTATATCAACAAAATATGACAAATATGATTTTATATTATATGAAGTTTTTACCGAGTTTGGCTTGAATTTCCGGCATTGAAGGAAAGAAGTCCGTAATGAACTCATTCTTGAAAACAGGCCCATGGAATTGCGCCATCACCGCGTCAAACTTGTCGTATTTCTCATAAGGAACACCTACGAACAACATGATAAACTTGTTAACAGTTGATAATGTACATACAGACTAGGAACCTGTCTGCCAGCAAGGAGCATGAAATCACAAGTTTAATATTTGAGCATTTTTAATTCAAGTTTGTGTATCGCTTCATTGGTAGAGAGAATTAGTTGCTGTAAAGTGTCTAGCTCAAGAACATAACAAATGCTGTTTTTACTTTTGTGCTTAGCAAATTGCACTTAGCAGCTCCATGAAATTGGCCCCTGGCTGGATAGAGATAACATGTTTGTGTTAAGTATCCAGCTTAAGGACACAACCAAAGCCAATAACATCCACAAGGGCAAACTAGAAATTAAAACCTTCTCTTTTTCATCTTTGGAAAGGAAGACAGGCATGTAATTTTCATGTAATACACAAACATTTATTTCATCTTAGTTACCAGAAGGTCCATCTTTTGGGAAGCAATCGGCGACATCAAAGAAAGCGGCTGAAAGAATTGGGACATACATGGAGTGTCCCCGGTACTTCACGACAGAATGGCGATGTTTGGGTATCCAAAATACCTCTTTGATTGGGTCATAACTGACAATGTGTGCAGTCACCATAGAGCTTAGCCACTCCCTCACGTACCTAAACAACCAAGATATCAGATTCTATTATGTAGGCAATAGACCGATTCAGTACTTGCCACAACTCTAACAAAAAAATTGACCAATCACAGTGCCTGATTTTAAGGCCCGGCAAATTGTCGCCATTTTGTCAGACAATAATTGTTCACTTCAGGATAGTTTACCGCACACTTTTGTTACCGCACAGAAATATTTAATATTTAAATAAACAGGAGACAGTGGCAAAAAGAAAGTAGGTCAGTGTTAGCTGGAGACATTAAACTGGTTTTTTTTTACTTGGCCTTTTTACCTTTCCTTCAGTTTTCCAGCATCAGCAATCTCTTGACATGTCTTGGGCGTTTCCATGGAAATCATCAATTCGAACAGACCGGTTTCGAAGCCAAGAGCCATGGCTAGACATGTGAACCCGTTTTTGACTATACTGCTCATTCGACTGTTGAAGTCTTTCCCCGTTTCCTCACTCAAGTCTTTACTGTCCCCCATCGTGTTCGTCTGTAAAAAAAACTACTTTTCTAAAACAAACAAAGGGGAAGGAATTTACAATTAAAGAGTCCGGCACTTTTTGCATTTTTAACATTATTTGATAACCCAAGAATTACAATGACTCCATCGAGTCAAGAAATATTCCTACATTTGAAATGTTTCTATTTATTAGTACATATAGTACACAGTCCCAGATTCTTGTTATTTTTTCAACATTTTTGCACTGATTTCCCTTTCTAAATGCCAATGATATTTTAAGAATAAAACTTTGACCATAAATATCTCTTTATTTTGCGACATTTATTCCTAGTTCTAGTCCTAACATACATACCTTTATTAATCGTACCAAAGTAGTGCAAAATGTTGAAGTTTTAGCTGCTGTGTCAACAAGCTTTTACAAGGGCGCCCTCAATAGTACATGTACATTATCGTTCGGCGGCCGGGACAACTCGACCGGCGACCGGACAACTCGACCGGCGGCTGGGGCAACTTAACCAGCGGCAGAGACAACTCGACGGACGGCGGAGACAACTCGACGGACGGCGGAGACAACTCGACGGGCGGCGGCGACAACTCGACCGGCGGCGGCGACAACTCGACCGGCGGCGGCGACAACTCGACCGGCGGCGGCGACAACTCGACCGGCGGCGGCGACAACTCGACCGGCGGCGGCGACAACTCGACCGGCGGCGGCGACAACTCGACCGGCGGCGGCGACAACTCGACCGGCGGCGGCGACAACTCGACCGGCGGCGGCGACAACTCGACCGGCGGCGGCGACAACTCGACCGGCGGCGGCGACAACTCCCCCGGCGGCGGCAGCAACTCGACCTGCGGCGGCGACAACTCGACCTGCGGCGGCGACAACTCGACCTGCGGCGGCGACAACTCGACCGGAGTTTTGACATAAATCATGTAAACAGTCATAACTTGTCAAAATTATGTTGAAAAACTATTCTCTGGTAAAATGTAAGGGGAAGTTGTTCTCTTTTGAATACCCACAAACCCCCCATTTCAACCTCTGCCAATGTCCGCCTGATTTTGTCAGAACGCTTCGCATTTGTACAAATTTGTAAAAATAAAAAACACATTCACAGTATTTAACAGCATTAATATATATTGATACATTGCTTTACAAAAGTACAATTATAATCTTAAAATGATGAAAAAGATCGTACACTTCTTTATATAATTATGTGATGGTTTCGATAATTTAGCAAAAATAGTTTAGGCTAGCTAGCAGTAGCACTTTGGAGTTCTGTTAAGTATAAGTTACGACTTGCGTAATGCTCAAGTTATTATCTAGTACTACTAGAAGCAGTACAGTATAATTATTCGAAATTTAACAAAATAATAATAAGCTGGCCCAGTTATTTCTGTTTGGTGGGTTTTTTAAGTTGAAAAAGGTGGTTCTTAAAAAAAAAAATCTGAAAAAAAGGGGTGATACTAGCATTTAACTAAGCAATAACTGTTTCAAATATTTTTTTCTATATTTTGCACTGGTGATGCATTTCTGTTTTTTTGAAAAAGCTGGTTCTTAAACAAAACTGATAACAATTCTAGTGAAATAAATGGTTTCAAAGAATGTACATTGTAATTTTTTCTATATTCCGCACATTGATGATGCATTTCTGTTTGTTTCAACAGGATAATGTCCCGGTTCAGAATTCTTTTTCAAAAATGTTTAATTACTTGTTTTTAAAATGCGATTTATACTATTTTTATATTTTTTATTACATAATTAACAAATTGTAAAAATTTCAAAGTTAATGATTTAAATATTTAGAGCTTTTTTTTCAAACAATGAGCCAGTTCGGTATCTCAATAAAGTAATCCATAGGCCTACCGAACTGCCTTTTTGTTTCGGTTATTCAAGAATGAAAGAATTTTCTCCTTAATATACTAAGCTATTCTACCGAAAAATGGTACATTAAATCCATACCTTGACTAAAAGCACAATAACAAGAAAACAAAACACAGTTTATAAAGAAAAAAATGATTGATTGGTTAATCCTAACTTACTCTTACTAAGTAGATAGAGAACAATGTCCATCAAAATACATCACTCACTCTGCTTCCCATAATGCTTCAGGGCCAAAGCCATTGAAATCCAACACTCGTGTAGGTGGATTTTGACGGACGGACTTGGTACACATGTCATATCTGCCAAAATCCCCAAAATCTACATACTATCAATAAAAACATATAGATGATAACACGGGTATGCCAGCACACTTGACTTGAACTATAAGTCAGAAAACAACATCAAAATCACACTTCTCATCAAAATTGTAAATCTGCAAAGGAAAAAATGCTACTCTAAACACAAAATGATAAAAAACTATAAAAACACAAATTTGAATTAGCACACATTTTTGTTGTTGTAATTGCTGCTTTAAGAAATTTGAAAACTGTAAAAATTCTATCAATATAACTTAACTTGCAAGTCCTGACAATGACAATCTCAGCAATTTATCCACAGAAGCCTAACCATCTCCAACCCATCATAATCCAACTGCATGTTTTGTTGGAGTGAGTACTGCACTAGTAAAACTGATTATGTTTTACATAGGGTTAGGCATACTACCATAATCAGAGTCCAACAGTTTGGGTGTTGGAATTAAAAGTCCTTCAATTTTAATACGATACACCCTTGTTTGTATTTTGCTGTTTGCTAAATTCCAAAATGAGTCCGGAAGTATCAAGTCAAATTATAAAGACAGCATAAAACATTCTTTAGAACATTCATAAAATGATAAACTACGCGGACTAGTACGCTATCCCTTCGTAATTCCTGCTCTTATCCATAATCTTATTTCGCACCCTGTACCTCTTTGTCCAAACTCCTTTCGTTGCTGCCATTTTACTCTTCGTTTTGCCCTGGTTCCTGATTGGCTGCTGGTTCTTCGGCTGCGATGGGGCGACACATACCCTTCACGTTGCCGCCTGGTTGTCGAGGCTGTTCACCCTCGCGGATAAAACACTCCAGACCTGTACCAAAAAATATAGAAAATTGGACCATAGATTCCTGAGAGTTTTTAAGTGCGGTTATAAACAAACACAACTTAAAGATACTTGTACATCTTAGATTCAGCTCGTATGATGTTGTGACACGCAGTTTGTGCCCACTCAGAACAAACTCAATCCCTCTCGCTGGAGTCTTGAAAAGCAGTCAAAAGCACTCTCTATTGCCCTGGAAGTCACATTTTATATATTTACCTTCAGCGCAAACGCAATCTTCGAAGCATTTACTGCCCTCATACCTGTCGAATGCGCGGCATTTCTGCATAGATCCACGATGTTGGCAACAGCTTCCTGCAATTAAGTTGGGGCCAATTTTAAAGAGCTGCTCATCCGCACAAACATTTGCGATTAGCACAACAAAGTTTTGCTCAGTAAAAACAGGTTACCAGCCACAACTCCTTGCCTTCATTCCAAGGCAAGCAAAAACCATATGAATACCAGTCACAAACAATATACGTGTACTTCACCTGAAAATGTGGTTCGTAACCGTTTTTGCTCGAAAATGAAAACTCACCAAAATGACACATAAGCCGCGTTCCCATTGGACTTAATATTGTCAAATGTTACGGTACGTGATTGTAAAAGTTCACGGTGTTAAATCCTCTGCTAGAAGATTGGGCCTGTAGATCTTACGGTTGCGGAGGGTAAAATGGACAATTTGACAATGTTACCGCCTGTCCGCATTGGATTTAATTTGGTTAAGTTCTCTGTAGGTTTTACCAAAAAAAGTCCAATGCGAACGCGGCTTAACACACATACATTAGACAAATGGACTACGTACCGACTACAGAATTAATAATTGATGGTCTCCTTCTAAACTTTGTTCAGGCGAGAGAAACAACCCCGTACTTCCATCACATACCTGTGGGGCATTCTGAGTGTTCGCTGCAGTCAGTCATGTTCTCTGCTCGTTCCATCTTCCTAGCTTCTTTGCGTGCCTGTTTCTTCTCAGCGTTGGTGTTTCTCTTGGATTCTCTCTTAGCCTCTTTGCGGGCCTCCTTCCGCGACGAGCTGCCTTCCTTACGCGCTGCCTTCTCTGCTCGTTGCTGCTTGCGTTCTTCCTTGACAAGCCGGCGTGCTTCTTTGTTTGGATTCACACCTCCTGGCCAAAACAAACCCCAAAAGTCAAAGAAAAGTTGGATAAAAGACAAAAGTATAGTGGGGAGATAGGTGAAATATTTGAGAGATTTGTGCCTTTGATGATACAAGCATAACATTTGGCACAAGGAGAATGTCAGGAGACAGATATTTGGCTGTAGGGACATCACAGGGTTGTTCTTCGGACACAGCTTACAGTTCTTACCTTCGTGTCTCCTTCTTGCTGGGGTCGTCTCAGCCTGCGGCTCAGGCTCGGGTAAACCCTGCATTGGAAACAAATGAAAAATCATAACAATTTGTAATACACTTAATGTCTACGACTGACAATAACACATGAGTCTATGAGATGCAGCTGCAGTCACTAGCCATGTGATTGGTACACGACTTATAATAACTATCTTATACACCCTCTAATCTCTGTGTTAGATGCATTGGTCAATTCAGTGCATGATATTTGTTTATATGCAATCGGCTAAATTATAATGTGTCTCAAATGCTGATTCCGGCCGCAATTCAAATTACGACTTGGACAATTTTGAATTGAAATCAAAATCTTAGAATATTGTTTTTCTGAAATACCATACCGCACTTTTCTTTAGATTTTGAGCACTTTTGCTGCTTCAAACGATAAAATGACAAATGGTCTATTGTACCTTTAGCAGGCATACAACCTTAATCCCTTAAAATCCTCCAAAGTGCTGGATTAATTTTGGAAGGATTGAGGAGGGTCCACGGCGCATTGAGGCAAGATTTGAAATACCTGAGGTTCTTCAGGGTTTGTTTCTTCAGGGTCGACAGGTGGCGTATCAGCATCAACGGTCATTTCTCCATCAGCTAGAAAATAATTGTATCACATTGTATCACATTGTATCACATTGTATTTACTGGTATATTACATTGTATACTATACAAACATTAGGCCAAATTTGACAACCCCCCCCCCCCCCCCCCACATATATGCAAACTTACTCTGTTCCGCATTTTGTTCACGGTCTTTCCTGCCTCTTTTATCTTTCCCACGTTGCCTGTTACCACGGTGACGTCCACCTTCCGGAATTTCGCCCGCGTCGGCTGCTGGTGTAGAAAACAAAATTGCAAATAAAAATAGACGAAAAGAATTCCATATGGACATCACATATTGTTATCTTGAGGAGGTCCCAGTTTTTAAGTATGCTTAAATATTAGGAGTTGGAGAACACCGTTTAGAAATGAGAAAACTAACCTTATACAAGTTTCTCCTTGACAACTTTTTCTGTTCGGGCCCATAGGTTTTGTATCTTAACGCTGGGCAATTTGTAGTCGAGTCAATTGAGCTATTAGACTAGTCCGAGCATCGATATTCTCCAAACGCGTTTGCAACTGATAAGTGATTATGCACAACTGCTCAGTCACATGAAACGACAGAATATTTCTATTCCCCCTGGATGGAATGCCAGTCCATCACCGGTACCCAATTATACTCCTGGGTAGAGAGATGCAAGTTAAGGTAAAGTGGGTTGCCCAAGAACACAACATATGCCTAGTAGCTCAATCGAACCCCTGACCCTTCGACCCACAAGTCACTAAGCCTAAATCAATAGGCCGTTTTACAAAAAGTCGTTTTTTTTTGTTTCCGCAGAAAGTTACCATCGGCCTGATGTTGTCGGTCTCTCTTCTTCTTGGCTTCACCGGTTTCCACCAGTATCAACACAGCTAACAAGGTGAAGAGGAGTACCAGCCACACCTTCATTGTGGTTTCTCAAGATGCTCAAATCTGTAGAAAAAGAAGAAAAACATATATTATATGACTCAACCGTATATAATATATTTTTTGTTTAAAGTCTAGACAAATATTTATAAATGTCGAGGCTTGATTGATCTATTATTTATAACCTGATACTGATAGCCTAAGGTTTTTTTAATTTCGTCATGAATGTGAACTTGTCAGTCTTGAAATGACTGCGATTCATCACGGACAGCACTACAATCATCTCATGCAACACAAATGGTTCATTGGCGAGCCACCGCCTCATCTGTAAATAGAAAAATAATAAGTGTTAAATATTTTTCTTTTGTGTTTCTTCAGCATCCATGATGTGCATCATGCTGTATGTTGCCCTATATATGTTTGTTTCTTGTACACAGCCATTTAGTCTCTGAATAAGATCTTGTTAAGATCGAAATATTAGGCCCTCTTAACTTATTTGATTTGTATATTTCAGGTCATTCCAGCCAGTAAGCAGTTTGCAGCAGTATTAATCTTATTCAAGTGTTAAATATGCAACAAACGGCATATTTGTAATGCCCAATGTACCTCCTAGTTTACAAGGTATTTTAACCCAGTTTTCAATTACATTTGTAGTACTTAGTTTGAATTGGATAGCACCATCATTTTCCTAAACTAAAGCAGCTAAACCTTTCATCTCACCCAGCGGCAACCCCAGCCGTATTGATCACTCGGCCCCGCCCGAACAAAAACAAAACCTCTTCATGTATCATCACGTGTCTCAACGGTCGGCGTGTCTCAACAGTCGGCGTGTCTCAACGGTCGGCATGTTTCAACGGTCGGCATGTTTCAACGGTTGGCGTGTCTCAACGGTCGGCGTGTCTCAACGGTCGGCCTGTCTCACCCTACTCACCCTTCCCTACACCTACTCACCCTTCCCTACACCTACTCACCCTTCCCTGCACCTACTCACCCTTCCCTACACCTACTCACCCTTCCCTACACCTACTCACCCTTCCCTACACCTACTCACCCTTCCCTACACCTACTCACCCTTCCCTACACCTACTCACCCTTCCCTACACCTACTCACCCTACGGTCGGCGTGTCTCGACGTGGGTCGACGTGTCGAGACGTGGGTCGACGTGGGTTCGACGTAACGAGACACTTTGATGTGTCGAGACCTGTCGACCGTTGAGACACGTGTCTCAACGGTCGGCATGTCTCAACAGTCGGCGTGTCTCAACGGTCGGCATGCCTCAACGGTCGGCGTGTCTCAACGGTCGGCGTGTCTCAACGGTCGGCCTGTCTCACCCTACTCACCCTTCCCTACACCTACTCACCCTTTCCCACACCTACTCACCCTTCCCTACACCTACCCACCCTACGGTCGGCGTGTCTCGACGTGGGTCGACGTGTCGAGACGTGGGTCGACGTGGGTTCGACGTAACGAGACACTTTGATGTGTCGAGACCTGTCGACCGTTGAGACACGTGTCTCAACGGTCGGCGTGTCTCAACGGTCGGCGTGTCTCAACGGTCGGCGTACCTCAACGGTCGGCGTGTCTCAACGGTCGGCGTGTCTCAACGGTCGGCCTGTCTCACCCTACTCACCCTTCCCTACACCTACTCACCCTTCCCTACACCTACTCACCCTTCCCTGCACCTACTTACCCTTCCCTACACCTACTCACCCTTCCCTACACCTACTCACCCTTCCCTACACCTACTCACCCTTCCCTACACCTACTCACCCTTCCCTACACCTACTCACCCTACGGTCGGCGTGTCTCGACGTGGGTCGACGTGTCGAGACGTGGGTCGACGTGGGTTCGACGTAACGAGACACTTTGATGTGTCGAGATCTGTCGACCGTTGAGACACGTGTCTCAACGGTCGGCGTGTCTCAACGGTCGGCGTGTCTCAACGGTCGGCATGCCTCAACGGTCGGCGTGTCTCAACGGTCGGCGTGTCTCAACGGTCGGCCTGTCTCACCCTACTCACCCTTCCCTACACCTACTCACCCTTTCCCACACCTACTCACCCTTCCCTACACCTACTCACCCTTCCCTACACCTACTCAC
This sequence comes from Crossaster papposus, assembly GCA_037893245.1. Lineage (NCBI taxonomy): Eukaryota > Metazoa > Echinodermata > Asteroidea > Velatida > Solasteridae > Crossaster > Crossaster papposus. The sequence goes on along the minus strand of JBAIAA010000495.1, from coordinate 124,703 downwards.
CCTACGGTCGGCGTGTCTCGACGTGGGTCGACGTGTCGAGACGTGGGTGGACGTGGGTTCGACGTAACGAGACACTTTGATGTGTCGAGACCTGTCGACCGTTGAGACACGTGTCTCAACGGTCGGCGTGTCTCAACGGTCGGCGTGTCTCAACGGTCGGCGTACCTCAACGGTCGGCGTGTCTCAACGGTCGGCGTGTCTCAACGGTCGGCCTGTCTCACCCTACTCACCCTTCCCTACACCTACTCACCCTTCCCTACACCTACTCACCCTACCCACCCTTCCCACCCTTCCCACCCTACTCAACCCACTCCACCCACTCAACGGCGAGTTGTCTCAACGGTCGGCGTGTCTCAACGGTCGGCGTGTCTCAACGGTCGGCGTGCCTCAACGGTCGGCGTGTCTCAACGGTCGGCATGCCTCAACGGTCGGCCTGTCTCACCCTACTCACCCTTCCCTACACCTACTCACCCTTCCCCACACCTACTCACCCTTCCCTACACCTACTCACCCTTCCCTACATCTACACACCCTTCCCCACACCTACTCACCCTTCCCTACACCTACTCACCCTACGGTCGGCGTGTCTCGACGTGGGTCGACGTGTCGAGACGTGGGTCGACGTGGGTTCGACGTAACGAGACACTTTGATGTGTCGAGACCTGTCGACCGTTGAGACACGTGTCTCAACGGTCGGCGTGTCTCAACGGTCGGCGTGTCTCAACGGTCGGCGTGTCTCAACGGTCGGCGTACCTCAAAGGTCGGCGTGTCTCAACGGTCGGCGTGTCTCAACGGTCGGCCTGTCTCACCCTACTCACCCTTCCCTACACCTACTCACCCTTCCCTACACCTACTCACCCTACCTACTCACCCTACCCACCCTTCCCTAACCACCCTTCCCACCCTTTCCACCCTACTCAACCCACTCCACCCACTCAACGGCGAGTTGTCTCAACAGTCGGCGTGTCTCAACGGTCGGCGTGTCTCAACGGTCGGCGTGTCTCAACGGTCGGCGTGCCTCAACGGTCGGTGTGTCTCAACGGTCGGCATGCCTCAACGGTCGGCCTGTCTCACCCTACTCTCCCTTCCCTACACCTACTCACCCTTCCCCACACCTACTCACCCTTCCCTACACCTACTCACCCTTCCCTACACCTACTCACCCTTCCCTACACCTACTCACCTTTCCCTACACCTACTCACCCTTCCCTACACCTACTCACCCTACGGTCGGCGTGTCTCGACGTGGGTCGACGTGTCGAGACGTGGGTCGACGTGGGTTCGACGTAACGAGACACTTTGATGTGTCGAGACCTGTCGACCGTTGAGACACGTGTCTCAACGGTCGGCGTGTCTCAACGGTCGGCGTGTCTCAACGGTCGGCGTGCCTCAACGGTCGGCGTGTCTCAACGGTCGGCGTGTCTCAACGGTCGGCCTGTCTCACCCTACTCACCCTTCCCTACACCTACTCACCCTACTCACCCTTCCCTACACCTACTCACCCTACTCACCCTTCCCTACACCTACTCACCCTTCCCTACACCTACTCACCCTTCCCTGCACCTACTCACCCTTCCCTGCACCTACTCACCCTTCCCTACACCTACCCACCCTTCCCTACACCTACTCACCCTTCCCTACACCTACTCACCCTTCCCTACACCTACTCATCCTACGGTCGGCGTGTCTCGACGTGGGTCGACGTGTCGAGACGTGGGTCGACGTGGGTTTGACGTAACGAGACACTTTGATGTGTCGAGACCTGTCGACCGTTGAGACACGTGTCTCAACGGTCGGCGTGTCTCAACGGTCGGCGTGTCTCAACGGTCGGCGTGCCTCAACGGTCGGCGTGTCTCAACGGTCGGCGTGTCTCAACGGTCGGCCTGTCTCACCCTACTCACCCTTCCCTACACCTACTCACCCTTCCCCACACCTACTCACCCTTCCCCACACCTACTCACCCTTCCCTACAACTACTCACCCTTCCCTACACCTACTCACCCTACGGTCGGCGTGTCTCGACGTGGGTCGACGTGTCTCGACGTGGGTCGACGTGGGTTCGACGTAACGAGACACTTTGATGTGTCGAGACCTGTCGACCGTTGAGACACGTGTCTCAACGGTCGGCGTGTCTCAACGGTCGGCGTGTCTCAACGGTCGGCGTGCCTCAACAGTCGGCGTGTCTCAACGGTCGGCGTGTCTCAACGGTCGGCCTGTCTCACCCTACTCACCCTTCCCTACACCTACTCACCCTTCCCTACACCTACTCACCCTTCCCTACACCTACTCACCCTTCCCACCCTTTCCTAACCACCCTTCCCACTCTACCCACCCTACTCAACCCACTTCACCCACTCAACAGCGAGTTGTCTCAACGGTCGGCGTGTCTCAACAGTCGGCGTGTCTCAACGGTCGGCGTGTCTCAATGGTCGGCCTGTCTCACCCTACTCACCCTTCCCTACACCTACTCACCCTTCCCTACACCTACTCACCCTTCCCTACACCTACTCACCCTTCCCTACACCTACTCACCCTTCCCTACACCTACTCACCCTTCCCTACACCTACTCACCCTTCCCTACACCTACTCACCCTTCCCACCCTTTCCTAACCACCCTTCCCACCCTACCCACCCTACTCAACCCACTTCACCCACTCAACGGCGAGTTGTCTCAACGGTCGGCGTGTCTCAACGGTTGGCGTGTCTCAACTTGGGTCGACGTGTCTCAACTTGGGTCGACGTGTCTCAACTTGGGTCGACGTGTCTCAACTTGGGTCGACGTGTCTCAACGTGGGTCGACGTGTCTCAACTTTGATGTGTCGAGACCTGTCGACCGTTGAGACACGTGTCTCAACGGTCAGCGTGTCTCGGCGGTCGGCGTGTCTCGGCGGTCGGCGTGTCTCGGCGGTCGGCCTGTCTCGGCGGTCGGCCTGTCTCGGCGGTCGGCGTGTCTCGGCGGTCGGCGTGTCTCGGCGGTCGGCGTGTCTCGGCGGTCGGCGTGTCTCGGCGGTCGGCCTGTCTCTCGCGGTCGGCGTGTCTCGGCGGTCGGCTTGTCTCGGCAGTCGGCGTGTCTCGGCAGTCGGCGTGTCTCGGCGGTCGGCGTGTCTCGGCGGTCGGCGCGTCTCGGCGGTCGGCGCGTCTTTCCATTTATTGGACATACGGTCGAGTTGTCTCAACGGTCGAGTTGTCTCAACGGTCGAGTTGTCTCAACGGTCGAGTTGTCTCAACGGTCGAGTTGTCTCAACGGTCGAGTTGTCTCAACGGTCGAGTTGTCTCAACGGTCGAGTTGTCTCAACGGTCGAGTTGTCTCAACGGTCGAGTTGTCTCAACGGTCGAGTTGTCTCAACGGTCGAGTTGTCTCAACGGTCGAGTTGTCTCAACGGTCGAGTTGTCTCAACGGTCGAGTTGTCTCAACGGTCGAGTTGTCTCAACGGTCGAGTTGTCTCAACGGTCGAGTTGTCTCAACGGTCGAGTTGTCTCAACGGTCGAGTTGTCTCAACGGTCGAGTTGTCTCAACGGTCGAGTTGTCTCAACGGTCGAGTTGTCTCAACGGTCGAGTTGTCTCAACGGTCGAGTTGTCTCAACGGTCGAGTTGTCTCAACGGTCGAGTTGTCTCAACGGTCGAGTTGTCTCAACGGTCGAGTTGTCTCAACGGTCGAGTTGTCTCAACGGTCGAGTTGTCTCAACGAGTGACGTGCGACTGCGAACATAAATGTCATGATTTGGAAGTCTCGGTTTTTACTCGTAATTTTGTTTGGTTTGTCAATTATCCACCACAAATTCACTCTCCCCAACTACTTAAAATGATTTACGGTAAACCTTTATGTAATTTAACAGAGTTAAAAACAATAAATTTTCGCCTAAGAAATTGTGAATTTTACAACAAGTTACCCCGGCGTTGCGTTGGCGCTGTTTATCTTTTTTATACAATTGTCGGGTAAAAAGCGGGCATTTAATTCATGTAGGACTAATTGAGGTAAGAGTCTGGGTGTAAGACCTTCTTTGTTCTTTGCAACAGTCAGGTAGACCAAGATGTCTTTATTCAATGCGGTTAAGACTAAATTAAGTCAGGGTGTCAGACATTCTTTGTTCTTGTTCGTAAACCGAGGCCGTTTGCTAAACCCCAGTTTTGTCTCCAGTTTTGGCTTCATTCATACATACAACCTTCTTATTCCTCCATGATACAACCATGGAGGTAGGAAACACAATATCTGCTTTAAAATACACTTCCACCCCCCCCCCCCCTACCCCACGTCAATTAATAATAATAATAATAATACAAATAATATAACAAAATAAACAATTATCCATACATTTATGTAAATTACAGTGAACGCAAATTGTTGTAGGCATATTAATACATTTAAATAAAAAATGGGGAAGGAATACAATTTTTCCCAAGCTCATTTTGCTTGGTCTTTTTATGCAGCGACGGAGCTCTTTATCCCCCCCCCCCCCACCCCTCCTCGGAAAAATATAGGAATTCAAGTTCAATACCCTCAGCCGGAAATGGATGCGCAACTTTACTATGCAAAGTCCCTATACTGAACTCAATAATTGTGCTCGGATATCGTCACTCAAACTCGACAATTCCCAATGTCTCCAAGGTGTAAAAAATGAAAACAAACTGCAAAGAATTCCCACTTTAATCCGGGATCAAAGACTGTCGCAATGATGCGTAATCTTACAGCTTCGGGGATTTGTATAAGCCGTACGGGACAGGCAACAGCGAGGTGATCCCGGTGAGTGAGGTTTTTATTGAGATGCTTACGGCCCTCTAGTTCCTGCTAAATCTTTCAGTCCCAATTAAAAAAGATTGTCAGATCGAAAATTGTCCGTGAAATTTGTGTGAGATTGTTATGATTGTAGAAAAAAACAAAACGCAACAACGGAGACAAATCATCCGAGTCGCACGAGTAAACTCTTTAAACTCGATTTTTGTTAAATTTATTTAATTGGGTGTGACACCCTGAAAAAATAAATAATTCAAATTGAATGGATTGTTTTCTTGTATTGTATTAGTTATGAGTTTTCCTATAGACACCAAACGAAACAAAAATCATGTTTTTTTATATATAAATAATTAAGACTATAGGCTCTAATGAATATTTATATTTATAAGAAAAATACTTAGTATAAACTATAGGCTGAATAATATGTTTGTACCAAATTATTATCCCATTCTTTTAGCGGCCAGGTAACAAATCTTGCCTCCTCACAAATAACTCTCAATTATTCAAATCTCATCCAACCTTGACGTTGTGTTTTAGTAATTCAGACACCTCAGTAACATTAAAACACAGAATACGTGGTAACTAAATATATCCAGATGTTGGAATGCAAACAGGCAGGCCTCTCCTTACGATATTTCTCAGAATGTTTCTTCAACCTTGACGTTGATTATAAACACATTGATTGGTAATTCAACGCCGGTGGCCGCGTTGACCGAGAATATCGATTCATTTTGCCTGAAGATCTCACACACTTGCTTGCCCAGTGTTGGGTACAACCATGGAGGAATAAGAGCAGACAACCATTCCTTTCTCTATGGTACAACCACCGCATTATAATATGCTCCCTAGCTGTTCGCATCGTTTACAATTTATGCCAGGTACCTGTTATTACCCTGGCAACGAGTCATATAATTAGCATCACCGAAGCCGAAGGGGCGACACCTGAGACATCGGGGTTTTTGAAACATTTGCTTCATCTTCGGTTCGCCTCCTATTGCAACTCCGACTTCTGAATCACTAAGAATTGAAGCAAACCTGGATATTCGATTCCTTTTGGTTCATATCAACTGATTGATTTTGTTCGGCTAAAGCACAACAGGCACCAGAATGTGGCTGGAGTTTCCACAATTGAGAACCTAACTTAGCCTTAGGCCTCAACGAAGCCACAGATTCGAAAAGGCCCTTAAATTGAAAATTGTGCTACTTTTAACCATCGGATAAAACGTTTGCGTTACCATTAAAAGAATGACTGCTTCACTCCATGAAAAGCCGTGAGCGCTCATTAGATATGTTTCTCTAATAACCCCAAGGCAATAATAATCAACTGTGAAGTTTCTATAAATATTTCAAATTTCGACCACTACTGCCGGATGCCGGAGGCAAATTGTATAGACTAACCAATTTGCCAGACACGGCCTAATGATCATACGAGGCCCGTGGAATTCCAATTAGCACACATGAGATGTTTGTTGCACGTAATTAGCATCATCCGTTTGACGAAGCTAAAAGCTAAATTACATTGACGCACCGAACCTTGTCTTAATATTGCCTCATCTGCACGTTGCACTTCGATCAAGGAACATTAAGACCAAGCCAGAATTATTAAAGAATGATGATTTATTACTTTTGATCAAACAGTCGCGGCAACCTTTTATCTCAAAGGCGGCGGGTCGTTTCTAAAGAAGTTCCCTCTAGAATTTTTTTTTTTTAATAAATGTTAGGCAGATATACACATAATAGGTAGAGAAATTAATAAACGTAGAAAGACAATGTTTTTGGATTTATACCGATATTTGAATTTATATATTCATTAATGTGTCCAGCTATCCACAGTTCTATGCACCGTGCGTTCTATGCGTGCATCATGCGTTCTAACACTGGAGACTTATTAAATTTTAATGAGCCTCGGAGGTAAATTCATAGAAAGCAATTTCATTTTTTGTTCGTCATAGGTAGTTAATTTTCATCGCTCACTGCTTCAGAGGACAAAGCGTTCACCACCTGCACTCCCTTGACGAGACCATATACGCATAATGATCATACGCAGGACTCAGTAATTGTATACGTCACTGAATAACACTCTTTATTCCCAAAAGAAAATCACTGGTCGTTAAAAATCACCCACATTTCTTGATAAATTGATTTCATAGACGGAATAACTGTGCGGGTTATCTAAATAGAACCAGTACGATTTTCAACTATAAATAAAAGCTTTTGAAAAAAATCAGCATGCAGATTATATGGGGGGTTGAAATATCTTGAGGCAAAATTGCTCGTAACAATTTTGTTATACATCTTTTGAATTTATGGACGCGGCCTCAAAAACAAAAACAGGCTCATTATGCAGCAAGATAATGCGACAAAGGGATTTCCATTTTTGTGTTGGTCATTGTGTTTCTTGACTCACGAGAATTCTCTTCAGATATCTAGTCCGAAATGAGGATAGGGACAAGATAGGGATATCATTTCCCGATATCGGGAAGGGTGTCCTTTTTATTACCGAATTCTGAAGTAGGCCTACATTCGATTTTATCCTGAATTTATTGAGTAATATTATAAAAAGACAGTTGGTCCTCGTTAGTTTTACCAGAGCATTGCTCTACGGTTTTACGATACCAGGTTAATTACAACCATGTTCTTATTTTATTGAAATTTACTGTAATGTTAACGTGTTTGAGATACAATATTAATAGTAACCTTTCGAGTCACCTTTTGGAGATAAAACCAACAACGAATTTTCAATTTCGTAAATACTGCTGTAGATTTGTTTAACCTGTAAAATATTGGTCTCTTCTTGTCATAAAGTAAAACTAAAATAATGCTGTGTGAATTACACAATGACAATATGCATTAATTAATTCCACTTACCGTGTAGCAAGGTTTTTGCAGCCGTTGATTGGTTTTGTATTCATTCAGTGAATGCACGTAGTGGTCGTCTGCAGCCGACGCGACTCGATCGTACGCTGCTGTTTAATACACATGTACTGTATGGTGTAAAATCTATCGCGAGGAGCAGCGCTGCGCCCAACCGAACGAGGGATTTGATTGGATGATAAGATAGCAGGGCGCCGCGCAGTCATCCTTGATTAGTTGACTGGTTGCCTGGCAGCAGTATTCATTCATAAATTATTCACAATCGGAGCTCAAACCGGATCTGGGCTAGAGTAATAATACATGTACATTTTGACAAGCCCGAGTAATTTGAGCAAGCTACCTTGTACTACGACATATTTCTGTTTGTTTTTCTCTAAACAAAAAAAACAAAAACAGACAAATCCTAGAGAAATTGAGAGAATTTTACAAAAACGTTTTTACCTGTACATAAATTGGAATTATTAGTCAATCTCTTGTCATCATTGTTGTATAATTTTAGAAATTAATGTTTGCAAATGCAATGCTAGAAAAAAATTAGTTTATTGGGTAAATCTTTTTTTTTTAGAAAAGGATTTGAAAATAGAGTTCATCTTTATGATTTAGGTTCTTAAATCAAAAAGTGCACAAATATTATTTGCAAGATACAGTCATTGTTTCTAATTATTGACCTAGAAATGTCCAATTTCCAGTAAAGAATTAGGGACGCAAAACACAAAGTTAAATCTTATGATGATTTATTTCAAATATCATCTTATTTAATATGACAATTTGAAAGACTTTGATCTGGGTGTAGAATTAGGCACTAACAAGCTTAAAATATTAATAAAAATGAATCTTTTAAAGGCACAGGTTGTATAAATGTGTTTCTGATGAAAAATCCCTTGTAAAAGTTTTCTTCATATCAGTTTTTGAGATGTTCACAAAACAATTCGCGAGATTTCCTTATAATTCTTGCAAGATCTTGTGGAAAAATGCAAAGAAATGAGACCATTATAATTGGCACAAACCTAGCCCAGGCCTAGCCCAAGTCGTCCTTAATCACAGTATGAGAATTCAGCTTTAACCTATTTAGGAGTGGGCTTTCCTGTTTTGAAATATTATGAAGACATTAAAATCTCAAAACTTTGCCAACATTTCACAAGATTTGACCTAAAATCCCAATATCTCACGAATAAACCCAAATGATTGAGCTCAGGCCTATCCGAAGTCGTCTTTAATCACAGTATAAACATTGGGGGGACCTTTCTGCATTTTAAAATATATAAACCAAAAAAATTCAAAAACTTGGCAAATTGTTTACAAGACTTGACCTAAATTCCCAATATCTTAAGAACAATCCCAAGAAAATGAGGCCAAACCTAGCTCGGGCTCAGCCTAAGTCGTCCTTGATCACAGTATGTGAACTCGGCCTTTTAGTTACTCTTTTTAAGGGCGGATCTATCCTGTTTTCCGATTTACAGCCCAAACGCACTATTTGACAGTGCTACGAATAGATTGCCCTTATAAGGAACGTTTCTTCATTATTGTCTTGATCATCGTTGATAAAGATGAGGATTTCTGCGCTGCCTGCTTGCTGACAAGGTGTGAATCGCAACCCCAGGCCGTACGTCTCATTGCCTCCAATCTGCAACAGCAATAGTTAAAAGCTAGTTCAAATCGCTAGGCAAAAAAAAACCTACAGCCTGGTCCCAGTAGGACAAAGTATATACAACAGAAAAGATGCAGACATCCTGCAGTGCCGAGTAAACATATGTAAATAATAAAAGGTTTTCCAATCTGAAATGAAAGCAAGACTCACCTGAACTCTGCCCTCCTTAAACTGTAGCAAATCGTCTCGGTTACATCCAATGCTGAATTCTTTGATTTGCGGATAGCGATTCGTGTAGGTAATTCGCTGCAAAAAAAAGAAGTTTTGTTTTACCTATAGAACCTCTGTATTACTGATAGGCGAGTATTTAAGTACTCGCGAGTAGTTTGTGCTACTCATTGTATTAATTTTTTTTCACTCCAGTACTTTTTTGATACATGTATTGATATGGAAACAGAAACCAGTCAATCCCGTGAACATTTTATTTTTTTCCTTGAGTCTACAAATCATTGCGAACTTGTTAAAAGTTTATTTGATGTTTACAAATTGGCAAAGTGTCCTATGCATCGAGTCTATAAGTGAGTCTGAAGGATCAATAAAGGCGACTCAAATACCGACCGAGTTTTCGTTTGGGTCAAGGTCATCGCTAAAAGTGACTCATGACACAGGATGAGTCACACAAATTGTGACTCGAGTCAGACTCTATAGTGCAAGACCCAAGTATATTTCGTATAACTCAATCCAATGGTTTACCTTATTAGAGCCTTTTCCGCCACCCACCGGTAACTGAAGCTCAAATGCCTTGGAAATGACTGCTTGACGACACTGCACGCATACCAGCCAAGACCGGATCAACTGATGATATTCCTTATCTGAACAACTACTAAGAAATCAGGTTTCTTATAATTAAAACAAGACAAACTACACAAATTATGAGAGAGACCCTGATAACAATATAATCCCACATGTAAATGCTAGTATCTTTACTCAAAGGATACCAACAACGTTGACGTACATGAACTTGCTGCCGACCGATAGAGGGCGCACTCCGATGTGGATCTCGTAGACGGCGTTGGCAAGAAGCATGAATGGTTTTGAAGGAAGAATCTGTGCACATTTCGACAATCAAAACACGGCAATTTAGTTATTTGTGTAGGTGAACTATAGTGTTTGTGAACATTTGCTTAAGCCAGACATTAATTTTTGGTTTCCGGTTTGGTTCTGTTTTTGTCAGTTCGGGTCAGTTTTTCCCTGATTTTATGTCGGGTTGAGTCAGGTCGGGTCGGGTCGGGTCAGGTCAGGTCGGGTCGGGTCAAATATACCTGCATTTCCGTAGGATGCGAGGAGTAACACTGCACTTGTCTGGATGTGTGCGTTCCTCTCAGTATGAGAGATTGTCGACTGGTTTGGCCTTCGACGCACGATACGTCGACGCGTTGCAGTGAATGAATGTAGAACTGCCAGATTTGATGAGGTTTAGACATGTAAGGTGTGCTGTAGGAACAGAAAGAAAATGATAGAATTAAGGGCCACGCAATGTCATTTTCTAATTTAATCCTAGAAAATGCACCTCCCATTTAAGCTATCCAAAAAGTCACTAAGCAAATTATTGTTCAAAAAGCTTACTTGTTGTAAAGATATTAATGACACTAATTAAATCCCTGGGAAATTATTCCTTCCGGGATGCTGTCGGTTTGAAGAAAATAACAAGAGAACGTCATTTCCAAAGATACGTCTCAGAGACGCAGTTTTGGAAGTGGCTCTATGAAAAAACTTGACAGTTCGTGAAGTGACAAGGACTAGGAGGATTTATTATGGCAATTTTATGAGAGTTATTCTTACGAGTATATCAGAATCAACATCTTTTTGACCGACGGCGACAGACCGCATGCAACCTTGATGAAGACATCTTGGGGCTCACCGACAGGCTGCAAACAATGAAACAGGAAGCAACCTTTAAATTCCATCCAATACAAGAATGCTTCACGGACAAAAACAAGTGTACAAGCATTGTATTCACAGGACCTCCGAACAACAAAAGTCTTACACAGTGTGGAAAGCAAAGACATCTGGACATCTGAGGAAGGGTTATATCGAAAATTTTGTTCACACTTACTACTGCTTTGGTCTCACAGATGACATTATCGTCACTGCATTTCACAAAAAGCTGGCCCACCAGTGCCCCGACGCCGTGTTGCATACCTGCAAGAATTAAAGAGAAAAATATAAAACATGCTATGTTGTATGAGCTGCCACAAAGAAATCAATTTAAGCCGCGCGATGGGCAACAGATTTTGCCAACATTTATATATTGGTCAAGTTTATTTGATACTTGGAAGGCATTCTGGCAGAATGCGACAGAACTGAGGTCGAAATATAAAGGGTTTTGCCAGCGTTTATTTGTTTGTTTGTTTTACGGAAAATTATTATGGAAAACAAAACTACTGAAGGGATTTTAACGAAACTTGGTGGGTAGATAGCTTATGGGTCAAGAATGATTCCATGAAATGTTCAGATTGATTTGGATTCAGATCAGGGAGATAGGTCATTTTTGTGGTTGGGCCGAGGTCTGCAAGGTACCAAGTGTCCATTTTCTAGTTTTACCGGCGATGGCGTGGAACGGAGGCAATCTGATGGATTTCTTGAGGAAAGATTGTTCCGGATGGTGGAATCGAAACGTTTGATTGATAACATGAGGCTGAGGCTCCACATTCAGAGACAGAATGGCGATGGGTTTGTTGTCTCGAGTCCTGAAGTAAACCTGTCAACAAATAGAAAACATCCACACAAAAAATGTTTATGAAAGTTTTGTCTGTTTTAAGAAACTAGCAGAAATGCGCAAAACTAAACAATATGCACTCGGTACGGATTATTATTGTGTTTATAATGTAGAAGGGGACTATTTCCAAAAATATATGTGTTTGTTTTTCAAAAATTGACGGCTTTTTCCTAAGGCTAGGCCACAATCTTATCGATCACCCCTTGTAGTTGGCTATCGATGCATTGCCAACTTTTATTTCCAGGATTTTTTCTGATTTTTTCTAATTTTTTTGGGAACCCCGACACATTTACCTTGATATTTCTGGACTCCAAGGCTAAATCAACGTTTCTCTCTTCTGGTAAAGTCTGCGTCTTAAAAAACGGTCTGGAATTAACTTGAGGGCCCTGCAAAGAAATGTGGAATTATTGGTTAAATTCATTTGAAGATTTGGACACATTTATAAAAATAAAAATAAAAAAAATAACTGTAACGCAGCTAATGCACAACCTATGGGCCAGTGAACCTGTCAAACATTAAATCCATTTTTGTTTCATTTTTTCTCCCGTAAAACGTCACAGAATACAAGAAATCAAATGTCGTCTATGCCCAGAATGAATAAGAAATATCAGAAATATTCATTTCACCTGTGGTTGTACAGAATGGCTAGCCTTGAAGCTCCGATACCTCAAGGGAATATTAACCGTCTCTTTGGGTCGGAGAAACAATTGAAGTCCAAGATCGTTTTCTTGGTTTTGTTCGGTAAACATATTCTCCTCGATTGCTGTGTAGGTTTTAAACAGCTGTTTGTAATGTCTCCATTCTCGGGGATCTGTGATAACGCTGACAAATTATAATAGAAATAGGATATCGGGTTGTGAATTCTTATCTTTGAAAAAACTGGAATTCTCTATTCTGATTAGTGAATTCTGTGACAATGATGAAACTAAAAAATAATCGCTTTCCATTGTATCGACGATCTCGAAGCGCTTTACAATTATTACCCCGTTCAGGCCAGTAAAAACAGGTTACCAGCCAAAACGCCATGTGCTTTTCATGCTAAGCAAAAACCAACTGAGCACCAGTCACAAACAATATACATCACCTGAACATTTGGTTTGCCAAAAAAAATGTTCATGCTAAGCAATTTGTTTTGGTGCTTACGCGTAAAATTGCCCCAGGACGGATTGCGCGTTAAAGATTCATTCCATCGATAACATTCGTTTACCGACCTTAATTCCGGATCGTCCCACTCTATATGAATGGTGTGCTGGACGTTGTACGGATTCCGTAGGACGTACTCCAAAAACTCAGCTTCGCCAAATGACGGATGAATAGTGTGTTCCGTAGTAATAGCAGACTGAAGCATCGACAAAATGCCTTCTTTCTTCGTTCGATCCCTAAAGAAATTACAATCAAAACCGGATTTCATTATAAAGTTGAGTAAAGAAATACACAGGAGCTGGGTTTGAACCTGAGACCTTCGAATTGCCGTTCCGGTGCTCTACCAACTTAGCCATCGAGTCCTATGTTGGAGGTTCAAGGTGTTTTTTATCAAGGCCGCGTAGTTAGACGTCTTATACCCTGACATTCACTAATTTACTAATATTTCTACTTTTCAACTTTTTGACTCTAGACTCGTTCTTACCGATACAGCTCCATTGTCTTGAGGTCTCTGGTTCGATGCACTTTTTCTTCTTTCTTCAACTAAAAAATACAAGATTCAAACATTCACACAAAAAACTGCAAAAGTTATCCAAGAATAAGATAAGATGTTTGCAGGAGCACCGTGTGGTATCAATGTTGTGCTTGAGGATTCATGACAAGGTACTCACACTCGCACTTGTTCTTGTAGGAAACTCTTGTGTACTTGTGACTTGTACTCTACTACCCAACTCTGGTACATTGGTTCAACTCTGAATAAGAATCTTGACTCACCAGCAAACTCTGACTAATTCCTTTCCTCTGTGCGTCGTCAGCCTGCGCTTGTCTTATCGCTTCCATTCTTGCCACTGTACTTGTGACTTGTACTCTACTACCCAACTCTGGTACATTGGTTCAACTCTGAATAAGAATCTTGACTCACCAGCAAACTCTGACTAATTCCTTTCCTCTGTGCGTCGTCAGCCTGCGCTTGTCTTATCGCTTCCATTCTTGCCACTGTACTTGTGACTTGTACTCTACTACCCAACTCTGGTACATTGGTTCAACTCTGAATAAGAATCTAGACTCACCAGCAAACTCTGACTAATTCCTTTCCTCTGTGCGTCGTCAGCCTGCGCTTGTCTTATCGCTTCCATTCTTGCCAGCTTTCGTTGTCTCTTACAATCGCCTTCCCTCTGCGTCGTCGACGATGCGTTTTCGCTAGGCCCCGCGTGAGTCGCGAGCAGGGCCGACGCGAGGTCACGATCGGTTTCTGCCATGTGGGATGCGACGTAGCTTCGTTTCTGCTTCAAATTAGCCAGTCTGAGATCTAAAACAATTGTAAATCAAATTCATACGGTGGTAATGCATCCTGTTTAAGAATGTGAGCATTCACGCATATATGTGATATATCACATGATTTGATGTCATTTATTCGCCAAGAACCTTACCACTTTGTCTGGAGCTAAGATTGACGCTTCCTCCGAGAAACGCCCCACTGTCATCCTCCTGCACAACCACCTTTGAATCGCCAGGATGGATTGTTGTTGCCTTGACGACCTTTACGTCCACAGGATGTCCGATATTTGCCAACCTCAGATGAAGGTGTCCCTTTAAGATGGGTTTGATTCCAATCGGACGTACACTGCCACTTCTTGCCTAAAAAAGAAACGATTCTTCTTGTGTTACACAAATTTATAACTTTCACCATATCTGCATGGACTTGCTTGAACTTGCGGGTTCCTGCGAGGACCTGCCTGGACCGGTGAGGACCAGCGTGGACCTGCGTGGACTTGCGAGGACCAGCGTGGACCTGCGTGGACCTGCGTGGACTTGCGAGGACCAGCGTGGACCTGCGTGGACCTGCGTGGACCTGCGTGGACTTGCGAGGACCAGCGTGGACTTGCGAGGACCTGCAAGGACTTGTGAGGACCTGCCGGGACTTGCACGGACTTGTGTGCACCGGCGAGAACCTAAGAGGACTTGTGTGCACCGGCGAGAACCTGCGAGAACCTGCGAGGACCTGCGAGGACCTGCGAGGACTTACGTGGACCTGTCTGGACTTATACGGACTACATTGGACAAAACTACAACTCACCAAGTCCCCAGTCATGATGTTGGTGTCCTCACCGTACTCTGTCGTGATAACATCCAGCTCATGAGAAACCTGTACAGCTTCCCGTCCGCATCGTAGAAGATGCTAAACAAAGTAGACACAAAGCTCATTACGTCATCAACGTTACAATAGGTAGTAGACATTTTAAACAAATTGAGTGATTGTCACGATTTAATTATTTTTTCTTGAATGTCCAACAACTTAAAAATTACAGTTTGCAAAATAATTCTTTACACAAAAAAGGAGAAGACAGTTTTATACAAAATTGAGCACCAAAAAAAACAACCTTTAGGTTTTAATAGAAAAAAGGGGTTTTGTAACCATTTACAAATTTTATTTCACACGACATGGCAAAATGACGTAGTTAGCACATACCTTAAGTTCAACTGCGCACGAGCCAATTAAAAGCAACGAGTCTCCATCCCAGGCGTCAATGTGCAACGTTTGGTGGTACAGATACTTAACAAAGAGTTTATTTTCACCGGGTTTTAAGAAGCTAGGGTCCACATTGTACCGAATCTGAAAAAAAAGACCCAAATTAGTGTATTTTCAGTTAAAATTCTTATGAAAGGTTACAGTATGCCAAAGTTGACTATTAAAACAACAAACCTAATGTCATTAATTCTCATGGTGAACAAAAATGAAACATTTTGGGCATCGATGGGGTCCTAATCATTGTGGGACAACCGGTATTCAAAGAAATTCAAGTTTCCATCAAGTTTACCATCCATCCGGGTATTTCCTCCACTTTTGCCTCTTCGTTTCTCATCTTCTTCAAGATGCACGGTAAACTCTGAGGATCTGACGTCAAGTTTCCTTCGACGTCTCCAAGAAGCATCCTAAAAAAAATTAACAAAAATTGCAATTATCACTGGTCCAGAAAGATTGTAATGATCTTGTCTGAAACTGCTGCATGCCGTAAGTACCGGCAGTTGATAGAGCAACCATTACCATATTGACTTGTAGATTAGCTCTAAAAACTCAATTCATACTCACCGCTCAGTCGTAACTGGTGGATATCTGTAAAACTGGAAAGTAAAGAACAGAGTTCTGGGGGAATTTGGAAGTACCGACTGTTGAAACGGGATCACCCTGGAACAAAACGTAAAACACACAACAACAATAATTATTCAACAGATTTTTGAATATTGCAACGCAAGTTAAAGGTGTTTACTACCTGTTTGTGGCTGTATTATCAAGTTCCTGTGAGTCGTTAATATTACCTTGAGAAGGCCAGTAGTTGTACGACGATCTCGTTACACTGAAGAAGATCAGTATTCTCCCTGCTTGGGTTAAGAATGGTTTGATCCGAGGGGTCAATCACCTCTGCGACCTCACCGTTCCTATCGCAAAGGTCGGCGAAGCCCGCTTGACAGAGATGCGCAAATGACGCTCTACTCATCCCGCGAGAACTGCAGAAACGAAACGAACATTTTTAACACAAAGCAAGAAGCATGTTTGTTTTCAATGGTGTTGAAGATGAAGTATGGGTTAAAACCCTGATAGGAACATGGTGCTTGTGTTCTTAGGCAAGGCAGTTTACCACAAGTGTTGGGGTGGGGAGGATGTATGAAAGGTTTACCTACCTTGACATGTACGGTCCTACTGGCATGATGGGGGCGTGGGCCGGCGTAATCGCTAGTTCTTCAAGGTCGCTAGGACCAGCACCTACAGGAGTAGCAACCTAGGAAATCAAACAAAGATGGAAATCAAACAAAGTTAGAAATAAACACATCCGTAAAGCAGTCATTATCACATCTTCCATGATGAAAAACCAGTATGTGTAAACGATGACCTCAAATGACCCCTACATGACCTTTAACCTCAGTAATCCGGAGAAGAACTGTGTCTTCCGACTAGGGGTCACTGCATCCAAGTTTCATCAACATTCATGAAAGAATGTAGAAGTTATACATTTTTTCAAGGGTGTGCTACCAACAGATGCCGACCCGTATCGGATCGATCGAGGTTCGTGAAAAACATACCCGTACCCGAGTGCAGTCAATGTCAGAATAATCCCGACGCGACTCAACCAACATACCTCCATGTGTTTGATTGCCATAGGGTACGCGGTCTGAGGTGCACGGCTTGTAGTCGAATACTGCTGATGAACACCAATGATTGGACTTCCACCAGCCGACTGATTGATGTTGAGTGGAGACATTGCAGGATATGGGGGATGTAGGCTCATCGGTTGAGACGGAAAACCACTAAAACAAACAAGATTAACCCTCGATCCCTCGTTACTTTTACTAAGGAGAGAAACGGGTCCATCAAGATCCATCACTCATTACTCTGCTTCTTATAAACGAGATAATGGAACCACAACTGCAAGTGCTAGTTGATATTGTTGGACTTAGTAAACACGACTTCTATGTCATTTAATCAGATTACCCAGCACTGCTTCAGGCCTTTCGGCCCAAGTCCATCATACCACAAGATTTAGTCATACCATGCCTGAAGGACCAAGTCCCAAAATCCAAATCGAGGGATTGTAAGGCCCATCACCTTTCCCCCTTCCCCTCCATTTATTTATGTGGTACCTTTCTTGAATTCTTTGGCTTCGTGGCAAGGGTGGCCTGCTAGTGAGGGCGGGCTGTACATCATCTATGATAGACATCTGGTCAGTAGCTGTCGTATGAGATCGAAGTGACGCAGCAGAGGGATAACGCCCGGGTGAATTCTAGCGATAGTCCAAAAAAACAAATGACATCAAAACTATATCTAATTGATGACATCAACACGACGTTCTTTTTTAATGTTTTAGAAATTTGACAATGATTGAGATTGCAAAAGCCACTTTAAAAATACAAATAGAAGAGTAACGATGAACGAATAAATAAACAACTCATCAACACAGCAAACAATAGAAAAATAATGACATTTAAGTTACAAAATTACAAGTTTTGTTTTGTATTACCGGCGCAGAATAATGTCGATAGGCTTCCGAAGGCAGTGATGACTGAGGAGAAATGGGTTTGGAATCACTATCCCTCTATCAAAAGTCAAAGGATAAAAAAGGACAAATTATATAAATAATTTGCAATTCCTCTTGAATAATTATAACTTGACTGGCATCGCAAATCAGTTCGTGTTAGAAGTCGTGCATGCAAGCAAAGTTTTTCTGGAATTTAAAACGGATGACAGATAAACACGTCACGAGCAAAGATAAAAGTAACTATCAGAGATAGGCTCACAGCGGGCGAGGCCGGAAATATCAGGGTGTGCTACCCACAGATGCCAGCCTGAACCTGTCTCAGATAGAAGTTCATGAAAAGAAATCCCATGCCTGAGCCCTGTCAATGTCATAATAATCCCAGTGCGAACTGGTTAAAGAAAAAACTAACAACATCAAAACTGGAAGTCTGTGTTTACACTAGACTTTTTGAAGTAAAACTAACAGAGAATTTGTCAACTTTTCAGAGACTTTTTGTCAACCTAACCAAATTAAGTTTAGTGTGAACAACCAGTAAACTTCCTAAAACTGTCGATTGTAATATTTTTACACAAGTAAGTCCAATGTGAAGGCAGGTTTAGTCGGTAAAATGTCAAATGTCTACACTAAAATAAAACAAATAAGGAATGGAATTTGACCTTGATGTTGAAGTTGAAGGTGATTTTCCCCGACGCTAGCCTGGACATCCCTTTGTTACTCAGCACAGTGCTTTGGTTCTTATAGATCATGACATTGTCAGGATTCGGTACAGCGCCCCCCTGTAGTTGCACCGACACCTCGCTCATTCTCTCCTTGTAAGATGGCATCCACGCAGCCCAGCACAGCGCGATCGTTTGGGTTTGAGTCCTATTAATGCTCACCGACAACTGAAATACAATCATCAGATAAATCATGCAAACTTGTCTGGGGGACAATTACATCACAAAACATCTTAGGACTTAAGACGAGTCCTCAATCTAAGAATGATGTTGGCTAAGACGTGTCCTAAGATCGATCTCACTAAAACCCATCTTAAAGACAGACCAAGCGGCTGTTCCATGTTTGTTTTTACTGCCTGAGGAAACAGTCGTTTAATAGAAACACGCAAACCAACTTCCTGCGCCCATCATGAACTTTTACCAGAAAAAGATTACTCTACGCAATATATTTCAAAACGTAAAGTAGTTTTGCACATACACTCAAGTAACACGCGTGCTCCAAGCTCCTCCAACCAATATGGTCACCAAAATACACGCGCGACGACTTTAAGAGTACGTGCGTCGTGTGCGCAGCTATCCGAAATGGCTTCTAACTTTGTAGGCTGAATTAGTCTATAGTTTCACAGGCACTTTCATAACGTTATTTAGAACTGGCCAAACACTCGATGAACTCAAACCTTTAGTGCACTACGACTACCATCGTACCTTTCTGTCGTGCATAGAGGCGGGCATAGAGACGATGTACTCTAGTACAAACACCACCGCGATGGATGGATCCTCTACCAGATAAGGCAATGTGATCCTATTCTTGACCAACAACG
Organism: Crossaster papposus; assembly: GCA_037893245.1. NCBI lineage: Eukaryota > Metazoa > Echinodermata > Asteroidea > Velatida > Solasteridae > Crossaster > Crossaster papposus. Next base: position 105,015 of record JBAIAA010000495.1, on the reverse strand, counting down.
CCGAGCCGAGACTTTCTCTAAAATATAAACAATCGATAATAATAAGCTGAACACAGAAAATGAGTCTAGAGGTTTGAACCTGTGACCTCCAGATTCCCGTTCCAGTGCTTTACCAACCCAGCTATCCAGGCATTGGTCGGCGGCACATGCGCATCCTAGATTCAATTTCCAGGGATCCCAGCACTTTATAAAAACACAATTCCTTTAGTTTTCCCTGATATCTCTCCGAGGAATTTTCTTAAATTCCATGAGATATATTTTCACAAGATTCCTTGGAGGTTGAGAGGGGATTGCCAAAAATGAAACTAAAATAGGGAACAAACAGTTAATTTGTGCCTGAAGGTTCAACAGCAAGCATTAAAGATAAATGACCAGTCATTTTGAATTCTGTCAACAAAGAGGTTTGGCAACACTGCCCGAGGAAAGTCAAGGAAAACGTGGAAGTGCGAACGTTAGAGGACTACGTACCTCGATGCAGAAATTGCGCTTCCTTTAGTCCGTTTCATACTTCCCCTGTTATGTCCTCTAGCTAAGGAATCCGACGCGTCCAGTAAGACGATCTGTGGCTTGCCAATGTAACCCCATCCGTTGTGGATGCCAATCTGTAATCTTCGCTCCAATACTCCGACGGTACATTTATCCGACTGAACTTGCTCCTATTCAATTGTAAAAAAGAGAAACACACAATTGTTAGGTGTGGTACCCAAAATTCCAACATTTCATCATCATAGCATATTTTTGATTCAAAAATTTTGTGAGAAGTTTTGAGAAGATGATGCAAAAGGTCTAAGATTTGTTTACATATGAGTCAAGTGGTTTGTATAGTTGTACAGAATTTAGACCACACAAGAATTTGGAAGTAACTGTTTACCAAAGCAAGCCGGTCCTAGCTAAGCTGCTTACCAAAGCAAGCCGGTCCAAGCTAAGTTGTTTGCAGAATTCCTCTTCAAATTCGTCTACAGTTGGGTAGACTAGGATGGATATCTTGTCAAGAGCCGCAGAAAGTCGCTTCAAGGGTCTAGGTCTACGTAGACTATCTCCACCTGTTATGGCAACGAACAAAAAAACAGGTATAAGACCAGTTTATAATCGGCACGAAAGGGAATGCAAATGCGAGTTGAGTAGTTGCAAAAGTTGAACACATTTAAACATTTAATCTCGAGCTAATTTTTGAAGCGAATGCTTCGTGACGTCAAATTCGCCTCATTCCAATACATGGTTTTCTATCTCCCGAGTAACGTACAGGAGAGAATAGTCGCGAGAAGTAAGTGTTTACGAATTTGCGCTATAAAGGTAATCCAGATTCCTGATCTGAATCCACATCAATTTGAAAACTTAATGGAATCATCCTTGACCTATATTCTACATGTCAAGTTTTGTTAAAATCCCTCCAGCAGTTTTCTTATGTAGTCCTGCTAACAAACTAACAAACACCCCATCACCCCAACAAACAAACAAAGGCAATCAAGACTTGAATATACAAACCATCTTTTGGGTCCACCACCGTCACCCCGGGGATTCTATCGCTCCCAGACAGTAGAACATTCTCAGGAACTAGATGCATAATCTTATCCATGTAACGATGGGTGCGTATCGTGTAGCAAAGCTGACAGTCTGATATCACCGTCATCTTCTTATGTCCTGCTGTACGGTGATCAAGAAGAAAACAAAAAAGTAATTTCCAACGATGTGTCATGCGACACATTTTTAGAAGTTTCCATAGTCCAATCAACAAAAGGTGTGTGGTAAACTATACTGAAGTGACAAATTTTGTCGGACAAAATTGCGACAATTTGTCGGATCTTAAAATCACGCACTGCGATTGGTCAATTGTTCAAAGGGGGCGTGGCCTACTGGATCGGTCTATTGAATTCAGTTTAAACGTGAATCATGCTTACCTTCAATATCACTGCCCATGAATAAGAGAGCTCGTGGGGAGCCATGGAGTAAATCTAACCTCTTGACTGGAGCTGGGGTACTTGAAGACGTATCAATTAAGTCTCCTGCAACATAACGATAAAAGTGACTGTGAAATGATGGCCAGATTTGTATACTTCTTAGATTTGTATCAGGGCTGAGCATTTTCAGTAATAATATTAATTATTTATTCTTTCTGGTAATGAAACCAAGGATCCCTCAAAAGTGCCCCAGGCACTGTAGCTCGCAAGCCTGAAGAAACCTGTAGAGAGAAGACAATGAGAAGAAGGTACAGTTTTAGAGGTGGGAGGAAAACCCCAGAAGAATATCCTGGAGAAAACCCACGGAGTCAGGCAGGGACTGAAAACCCAATCCACATATTGGCCCAGGCCGGATTCTAACCCAGGTCACTGCAGTGGAAGGCGAGGAAAAACCACTGCACCAATCTGAATCCCCAATAAATTAGTACGCGATTATTTTATTTAAACTTGGTCAAATATGTAATAACTACTTAAAAAATTGACATATTCATGAGTACATTTGGGCTTATGAATATGCATGATGTGCGTTTACCTTGATGAAAAAGTCTCAGGATGCCCCACCCACTTGACATGAACTGCACCTGGGCATTGCGTGATGTCGTGACTCGTATAACCTCGACTACCACCACGATGTTAGGATCCGCAAACGATGTGTGGAAATAAACAGGCTATAGGGCAATAAGACAAAAAATATTGCACTAAAAACTAAATACACATTCAAGTAGAATATGATACAGTTTGTAAAAAAACACACACATTTTTCCTGACAAAATTTTCTTTCAAAAAACCTAACTTACAAAGTTTAACATCATAAACTAATGTGTGCGGAATTTAAAGCATGCATTTTCTTAATTAAATGTTAAGGTTAGTTAGTAGGTTTTCTATGCATCTTACTATTTTTTTAATTTTATTTTATGAAATGACCATTCAATGAGCTTCAAATATTTGACATCTAGGTGTTATACTTGTATAGTTATCAACACCGTACCACATTATATGGAAGCCTTGCGGTGTTTGTGGGGCCTTTTTTCACGCTCTGTCGCGGTCCAACCCAAGAACGGCCAAAGAACACCTGGTACGTCACGTCATAGAGGTGCAGCCTGATTTCATACTCTACTCTAATCTCTTCTTCCTGAAATAAATAGAGGTAGAAATTTAATCCTAACGATTTATTTTAAAAAAAAGAATTTTGAATTTGTTAATTAACCAGTTTGCGTCGGATGACGTGTATAATAAACACAATTATTTTCAGGATTCAAAACAGATGACGGATAAACACGTCACGAGCAAGGCCAGAAATATGTATCAGTGACCGGCTCACAGCGAGCGAGGCCGGAAATATCAGGGTGTGGTACCCACAGATGCTGGCCTGAACTCGTCTTGGATCGAGATTCGTGAAAAACAATCCCGCGCCTGGGCCCATGTCAATGTCAAAATAATCCCGACGCAAACGGGATTATTATCATTTTCACATTACAAACAGACAGTACAACTTGAATACATGTAGGTATGGTACCTCTTTTATATTATAAGTCTCACTTATAAGCCCATCCACACAAAGAATCGCGATGCAAAATGGAACCCAGTCTTCGTTGCGACTTTCCCGAGCAACAACTGTTCGCCGATAACTGGCGGGAACGACACGCCCTTTTTTAATCCACGCGCCAATGTCGCTTACGTCGTCCTTAGTCTGCGACACTTTGGGCGTCACGACGCGTTCACGAGACGGATACACAACGGCGTCTGGACTTGGAAACGTGTCAAGTGTCATCGATGCGTTCCTCTTCCACGACCAGTTGGAATTTGTACCCCCTGGCTCGAGGATAGGAGGTGTGGCCAGGGTAATAGTGGGCGGAGTCAGGTTCTTTTTGAAACCAGGTTGTGACAGATGTCCAGTTGGCATTATTGGTCCTAGGACTACCAACTTTTTCTCCCCCTTAGTTTTTAGTTGTAAGTCTTGTAGTAGAATATGCCCTTCATTCATAATTCTTGCTTTCCATATAAGGTAAAATAAGGCTGGCTCAATCAAGGCTAAGTCCGCTAAAATTTCTTCACCATATGACCTTAGCAGAAGTTGAAGACTACTCCCTATTCATAAATTCCTGTTGCCCATATAAGGCAAAGTCAGGCTGGTGTCTCTTGTGTAGGAGTAGGTCAAATCGTCTCCCCATTCATAATTTCCTGTTGTCCATATAAGGCCAAAAAGATTTTTGGAGTTGATTTGGTTAGATCCAAATGACTGACCAGAAGATACAATTGAAAAATTTTCTGCCAAGAAAAATCATCAGTCGCAGATATGTTCATATATAGTTGCGTCGCAGATAAACACGTACTTAAAAATCCTACTCCTGTCGTTGTGTTAAACACGTCCATGTGAACGGTACAAATCCCACGCAATGATGGCCTAAGACATGCTGAACAGATGTCGTTTCACATACAAGATGATGTTGATTACAGCAAATGTAGTTGACTACTGTCACGAAGACGATGTAGCAAAACGCATTCATTTCATGGAAGATTACTGTCATATCAGCAGTTCTGTTATAAACTACATGTTTACAACATGACCACAATGTCTACACAGACATACACATGTACCTACAGGTACATGAACATTGTTGTTTAGAGTTTTGATACAATGTCTACCACTTCAGCTGTTAAATATTTACGAGTGTGTCTAGCATCTCCACCCTACTCAAACATCATTCCTGCGTTGATTTGCGTTACCATGGTGATTTAGTCATGCTGCGTTGCTCCTTTATAGGGTAAGTTTTGCCCAAGGGATCAATAATAATTGAAAGAGGTCAATATTGGGTTCACGAGTAGCGTTCTATAGCTCGACCTAATTATGTCAATGCGATGGAGTGATGCATGTAATATGTTCACAACAATTTACACTTCCACGACACTTTATTCAAAACTAGGACAAATATTTGGAACGGAGACAGACAGGAATATAGGTGACTTAGGTATAAAATTCTTTTAAAATTAGAAAGGCATTCCTAGAGATTTCTAACATATATGATATGTAAAATGTATTTTGTGTATTTACAATCTAAATCGAAATCTAGTTTTTTTAATTGCCATGGGTTTATTTTGTTCCGTTATTGTGATTGTTACCAAACCCTTGTGTTGGGAACAATAGGGTTAACGTATTTGTTTATGTATTTTTACAATCAAAAGTGTTTAGACAATTATGATTAATTATCATACTTGTTTTTTTTTTGTTTTTTTTTAATGTTTATATTAAACAAATTATTTATCAAAAACATTTCAACTTTTTTTTGTTTACTTCAGAAACCCTCTGAATTTATTATCAACCTGTTTTAAGTATTGTTGTTATGTTAATTGCAAAATCCAATACACGGTACCCTATTAAAGGGAACCATGGCTTTGTGACCATTTTCTAAGCAAAAGACGTTATGTACTTGTATACACTTGGAGGTAATAAGTGAACATGCCAGCCAAGGCACGCGTCATGTTGCTAGGCAGTTGCTATGGTGGGTTGCTATGGTGGGTGTGGCCTACTGGGTCAGTGTATTGATTGGGCAAAGGCATCTCCGTGTATATCTATTGTTCTCGTATTTCTGGGTTTTCTTGTGCTCTGACATTGTCAGCTTGTAAAAAAAAAAAATCCTGATGAAACAAATAAAACCCACATATGAGACAAAATATGAAAGCAAAATCGACAAAACAAAAATTGTCAACTGTGTCCGGGTTTCGTTGGAGCAGGTCATCATGGTGTTAATGTTGTATACCTGTGTATTATGTTGTTTACATTGATAGCTGGTTGATTACAAAGGTATTTCATACATCGTTCACAGTATTCACATCTCATCACTCACATTGTGTGTCACACCTGAAATCACACAGATTTCATACATAACTACATTGTTTGTTTAGTGATTCACAATTGTTGTATGTAGATACAAATCCTTTAAAATACAGGAATTTAGTTAATTCAAATTCTAATTACAAAGAACTTCCAAAATATGACTTGTACCTACGGCACATATGTGAATCTTCCAATGTCATGAGTATTTGTAAATCATGTAATTGACAGCATTGTGACTGGCTTTATCATGTTTATGAAATTGAAAGGACATGTGACTATTCTTGCAGGGACTCCAATAATAGGGTAAAACTAAGTAGTGGGTATTTTCCACTGGGTGAAAAATTTGAGCACTCGTGATAAACTGATAAATAAAAAAAAAGGAAATAGTGGTGACAAAACGAGCCCAATGCAAGTCACCTATAACATCTGTCCTTGATCGTCAGTTGATTGGAAATTAACTTGGTATATATCAGCTACTGATGAATGTTATGATAAAATTCATAGTTCAAAAATCCACGACTACTTTCACATTATACGTTAATATGGGATTTAATAAGAATATTATATTATATAGAGTCACTTGATGCTGCCTTTTAATTAATAAAACATTTATATAAATGTTTCTGATATAAATGTTTCTGTATGCTAATTATCAACTGTTTTGTGATTGGTCCAAAGTTTGTGCCAGGGGGTGTCTTATAAAAAATAAAGGTTTGTTTGTCATCCAATCCCATAATGTTTCGAATGTTTACAAGGCTTGTGGTGCTAATTTTTCTTATCTATAAATCTAGTCGAATATTCCCTCCTAGTCTTAGGAGTCAAATGAAAAGGATAAAATTCAAAGAAGAGACCAAAACTTCAACAAGTTGAAGTTCAAACTCGGCTTACGTCGGCTAACTCAAAAGTCAACAATGATGCTAAACAAAGAGTTCTTACCACTTTGTCATAATCTCCTAAACCTTCCACGACTTGAAGACACAGGCAGTAGGATTTAGAAGGACTTTTAGCTACTTCCTCACTCCTTTCGCCAGCAAACGGCTGTATCTGATTGTTCACAGCAAAGAAATCTTCCCAGGTTTTTAATTTCAGCGTCTTCGAGTCGCCTCGGTTGCTAACGCTGTTGTTGTTCGCGGCCATTTTTACGGTCATTCTTTAAGTGCGCCCTCAATGGGTAGAATATATACGAGGCTGCGCTGCAGCACGTGGCCGTTATTTAAACCGAGATTCATCTCCGTACGTGGATTCGTTCATTTAAGGTACATCCAGATTGACTTTAAAGTTGACTAAAAACCCTGTGGAATTGTTCACAAGCTACATAGACCACATGCGTAGCAGCCATTTTAGAGGGCAATGCCGTTACATGTCATTGAAGCTGTTGTGTATTCATTGTACACAACATGCCCTCTAAGAGTGGCCGATTGCATAAGGTCTATTGAAACTGCGGTTTTTTAAATACGCGATTAGGTCAGTTGAGGGCGCTATAATGCAACACCGTTACCGAATCGTCTCGCACGTGCAGACGTCATTGATTTCCTAAATTCAGTCTTATTTTTCCCAATTACAATGATCGTGATCGCTAGAATTCTCAACGAAGCACTCGGTTTGACGAGAATAAACTGTGCGAGGACATTCAGCTCCACCGAAAGGACATCGGCTGCTGTAAATTTAGGTAATCGTAATGTTTTGAAACTGATTGAACGATAACGATTCCTTTTTAATGGGCAATGGCCTTGACCAGTTGTGTTATGTCACTGTGCACGTGCAAGCGATTAGAACAAACTTCACTGCTTGCTTCAAATGCCTATTTTGAACTAAATCACAACTTACACAACTGCCAATATTGTTGATCTCCAGCTAGTTTTAGCTTAATAATAATAAATAGTTTAATTAATTTTCAGACATTTAAATTATTTTCATCAATTCATGATGATCGAGACTCGAGTGTCTTTGAGTTTGAGTTTTTTTGTTTCATACTGTTTCCAATATTATTATTAATTATCTGTTCACTTTGTAGGAAGACTACACTTCCAGTTAAGATGTGTCTTGTGGATGGTGGCCCAGAGAGGCCATGCCATAGGTCCCCCAAGTCACCGGACCATGACGACAAAGGCGCAGTTTACCCATCACAGATCCAACAGAAGAGGTGAGAATCCTCACAATTTTAATTTAGGGAGTTTGGTTTATAAAATTAGGGAATACAAATTTATAGCAATTTTAAGAACTACCTTTGTTTATTTTTGTAAAGGTGTGTTTCAGGTGACTGTTTACGCGACTTTTTGGCACTTCGTTCCAAGTTATTCAGATCAGGGCAGTACCGGGAGTGGCAGTAGTGTTTTCCAGCGTAACTTGATTAAGCATAATTCTCAACACGGAAACTGTCAGCTCAGTTGGTAGGTCACAGGTTCAAACCCGCACCAGTCAATTTCTTTGTTCAACTTAAAAAATGTTATTTATTAATTTGTTGGGGGTCAGTTTCTTCGCAGAGCACTTCTCATGCGAGTGTGAAAGATTTACCCAAGGAAGGCCATCAGAAACCAGCCGAAGGGGAGAGCCACAGTAAACCGCCCTCGATGACAACGCCCTCGGTGACACTGCCCTCGGTGACACCGCCCTTGGTGACAACGTCCTCACCCGCAGAGCAAAGAACGCACAAGAACACTGCTGTTGCCTCTCAACAAACCGCGGAACCAAAATCCCTGTCCAGAACTCCAGCAAGAACAGAGGAACCAGCTAGAAAATTGGAGCGAGTTTCGACGTCCGGTCAGAGAGATGGGCACGCTTCAAAATCAACGATAATTGCATCTGGTGGGAAAAACCCTTCAGGCCTAAAATCTGCTTCGTCTTCTCAGCAAACGCCAACAAAATCCACTGTAATTAAGACGAAATCAAAGGAAAAGGTGACTGAATCCAGAAAGAAAGACCAAAAACAACAAAACGATAAACCTGCCAAACCTGGCCAAGCAAGACCTTCGTCCGTAAAGGCTAAACCTCATCAGAGCAAAGCTGATAAAAGGAACCAGGGAGATATAACCGGTAACCCGCAGACGAAAAAGAGTAACGCACCCAAACCGCGAAACGCCAAGTCTGAATCGGTGCAGGTTAAGCCCAAAGTGGAAAGTAAAAGTAAGGCTGAGAAGGGGAACCGAACTGAAACAACAATGTCTTCAAGTGTGGATCGTAACTTGCCGAAAGGTCTAAAGAACAAGACAACAGTGCCAAAAATCAAGAAATCTGCTCGCAAGACTGACTCGACAACAGACCCCAATGCTAAGAGGTCAACAGAAACTGCCGGTCAAAGGTTACATCAGGTCACGCAAACACCTACTGATTTTGTTTCATCAGAAAATGTTAATTATATAAGGACACGCGACGCCGCAGACCCCAAAAGTGCAATAATGAATGAAACAAGTGCAATTGTCAACGAACCGCGTGAATTTTTAACTGCCAGTAAAAATAACTACTTTAGGACGATGCAATTCAAAAGCATGACACTTCCACAGACTAGATCAACACCCAATGTCCGCAAAAGACTGAATGTTGTTGCGGACGAGTACAGTGCACCCACCTTCTTAGACGTCGGAATGCTTAACAAACCGATCGAGATCAAAACAAAGACGAAAAGCGCAAAGAAAGAGAAACGCCACAACTGGACCATCGTGAAAACCCCGCAAGCATACCTGCAACCTTTCATAGATGTTAGCGTATTCTGCGGCATGGTTAGTCTAATGTCTTCGTATCTCAGAAAATTGCCCTAAACCAATTCCCAAAATTGTCCTTAAAAAACATTCTAGCGAAACAAAAGTTGATCACTTTTGAATAGAGACATTGACAAACAGAATTAGCCTATGTTTAGTTTTGGAATAATTACTTCACAAATTGGAAATTATTTGTGGCTGAAAATTTAATATTAAAGTTATCACAAACGCTAAAACATAAAAATAAAAACAATTGTAGTTGAGAAATTTAACCTGATTTTCCTTTTTTGTTTTAGGTTCATGAAGCTCAAGCCCTGTTCGAGTCAGCCCGACAACACGGCCAGTCGCTAGAGACAGAACATTATAACGCCATGCTACAAGCTTGGGCAAGAAAGGTACGATAGTCATGAATATGCATGAGAGGTAATAACTTGTATTACAGTTTATGGAGAAGTCATGAATAATTCAGTGATTATTGAGCTGATCGACCAATCACTTTTGTTTTTCAGGGTGATCTTGGGCAGATACGAGGCTTGTTTTCTCAGATGATATCTAGTCAAGTCAAGCCCGACCTACAATCCTATGCTTCTGCATTGGAATGCATGGGACGGTAAGATCACAGAATACGCCACATTATTCAGCAAATAAGCGCTGTAACCACGTCGTTTTCTAAAGCACTGTAGTATATACTCCAATGCAAGACACCAACTGCAAAACGTATAAGATAATTCTTTGAATGTGTTCTTAGAGTTGAGAGAATTATACTTTAGGTTGATAAAGTCTGAAAACCCAATCTACTTGTGGACCAGGGCAGGAATCGAACCCGGGCCACAGCGGTGTAAGACAACAAAAGTAACCGCTACACCAACTGGACTTCTTCAAAACTTTCTTAAGAAGAATGTCCTTTGTTTTATTTCCTTTAGAATGAAAGGCAGAGATCACACAATTGTTACCAAGTGCCTTGAGCAGATGGGAGCTGAACAACTCGCGGTCGCAGACATCTTCAGCATTTGTACGTTCACCAACGACAGCAGAGAGGTCATCTTGCGTTTGCTTCAAGAAGTTCTTCCAGGGTTTGAGGCCCCGCCCCCTGCAAAGCGCCCCCAATGTCAACTGCGTATCGTCGAGAATCTGTACGGAGAAGAGAATGGGACACCTAAGGTTTAGAATCTCAGAGATTTTGTGTTAATTAAAGTAAAAGAATGAATTTCTCGTCTTGAACTTGTGGTCGGCAGTGGTAATACTGCAAGTTGTAGGTTCGAGTCCAGCCTGGTTGCTTCTTCCCACAGAGGAGTAAATGGGTACCTGTGAGGGCAGAGATAGTTGTTGTGGTTGATTTAGCTACTTTGTGCCGAAATGGCAGCATGGAGCTGTATACTCCCCAGGGAGCTGAGATGGTATTTGGAATGTTTCATTAACCCAACGAGCAGGGTTAATAATGATGTCGCTTTATTTCAGATGACTGCAAGCTCTAACTCGGTGATCAGCCAAGACAAGATTAGGAGCAAGCTAGATGAACAGATGGTCTTAGAAAAGGCTGAGACAGTGATGATACCGTCCATAGAGCAAGAGAATCCTTTAAGTAACCACACCCTTCACAAGGTACTATAGATCAATGGCCACACCCCCTCAAATATGAACCTCTCTAAAATATAAACATTCTTAAGCCACACCCTCTTGTCTAGCCATGCTCCAACAGATTGACAGCCACGCCTCTTGAGATAGAAGGTACACCCAAGAGATTAATAACCACGCCCCAAGAGATGAATAACCACGCCCCTAGAGATGAATAACCACGCCCCTAGAGTTAAATGTAGTCCCACTAAATTTTACAATTTTATTTTGTCCCAGCATGCTATGTTGGAAGAACACCGACAGTTATGGAAGAAATCGTTATCGACGGCGCTGAAATTTGAAATACAGAAACTTGCCAAGATTAATAACCCGAGACGTAAGTGGTCACTTAAATATCATTTTTCCAGATAATTATGGAACAAATTTCTGCCTGTGTTCGCATAATCGAAGAGCCAAAGAATTACAATTTGTTGAGTTATTTTTGGTTTAATTTTCCTTAGGGGCGTCGGTCGGCAAGTTGAATTTCTACCCGTTTTTGTCTATCATGGAGCCCGAGGAATACGTAGAGGTCATGTTGATGGCACTGCAGAACCTCGCGACGTCAACAGAGGGCAGTATGACCGTCTCGTTGTCCAGGGAACTTGGGTACAGGGTACACCGCAAATTTCTGATTCGCAGGAAGATCAAGACCGGTGTAGCAGATAAGGTAACAAAGTCATTTCTCCAGCAAAACATGATCATCCGTGTGAAAATGGAGCGGGGTTCGAACCTTTGACCTTCAGATTGCCGTTCCGGTGCTCTACCAACTAAGCTATCCGGCCCTATGTTGGTGGTTCCCCAACGTGTGTTTTCATTTGTGAAACGGACAAATTGTTGACAAATTATTTTAATAATTTTGCATTTAAAAAAATTAAGACTTACCTTTTCTTATTTTCGTTTCTCTAATTTCTTTAGTTGCATAAGCTGTATAATGAGTTTGTGACGGAGAGTATTGGCGTGCCTGCACTGAACCATCGAGAATTGTGGCAACGTCTCGAAGATGCAAATCCCCAAGGACCAACTGTGGTAAGAAGACGTTTATTTGAATTCATAAATACCTGAGATAGTTTAGCCATTTTAGCAAAATTATTGGAAATGCATAATTTTGTACTTGTTTTACTAAATTTCCATTCGTTTTTTCCCTAGAATGCAGATGTACATAGCTGGCCTGCCACTATAATGCTGGGGGTAAGTTGGAAATGACATTATTGAAAATTACATAGAATTTTGGTGTTATTGAAAGTACAAAAGTATTGCAATATTAAAATTAAACACAAGAGTAAAATGTTGAAAAGGCATCTTTTATCAAATTTTACAGTGTTTTTTAATTTGTGGTAAATATATGGTAAAAAATGTATTTGATTTTTGTTCACTAGCTTGGGAGTCTTCTCGCTGACGTTATGATTAGGGAAGTCAAGATCAACATTAATATGGGCAACAGCAGGAAAGAAAAGTAAGTGATGGTAGGACTAGGGCGTGTCTAATAAAGCTGGCGCAAGACCACACAATTTGTTGCACAAGTTATGCAACATTTTACCCAATGGGTAAAATGAAATCATCAATTTAAAATATCATTCAAATCCTCCATTTTTCTCCTTTTTTTTAAACAGAAAATTGATCCCTGCCCTGTACTACATGTACACCTACAGAAGTTTCAAGCAAGTTGGCTACGTGAAGGTAGACTAACTTTTAGTTCACGTACTGTGAGAGGTCTGAAATGGAATGTTTTTGAACACTAAACCGTTATACATTGTTAACCAGTTTGCGCCGGGATTATTTTAACATCACTGAGCCGACCCGTGGGATTATTTTTAACGAAACTCGATCCGAGGCGGGTTCAGGCCGATGGTACCGGGAAGCACACCTACGCATTTCTGGCCTTGCTCGCTGCTGACAGACATTTCCGGCCTTGCTCGTGACGTGTTTCCTTTTTACGTTTTATGACTCCTTTTTATTGAATGTTTTTCTTGTCTTATTTAGCCACATCCGTCCCTTGTTGAGCTGCTGCAACAAACCAAGAAATCCCAGATGCCGTTTGAGAGCAACCTCCTTCCCATGCTGACTCCGCCCATTCCCTGGACTTCCTTCAAATTCGGTGCCTACCCCCTCAGCACGAGTGAGTTACCATGGCAACCATGGCAGGTCAAAAAGTTGCACGTTTTGACGATGACTTTTGTGGGATTTCTGGAGCAGTTTTTGTTGATACTCACCGATGTCCACAGCATCATAGCCTCGTTTGGCATGTTCTGTACTCACAACACTTGTGCTCCATCCTCAACTAAGCTCTTTGAAGTACAGTTGCAGTACTCCTGCACCCAAACCTTCATTGTGTAATTTGCGCGACAGTGTGTTACACTGCTATGATCAAATTATGAAGAAAAAAAGGTGCAGTAGTAATTTTCAGGGGTCATACCTCGGAATCGCCTTGGAGTGGGGCATGAACATTTTGCGACTGTTCTTGGCACATGCTAAGGTATTTTTACCAAAAAGTTTTAACCAAGTTTCCAGAAATGTTGTTGATTTGGCACGGAATGGCTTACCGGTGTTGATAGCTCAATGTGGCAAGGTCCCGCACATCTGATGCATCTGTTGTGTCAAGCTGGGTTGATTGTATTTATTGTTTCTCTTCAGCTAAAATCATGCGGTGTAAGGACGGGTCCTTGCAGCATCAACTGCTCCTAGAGAAGTCTAAGTCGGCTGAGTTGTACCCGGTCTTAGATTCCCTCAATCAATTAGCTGCCGTGCCGTGGATGGTCAACAAACCTGTAAGTCACCAAACAAGGTTTGAAAACATCCAGAGAATTACGTAACAGGGCCACTCTATGAGGTTAAGACACAAAGTGTTGCATTCTACTACCATCTATCAACTCAATTATTGGATTATTTATTGCTGATATTTGTATTTTTTTAAGGTTCAATGATGGTCGATTCGTGTGTGAAGTTTGAAGTTTACCAGATTACAAAACAGTTGGAACACTGTTTCAACCCATTACCCAAAAGCTGATCATTAAATTACTGTTGCAGCCTTTGTTTCCGTCTTTGTGATAACAAATCTTTCCTTCTTTGGTCAGATTTTGGACGTAATAATCTCCGTTTTCAAGGATGGTGGGAGTGAGTCGTTGGACATACCGCAACTACTGTCCGTTCTGCCAACCATGCCCAAACCAACTGGGTATGTAATTCTTTGTAATCGCTTCTCAAAGAGAGGTTCGTAGAACAAGCTAACGGGAATCACAAATCGATGAGCAATTTGACGTTTTGATTTGAATAAACAGTGAGGCGACTCCAGAGGAACTGGCCAAAGTTCAACAAGAGAGGGCGGCACATCGCAAGAGGCAATCTGAAATGCACTCGCTGCGCATGGACATGTTGTACAAGTTGTCTATCGCAAATAAGGTAAAATATCAGTTAGTCTCTAAGCATTAATAATTAATAATAATTTGACATTTATATTGTGCTATTTCCATTATAAAAAATGATCAATAGCGCAGTACATTGTCTGTACACCAGCGCGAGGATCGTGCTGTTTCTGATGCACCATGGTGGGGTGCTGTGGTTAGAACCCTGATACTTATGTTCCTTGGCAAGACACTTTACCACAATTGCCTCTCTCCATCCAGAAGTATGTGCCTTAAACTTTGGATTATTTAAGGTACCCATTTCCGTCACGGTAGCAACCGAAATATCAATTTGTTGCTTTAACCGTTTAGTATCGTGACGAGGTCGTGTGGTTTCCACACAACATGGACTTTCGCGGTCGCGTCTACCCCTGCCCGCCGTACTTGAATCACATCGGTAGCGACGTCAGCCGGGCCATTCTATTATTTGCGAAGGGGTTGCCGTTGGGGAAAGACGGGTTCGACTGGCTGAAGATTCATCTGGTGAACCTGACAGGACACAAGAAAAGGTCAGTTTAGTTAATTCACTACCAACTCGTACAAGATATTTGGGTTGTCCTAAATATCACAAATATTCGGTCAGTTTCGAATAATCGAATGCCAAATTATTCTAAACTTGACCACCCTAGAGGATAAGGTTTAAACTATGGATTGCAAAACAATTATTGTCAGTATTTTTATGCTTGAAATTTTAAGAAAAAAAATACGAATTTTGTAAATAATAAGTTACACAAAGTTTATTACATCGACAGGTGTTCATTGGCTGAGAGATTAGCATATGCAAATGAGATGCTGCCTGAGATTATAGACTCCGCAGAAAACCCACTGAATGTAAGTTCTGAAAACTTTCACCGTGTTTCAAATTTTGTAATTTTTTTAGTTCTGTGGCCTCTGATCTGGAGCTTAGAATTTGTGGTCAGTGGGTAAAGCTACAGGTTGTGGGTTCGAGTCCGGTCTGGGACTATGGTGCGTGTGCCTTCACTCATTGCTTCTCTCCACCCAGGAGTAAATGGGTACCTGTGAGGGCAGAGATGGTTAATGTGGTTGATTTGCGACAAAATGGCAGCATTGAGTTGAGATGGTATTTGGAATGTTTGTGTGGGCCCAATGAGAAGGGGTAATATGTGCCTTGACACCTGATTAAAGTGCTTTATAAACACAACATTATTATTCTATTTATCAAGGTTTTTATGTTCTGTTTAGGGTTTTGGTTGGTGGACGACCGCTGACGATAAATGGCAAGTGTTGGCTTGTTGTATGGACATCAATAGCATTCTGAATCACTCAGGAGATCCTAGCATGTATGTCAGTCATCTGCCAATACATCAGGTGGGAGAAAAGAACGGGTAGAGGGTTAGGAGTGATGGATTATCCGAAGGGATGAGGAGTTGGGTGGGGAAAGAGGGTGACAGATAGGGTTGGGGATAGAGTAGAGAAGATGGTGGGGAATGGGCTGATGGATAAGATGTGTGACAGACAGGGAAAAGTATGTCAATAAAGTTGCCACAAGGGTTTTCCTCCCTTCTCACAAATCTACATTTACGATCCTTTGGCTGTGCTCTGTGTTCAGACACGTGGCCGGCTGGCTGAGGCGCCTTTACGTGCCATCGACTCGACCACATTGTAACCACGTCCTTCGCAATTCAGCATCCCAGCTGCGAGTAAGGATGATTAGCCACCCATATTCTTATAAGGTGTAAGGTTAGGACTAAGTAGTTTTTATGCCAGAGGTTTGTCTAGACTGACATTAATGATCGATTGTTATTCTCCAGGACGGTTCGTGTAATGGTCTGCAGCATTACGCGGCGTTAGGCAGAGATGTTATCGGAGCTCATCAGGTTAATCTGAGTAACAACGACGTACCGCAAGATGTCTACAGCGGGGTGGCAGATATGGTACTGTTGAATTGATGTAACTGTAGCTACTATAACATCTTAGCATTATCAAGTACAATCTTCCCGATGTTTAGAAGACGTTCAACCTAAATGTGTAGCCCAGTGGTTAGGGTCCGTGACTCGTGATCAGAGGGTCCGTGATTTAAATACAGCTCTGCTGTGTTCTTGGGCAAGCCACTTTGCCCCAACTTGCCTCTCTCTCTACCCAGGAGTATAAATGGGTACCGGGAATTGCTGGGGAGTAGAAATATTCATTTTCATGCCAGGAAACCGGACATAAACGACGGCCCGATGGCTATAATGTACTTTGAGACCAACTTTACTTTTATTGCCTGTTTATTGTTTATACTTCATTTTTTTTAGGAAGAACGCTCAATGGTTTTGTAGACACTTTCTAACTTGTATCGAACCGTACACCAAATTTTTCAAGGTGCATCATTGAATGTGTACTACGCAAGGAAAGCTTCGATTTAACAGTCAAATTTGACGAGTAAATATCGGCCAGTAAAAGGTGGTCTTGACTTTTGTTGGCGTTGTTTTAGGTGGAGGATATTTGCAAGAAGGATGCCCAAAACGGGCTGCCATTGGCTCAGATACTGCAAGGGCAAATCCATCGCAAGGTAAGACCAATGAGCACATATGAGTTCAAAGGTTATGTAGGGGTCATTGTTCAAATGCGCTTCAATTGTTTCCTTTTTGACAGAATTTGATGGATTTTACTGCAACTTGGATGGAGTTATCACAACTCCTTTGAAATAAATAAAAGGTCATCTAGGGGTCATTTGAGGTCGTCGTTTAAAAATACACACAATGAAACTATTTTGTATATTTATTTAAGTAAAAGATTAATGGGTTTTTTCCTTCCACCTAGGTGGTGAAACAGACCGTCATGACCGTAGTGTACGGAGTGACGGTGTACGGGGGAAAGTTGCAGATTTTGAAGCAATTGAGGGAAAACGGCGACATCCCTCCGGAGCAGATGCAGTATGCTGCTGGGTATCTGGTGATGAAGGTCTTCCACAGTCTACGCAAGATGTTCACTAAGACACGGGAGATACAGGCAAGTGGATTAACCAGTTTACGCTGAGATTATTTTGACCATCTGGGGGCCCAGACGCGAGGTTCTTTTTCACGACATTTTATCCATTTTGTGATCAGGACTGGTTGACGGAATGTGCCTGGCTGATTGCCAAGTCTGGACACACGGTTGAATGGGTCACGCCACTAGGCCTACCGGTGGTCCAACCTTATCACAAGAAGAATCTACGAGTTATTAACCACGCCGATCATATCATGTATCATGAAGATAGAACCGACACATCAGAGTAAGTCGGCAATGTCTCGCATTGGAATCACTGGGGCCTATTAGGACGGTACAGGCAGTAACGGGGAGTAACGGGGAGTAACGGGGAGTAACGGGGAGTAACGGGGAGTAACGGGGAGTAACGGGGAGTAACGGGGAGTAACGGGGAGTAACGGGGAGTAACGGGCAGGAAGAATCTACGAGTTATCAACCACGCCGATCATATCATGTATCATGAAGATAGAACCGACACATCAGAGTAAGTCAGCAATGTCTCGCATTGGAAACACTGGGGCCTATTAGGACGGTACAGGCAGTAACAGGCAGGATGGTTTAGGGCAATACAGGGAGTAATGGGCAGGATGGTTTGGGGCGGTACAGGGCATAACAGGCAGGGCCGTTTGGGGTGATAACAGAGAGTTACAGTCGGGGTGGTTTAGGGCAAGACAGGAAGTAACAGGCAGGTTTGGGGCAGTACAGGCAGGGCGGTTTGGGGCAGGGTGGTTTAGGTCAGTACTTTAGGGCATTAGAGGGACTTCGAACATTCAGTGATTGTTTTTTTACAATTTGTCCCTAGACGACCAGACACTATGAAGCAAAAGAATGCTTTCCCTCCTAATTTCATCCATTCCCTGGACTCAACTCACATGATGTTGACGTCACTTTACTGCCACGAAGCCGGAATCGACTTTGCATCAGTACACGATTGCTTCTGGACACACGCTTGCTGTATACCTGAAATGAACAGAGTAAGTGAAAAGCGCCCTCTCTAGACGGAAAGGTTTTATGCTGATACAAATTTGCATATGCACGAGGAAAAACTATGGTATTCAAAACAAACTTGCGGTCATTGTTGAGTTTTTTCAAAGATTATTCAAGGATTTCAATGTAACATAAAAGAGTGTACCTTATTAAATGACATCATGGCAACATAACATTTGATTTATCAAAGCTTTCATCCCCAAAACGTTTTTTAATATTTTCAAATAGAAATTTGTGTAAAACAAAATTGTACGAAAGTGGTTAAGTTTAGGATTTTGAGCACACAAAGCACTGTAAAGCAAAAAATGTGATTTCTGTCGTTGGTTAATTTCAGATCTGCAGAGAGCAATTTGTACGACTTCATAGCGAAGAAATCCTGCAAAATCTGGCCGACTTTCTGATGCACAAACATGGCCATTTGTAAGTATCTACCAACGACAAACAGGACTAAACAAGTCTGCAACAGATTTTTATTCAATCGCGTAACATTTCACAAAAATTCAGTTTATACGTTTGATAAATGAATTGCTTTTTTTTCCTCGACGCACAATTCCGAGGAAAGCTTGGCAAAACTGTTTTGACAGAGGTAATTCAATGACTGTTTCATTATCCTCTTGCAAGATAGGTAGGTTACTAAAAACGTGTAGCTATGTTGCATAAATTGTACGCATGGTACTTAAAACATTTTGCACTTAACTTGTTCGTTTGTTCTCAGTAAAATCTGCAGCACTTCTAAGTTAATCAAGACGAACCCGGAACTGAAAACCATCGGAGATTTCATCGTCCAAGTTCCTGAGAAAGGCGAATTTGATCTCAAGAATGTCTTGCAGTCGACCTTCTTCTTCAGCTGATAAGAAAACCACAAGTTTAGAACACGCTGCCTCATTTTAATGATAGAATTTTGCGATCAAAAGACGTATAAACCAATATTGGATTGACATTGCTGCTATCTTTGAACAAACAAATATGCGAATGTTTGTAGCTTATTAAAAAATATGTAAACTCAGGGGAAAAAATTGGAATGGATGTCGCTACAACGCACACCATGAAAATTCTTGTGCATTGAGGCAGTTTTTAGCAACTTTACCAAAATCTAAACATCGAAAATATGTAATTTTTAACCTCTACCATTGTGCAAACTTAAATCAATATAACTTTCATTTATAGGATACAAAATGTGTGTGATTTTGGTACATGTATGGCTAAAATAGTGCTTTACAAAATTGTCCGAAATTAATAATGTGCTTGATCAGGAGAAACAAGAGCAGGCCATTGTCCGCATCAAGGCCGATTCAAATTGTTTTCATGAAATAAAGATTCTGAATACACACAGTTGTAAGTTGGACAGATTTTTATACACTCTTTACAATAATCATACAAGTGTAGGTTCTATTAAACCAGTCATCAGTCAAATTCAACTATTCTTTATACAGTGCACAAATTTGTATTTATTTTTCCTTTCTTTCATGAAAGAAAAAAATATAATACACGGAGAAGACAGTGTGGGTGTTTGTGTAATTCTTTGTTTTTATACAAATAAAGATATGTACACTTTTATTCACTCTTTAAAAAAATAAAAAGTGGAAAATTCATTCACTTAGTGTTGGTATGTCGGAGGATTAACCCCCCCCCCCTCTCACATCTACTGAGAAATTGACACACTGCAAACGAAACCCTTTTATTAATCTTACTTACTCGTACAATTGCTACCAATTTGTAAACATACATTTCAAGCACTCTGTGCCTCAAAATGTCACGTGCGACTCACTTCTGGAGTTAGCCCATAGCTAATACTCGCAGATGTGACGCTATCGGCTTTGCGTTACTTCGTGGTGACAGTGACAAAATTTGGACAGGTCAGTTAAACGATAATTACCAATGGTGTATCCTACCTTTAAAAATGAGAAAGTATCCAGACCTTTCAGCTTCATAAGCCACTATTCAGAGTACGTCCAAGGCACATTCCTGTAATTTCGTTTCTGCCATTTCATTGGTACAATTTCTGATATGTACATTACTAGTAGTGCATGCCTCAGGTTCACGTCACAGTCCTTCATTAACATGCATGTTTTTGCTTAGCTCGAAAAGCACGAGTTTTGGCTAGTAAAATGAGCAAAAACTTGTTTGTGCTTAGCAACTCTACAAAATTGGCCAGTTCATTTCATAGCTCTGCTTCGGCGTAAACAACAAATCCCTGCTTATTCTAAGACACACTTCTGTGCTTACAGTAAACGTATTTCACGAGTTAGTAGAGAATTTTAGCTAATGCTATTATCTTGTTACTAGGGATTCTGTGCTTACAGGATTAGCACGATTTGTAAGCACGGAATGGTATAGGTAACAAAATACAACCCGATTTGTGTTGTCTTTGATCAAACATCCTTTAGCCCTGCTCATGATTTCTGCTTACTGTAAATCTTTGCTTATTATTATTGCAGACAATTTTATATTAATGGTATGCATATTCAATAGGTTTGCAAATTCTCTTCTTATCATTTGTAAGGATTCTGTGCTTACAGGGTTAGCATGGTACGCCTGACCATGCAGTATCTATGTCTTTTAACCAGTTTGCGCTGGGATTATTTTAACATTTGACTGGGCCCAGGCGCGGGATTGTTTTTTACTAACCTCAATCCGAAATGGGTTCAGGCCTGCATCTGTAGGTAGCACACCCTGATATTTCCGGCCTCACTCGCTCAAAGCCAGTCACTGACAGATATTTCCGGCCTTGCTCATGTGTTTATCCGTTTTTCGTTTTTGATTTCGAAAAACTTAGCGAGTATACAAGTCCTCTGAGGCGAACTGGTTAAACGATTTCCATATAAAACACCTTGATGTACACATACAACACAAAACTGCTGAAATTCTGGGAAGATTGTGAAATTCAGTACAACCTATTAAAAAAATAAATATCTCTATAACTAGATAGAACTATACACAACTAAAAACTCCACACCGTAGCTGATAGTATTTCATCTTTCATTCTCATTTCAAGACGACCGTCTTACGTTTCCAATTTACAGATAAAATAATTCAATTTTTTTCTTCAAAAACGCACACAAAAAACTGAAGGATAAAAAAAAAAAGAATAACTGTGGAATGTTTCCAGTTAGAATTTTAGAGGCAGACCCAGATAAAAAAGTAGGAGAAAACTAGGATCAACATTTTCAAAAAAGTAGGACTTTGGAGAACAAAAATCAGGATAAAAATTGTGAATGTTTGCGGGCTTTCAGGAGTAGTTGATACTCACAACACTCGTGCTCCATCCCCAACTAAGCTCTTGGAAGTACAGTTGCAGTACTCCTGCACCCAAACCCTTCATTGTGTGATTTATTTACTTAATGCGATTTCATTTTTCAAATTTCTATTCTCTGTCAGAGAATGTCAGAATCCATCCTGAAAAAAATGGCCACCTCCTTTTTCTCTAAAAGCCCACACGAAAAAAGTTTTTTAACTCGGCCTAACATTTTGGAAATGAAATGCCCAGCTTAAACCCTCTGGGGAAAATCTATATACACTTTGGGAAAAAACCAAGCAATTCTTTAAAAACACACGCCAAAAACAAATCTTATGTACAGAAAATTTAAATCACTCATAAGCCAGCCCAACCATGATGGAGTAAATAAATAAACAAGATGGTTGATGGACTTTTACGAGTCAAATTGAGTATTGGAATTAGCCTGTTTGTCCCTTCAAAGCAGTCAATAGTCATACTATTCTATTTCCTCCCGGCGGTCAATAGTTGTACTATGCTACTCCCTCCCGGCAGTCAATAGTTGTACTATGCTACTCCCTCCCGGCAGTCAATAGTTGTACTATGCTACTCCCTCCCGGCAGTCAATAGTTGTACTATACTACTCCCTCCCGGCAGTCAATAGTTGTACTATACTACTCCCTCCCGGCAGTCAATAGTTGTACTATACTACTCCCTCCCGGCAGTCAATAGTTGTACTATGCTACTCCCTCCCGGCAGTCAATAGTTGTACTATGCTACCCCAATCAAATAGTTTCTCTCCTAATATGTACCTATCATGGTTGGCCTGGCTTTTGACTATATCCCCCCAGAGCAGTCAATATTTATACTATTCTATTCCCCAGCAGTCAATATTCATACTATGCTATCCCAATCAAACGTGTCTTCTTCCTCGTCCGCTGTGTAACTAGGAACTGGCTGAACGTGAACCGTAGGGACCTGGTGCGTCCGTGGTGGCTGCATAGTAGTCTGGTGCCTTGGACTGACTGATAACTGATGGTGAGGGGATACTGATAGACCATGGGGTGACAGACCTAGGGACGTGGTGCTGTTATCAGGACTCAGTAGGTTCGGTGAGCCCATGATGGAGGAGTGGCCTCCCGTGGTGGAATTAGAGTAGGTTGAATGTTGGCTGCTGTTAAAACCACTTCCTACGCACAATAACAAAACAAAAATAGTGACATGGGTGACGTCGTTACGACCCCCGTGACAATGTGACGACATCCTACAAAATGGCCAGAACTAATTAATGAGTGTCAGTCAGTGAGTGACTCAAACAAGTCTAATTCACAAGAGTCAGTCAATTGACCAGTCAGTCAGGTACACAAGGTATCGCGTATCCCGGACATATTTCATAGCTTACCCGTTGCCGAAGGTGAGACCGACAGACCACCCAAACTCTGAGACAGTAAACCGGTCTGCTGGAAGAATTGACCGAGCGAGGCAGCGAGATCTGCAAATTGCTCCGGCGCTAGGGACCAGTTCTTAATGTCAGCTTGTTTCATACTCTCCATTAAACCTAAGGACATTGGAAAAAGAGAGAAAATAAGGTCATCATGACATCATCACGCGTCGTGATATAGATTCTATATTGAAAGAACTACAACTTTAATTTTGTTCAAACTTGGTAGGTACAAAGAAAAGGGCTTGTATGTGAAAATTAACTTAACGTTATAATGGCATATGTAATTTTGTACAGGTTGATTGCGGAGATTAGATAAGAAACAGTTGAGTTTATCAATCATGTGCAAAATTTGTTGCAATTTCTGAGAGAGGTATAATGCAGATATAAATAACAATTTGTTTCCTTCAAACAAAAAATGTTGACATGTTTTGTTTAGTTTTTTTTTTTTTTAAAGATTGGAGCGCGTCTTGCCTTGGAACTGAGAAACGTCAACATCACTCCAGTTGGCTGTCCTGACACTCTCCTTTAAGAGGTCCAGATTTTGGAGCCAGTCTAAGCTGGAACTGTTGAGACTTAGATTACCTACGATGTGGGAATTAGACAGCACAGACAAACGTTTCAAAAAATGTTTAGAATTTAGAATTTAATAATTTAGAGTTTATTTTAAAAAAATAAAAAAATATAATAAAACCCTGGCACTTGTTCTTGAAAAATTACTTTTTTTGTTGTTCGAGTTTCACCCTTAATTCTGTTTTATATTTAAATGGCTATTTTCCTAGCCGGGTTATTTTGGACGCGGCCTGACTCACCGATATATTGCTGAGATTGCGGTAGCGTGTTTCTGTTAGGCGAGCCTACCAGTGATTGCTGTGGAGACGCCGTTGCACTATCAACCTGGTGAAACTGTGACAATGGACCGTCTATATCGACAGACAAGAATTACAACTTCATTATCGGAATATTCAACAATGTTGCACCTGACAGAGTTAGGATTATTTATGACTTTTGGGATCAAGAGAGAAAGTGGTTAGTTGTTAAGGTTCATGAATCGTGATCTGAAGTAATTGGATTAAATCCAGGGCCCAGTTATTATTATTTTTTACAAACCCTTAAATTCCTGGCCCATAAAATGCTCCAATAACAAATAAACCGAGACGTGCAAATCACGATGTGGCCCGCGAAGGCATGAACGGTTCCGCCTCAGTAATACCCGGTCGCCACATAAGTCTATAAAACAGATATAAATTTAAAACTGACTAAACAATTTGTGAACTTACTCATAGAACTTTCAAATACTGATTTATACAGGCTTCTGAAGGAGGCACTTAGATCCTCGATGTTAGGGTTGGATTCAAACAGCTTAGTGCCAACGTCTTGGCTGCCTTGCTGCTGCTGGGATTGCAATAGCTGCAGCTGTTAAGAGAAACAGTAGATCAAGCAAGATGAGTCCAAAGTCAGTCATTCTCATGTGCTACGTTGGAATTTTCATTAAGGTTTTAGCCAACAGTAACAGGAAACTATTTTTCTTTCACACAGAGAAGAAAGAAATATGAAATTCCAACGGGAACAGGTCAAACAAGTGAATTTGTAACCCTGTGTTCGATCACCACCCAAACTTGCAAAGTTGTTGACAAAAGGAAGTCCGGAAATGCCAATATTTGATGCCAAGTTTCATTGCCGTACATTGCACCAAAGTTACCATTAATAATAATGACTTTGTTCTGCAAAGTTTGCCTTTCAACGACCCAATTGAATACTGAAATTTAAACCCGATTCCCTCTTTTCTTCATTTCAATGCGTCGCTACTCAACATGTCGTAACCTTTAAACCAAAGTCGTATCAACATGGGGTTTATACCAAATTAAAGCTTAAAGTGCCCTTCAAATGAAAATACAAGAAACTAAGAAGTGACCAGGGTCGACTTAAGCCTCATTTTGGTTTATGACAGACGTAGCGTATTCCTATTGCCGTACCTGTTGTTGAAGTTGAGCGGCTTGATTAGGGATGTTGATCTGGGCTAGTGTCGGTGACATCACGCCCGGTACGCTACCCCCAGAGCTGTGCAGGCTATCATCGGGACTGTACGGTGACGACTGAAAAAAAAATAATAATAAAATTACCAACCCACGTAAAACACTGTCATAATTCCAGGGCAAGACTTTTTGCTTTAACTTCCTGGTACCCACTTGTAAATAAAAAAAAAGGTTGGGAAAGTTGACACAAAGTAAAAAATAAAAACAGCCACATTGGAGTTTCCTGAAGGAAAAAAAGCTACATGAACAAGTACTTAATAAAAATACAACCAGATATAAATCAAGGTTGTCAAGATTGTTTCTATAATTATTGCCTAAATAAGTAGGTCAATAACAAAAGAAAGAAAAACAAATTACCACAAAATATAAATTAATTTCAGTATGTCATTTTTGTATCTCAGGATCCGGCACAAAAGTAAATCAACCCACGCAGACAGTTTCACTGTGTGGTTTATTTTTTTTAAAGGTAGGATACACCATTAGTAATTGCTTGAATTATCAGGAATGGGTGGATTTGGGGTTTGTATTTTATAGTAAATATTTTTTAACTGACCTATACAAAGTTTTACAATCACAGATGCCGAGAAAAAAAGCAAGAAAAATGGCATTCGTTTTCAACCCGAGTCAGTCAATGGTTCTTGTTGTTCTAAACATTTGTTTAAATAAAATTCAAGGATATCTAGCACAATAATTTTGCTGGATGCCTAGAATCATTATTTACTTTGAAATTAGTAAGATATTTCTTAATAGTTGGGTAGTGTCGACATCTACAAATGGTGTATCCTAACTATAAAAACAATTTCCTGGTTTGTGTGTGTCATGGGTAATAATAGTATCACACAGTTCTTTATATTCAGTAAATTGGTCTGGATCACTACAGCCTTGACCTGGTCTAGGCAAGACTGTGGACAGCCACTCTCATAATCAATTCATATTGTTAAGTAACAACAAGTAACAGTACTGTCAAAAATGGACACACACAATAAGGTCAAGGTAGTCATTCACTTCAATTAAAGTAAATAAGTAAATATGCAATAAAAAACAGAGCAGTACAATAACTACATGTGTAATGGGTTATGTTGCTTGAAATGTGCAAACATGAATACAGGAATTAACGAAACTCGGATATGACTTGAATAAACAACTTTCTTTACGGAAGTATGTAAAATTCTGTTAAAACAAAACACCAAGCACCCAATGTAAATGTTGCGAGCTAGGCATTAAATTGGGAAGATTCAGACTTTTAGCGGTAAATGATTAAAAACATAATTACAAAACAAACAAAAATTCCAAAAACAAAGAATCAAAAACGATTTTTACGTATTGGGTACAACTTTGACCTTTAGGAAAGGTTAAGGGTCATTGGCTGGTGTTTTTTCCTGAGGCTTAGTACTAGTGTAATCCCTACAGCCACTGACCTTTGACATGGGTGGGTGTACTTATTAAGTTAATACACACCCATATCCCTCAATTTCCACTGTAGATTACCCCAGCCAAGGCACAACGACAGGTGGTACATGGAGTACACAAATTGAGCAATATTAACTATATGCCTAAGGCACAAACATTTGCTTAGCTCAAAGACATCTTGCTCAGGAAGAACAGGGACCAATTTCATAAAACATGTAAGCACAAACATTTGCTTAGCACAAAAGAGTCTTATTCAGTAAAAACAGATTACCACCCGAAACTCCATGTGCTTTTCTTGCTAAGAAAAAAACAGCTGAATACCAGTCACAAACAATTTGTTTTGTTACCGTGTTTTATGAAATTGGCCCTAGGTCACCAGCCGTAGTTCCTTGTGCAATTCATGCTTAGCAAAACCAAGACTCTTAAAAGCAGTTTACTTACCCGATCGCTATTTCTCCTTTTTCTAAGCTTTTGTCGCGTTGACAGGCTTTCTTCTTGGGGGTTCTGATCAATGGCCCAATACGAACCCTGCCAACAAAATAGCGACAAAAATGTAGTATCCCGACGCCAATTCAGCGGTTGTGTTCAAATCTATGGAAAGTTGCGGCCATTTCCTAAGTGTATCCTAAAGAAATTTCCTCAGTCCCAGATTCATATCTCAGTAACCCTAACTCCCTAGGGCGTTTGCAAAATCATATTGATTTAACTAGGGTTAAAGTTTAGGTTAAAACTAAAAGGAACTAGCAGATTGTATAATGTTGACACTTTGCCAAACCCTTATCAATACAGGAAAATTGGATTAACACGTCCAACTATTGTAGGCTATTCTGCTTCCCATAATCACGTCATTCCAACGATAAGCAGGATATAGCTACTACGTCAGGTTCAAGATGGTTCAAGATGGTTCAAGATGGTTCAAAACCCCCCTCTCTTAATTTATTGTACCAACCTTTCCTGGGTCGTCTTTTGACCGAGCTACTTTCATGAAACACTTGTTCAACGATAGGTTGTGCCTGATTGAGTTCTGCAAAAATAAAATATATAAAAATGTGTCAGTAAACAATTTGTTAACATAATAAATTTGAGGCGTTCTGGCAAAATGAGATGGAACTGGGCACAGGGCAAAATAATAAATAATGGGCGATTTTATAAATTTGTTGATTTATTGATATTTGTAATCTTTGGTATGCCTACTAAACTATATTTTGTTACGAAATAGTACAGAAGTATAGAATAAAAGTGTTTTAAGTGAACATGAATTTATGGAAATCACAATGGTTATTAGGCCTTACCATGAAAAGGAAATAATGGCAATTCCTTTTTTCCTTGAAAAATGACGGCATGATTTCACAGGGTGTTTGACCCTATTTGTTTTTTCACTTACAATTGAGAAGGCTAATTAATGATTTTTGGACATTTGTATTGTTTGCAAATGGTGTTCGTTGAATTGCCTCTGAAATAATCCTCCATAAAAAATATGACACATTAACCCCAACCTCATCTAAAACTATAAAATAAACTCTTACTACACTGACATTAGTGGAATTTTTTCGTAGTAGTATTATTTAGTATTGTCTACTGCATCTAAACACATTTTGTAGTCCTTAAACTGTACTTTACCCACAAATGAATGCCTAAGACAAAAAAAGAAATGACAATGTTTCCGCCGATCAAATAAAAGTCTTGTTGATCTCTGAAGTCTGAACACAAATGTACATGTACATCATCCAGATAATTCTCGTTTCCATTCCAGGTTTTCGTTTCCAGTTACTTCGACCTGGCATTTGACAAAGTTAACCTTACTCCTATATACATGTACTTTTAGAGCAAGGTGCAACCCCCAGATTTCCTCCCTCGGGGGAAGAATGGGGGAAATTGGCATAATTTGGCCGTTCGGAACCAATATACTCAGGCTGGTATAGTGCAAGTCACCACCACTGGCTTTAGAACATCTTGCCCACTCAATTTTTACTCAAGCCTACAGGGGCCAATATCATGGAGCTGCTATTTTTGTGCTAAGAACAAACAATTTGCTTAGCACAAACAGTTTTGCTCAATAAAATTGGGTTATCAGCCAAAACTCGATGTGCTTTTTATGCGTAGAAAAAACAGCTGAATACCAGTCACAAACAATTATACATCACCTAAACATTTGGTTTGTTTATCCCTGTTTTTGTTAAGAAAGAATTTTCATGCTAAGCAGCTGGGCCCATTTTTATGGCTCTGCTAACCACATAATATACCCATCATCTCATGTGCAGAAGCCAAAATTCTAGGCTATTCTGTTAAAAATAAGCTTACCGTGTTAGCATGGAATTTGTTGCTACAGTAAGCAGGGATTTTTTGCTAAAACAGTAAGCAGAGCCATATAATTTGCGTGGCCATGTCTAAAATCAGGGTCACGGGGCCCTCAGTTCAACTCCATACATTGAGCCACAACAATCAACATGAATTTGTTTGGTTCAATGATTATTTTATAATTTATTTTAGCCGCCCTAGGCCTAAATTGTATAAATTCACACTAGTCTAGTGTGGAACTTCTAGAAGGGCCAGCACAATAACAGAAAATTGTGGGACGATAAATTATGATAATTGATATATTAACCGTAAAAGTGCATTACAAACATTAAAACTATATAGAAACAAGTTGCAAATATTGTGAAGAGCCCTGTCCCTGAGTCTGACACCGACACTCGACAGTCATTTGTTTTCCTGCAACAAAAAGCATCTCAAATATCTCCCAAATGCGTTGTCATTACAGGGAAGCATACCTTCCAACCGCTGCCAGCATCTCTGTAGTAAGGAAAACTGTCGCAAATCCACTGGTAAATCTCACTCAAGGTCATTCGTTTTTGCGGCGCGCTGTTGATGGCAAAAGTGATGAGATTTGCGTAACTGAACGGTGGTTTGCTATCCTTAGCCGCCTGCTGCGATTCGTCCCACGTAGCGCTCGTGTCATGAGGCGAACTTGGGGACTTTCTCATGGGTATCGTCCCTTTGCTTTGGTCCACGAGTGCATTCCGACCTTGCTGGTTCTTTCCCGGGATTCCACCGCCATTTAAAGCCCCCCCGACCGTCAGTCGAGGAAGCCAATCCATCGCAGTCAAACTGCTCTCCAAACTCAATTCCGTCTCAGCCGCCATCTTGGATGTTTCTGATCGTGCAGTAGAGCCTCTTTACACCAGCGTATGGATATAATTCTAGTTAAAAACCGCGCAACCTTTCAACTTCCGCATTCAGATCTGTCTGAGCTAAAACTAGTCGTCTGAGTCGCAATTAAAGCTGAAATGCCAAATAAATTCTGCTTAAATGGCACTTGTGATCTTCGTTGAAATGTTAGAGTGCACTACGTTGAATAGTAGCGGAAGCCGCAGCGCGCTACCGGGTATACCCCCCGCAAAGACTGCCATGGCAGCCGCTTCCTTCTTACGTCATAGTCCTGAGCATGCAGTGCACATACCACTGACCTCTAGAGGTCAGTGGCACGTACATACATACATACGTGGGACTTCACGTACAAGTTAATTACACAATGCAATAGGTGATTTGCTTCTAAATTGCCTGTAATCATTATTTATAAGAGTATAATTCGGGTGCGTACATGGATAATGTATTCCATCCGCAGCCGATACACTATCAATTTGCAGTGCGGATAAAACAAGGAAACGAGGGAATGGGCATTCTCAAAAAATGGTGGCGCTATTTATATTTAATGGTCTTGCCGCAACTGATCTAGCTATCTAGCTCAAAACTGAATTAGATTAATTAGTACTAGTAGAGTGCGCTAGCACTTTATCTGAATGTACGGTACCGTATTTTTTGTTTTTTGTTGCCAATTTCGGTTTTGCTGTCGTTGAATTTTAGTCAGAAAATACAATTCATATAGTCTTCCATTCCGATGGCGGCCTCATACCAAACTTTTAATAATTGTGAATTGCACTTTCCTGTTTCTGCAGGAATTATGAACTTGGGAAAATTATAATGTGAAAACATGTTGGTATCTCTGTTTAAACTGTCCAAGTTACCACCCCCCCCCCCCCCCGAAAAACAATACAGTAAACAATCAATTTTTCTCAAATTGTCACATATCCCCGGGCATATCTATCTGGACCTGAAATGATTAAGAGAGAAAAAAAAATGAGATTGTTTAAAACAAAATAAACTTCCCCATGATAACTCGGTATATGCCTACCCGTACGTAACCATGTACATGTACATGTACCTTATGCGTACAATTAACATGGAGGAATAAGAATACATGGTACAGTGCAGGGTACAAACAACTACACATGGTACATGTACAAAATAAAAATTCCATGTCTATGGCAGGGGGGGGCGGAGGGGGGGCCCAACAAAGTGCGCCACCAACGTTGAAATGTATCTCATTCGTTCTTCCACGCTCATGAGCCACACATCTCACACAGTAAATACGTATAGATCGCTACCGCGAAGCGCACCGTTGAAACACGTACAAATTTGCTCCGCGCTCGCTCTCCGAATTCAGTGATTCATATAACGTCCGCAAAGCCAGGTACACAGGCACGATCTACACGAATTTGTTTTGGGGCGATGTCATTTTCTGCCATTTTCATTCGAAAACAACACGATAAAACGCAAGGGGTTCACAGGCAGATTTTTTTAAAAATTCAGTATATCACTGCTACATCCTTTTTAAACGTATCCATGGAAAAAAGTGAGTGGGTTCGAAGCACGATTTTTCACAATTTATCGATTATTATTGCCCTTTTTAGGGGAGGTATTTGTCAACGTCGTTTTAGTATTTGTGCACAATCTCTACGTGCATCAACGGTACGTCAACGCTTAATTTTTTCGACTGCTTTTTTTTATTTTCAATACAATTTTTGTCATTGGATGATAAAAATTAAGGTAAATAACAACCTTTTACAACTACAAAAGACAAGATGTTAAGATTGGATGCCAAAAACTCTTTATTTTTCGCGTGAGAAAATTGTTCCCCCCTATTTTGAGAATGGACGGTACGTCAGCGTTGCGCAATCACAGTCTCGAAGGGCCCCCCCTCCGCCCCCCCCTGGTCTATGGTACAACTATGCGCCCCACGCGGATGTGTATGCACACCACGTGTGTAAAGTTGTATGATACGCCCATTTATGATAATAATTATTGCCACTAAAATAAAACCGTTCTACTCCCGGCCGCGCGGCCTGCCTAGCTGCCTGACTGGTACACACTTAATTATGCGCGGCCACGCGGATGTGTATGCACACCCCACGTGTGTAAAGTTGTATGATACGCCCATTTATGATAATTGCCACTAAAATAAAACCCTGATAAAACCGTTCTACTCCGATCCATATCCTATGGAAAAAAAATTACGCGGCCGCGCATGCGTTATTTTACTGTCTTTCAAGTGGGTACGGTTCGCCGGCTGCATGTCGTTCGTAATTTTGGGATGAATATTCATTAATTCCTAACAAGTTTTGACCAATGAGGACTTCATTTTTTAGGCGCGAAAAAAATCGCGTGCCAAGTTTAGTATCCATCTCAAACTAGGGCATGCTGTACACAAATTGTTTTATAAAACCGTACGCGTAGTACCGGAGCCACACTAAAGCATGTAAAACGAAACTCTGCAAGAATAATCGAGCAAATTTATGTGGCGAGACAGGTCAGTTGGAGTACTCAAAAGATCATTTTTTTACGCATTTATTAGCTTAAGTTTCCATTGTTTGTTTGAGGGGATTTCAATTTTATTATTGTCTTGGTGGTGGTTCAAATACGGAAACATGACACAGATTTACAGCATTTTACGTCAACTTAAGTTAATTGAATCAAATCCAAATCAGTCAGTCTCAGCACAATTAACGGTCGTTAGTCTATGCGCCTGTCGATTATTCCACCACCCACGGGCTGCCCCACCCAAGACGTGCAGTGATAAAATCCCCACCCCTCAGGCAAAATTGTTGTGACAATTTCCGACCTCCACCAAGTTTGAGTTATCTTTTTAATCGTTATCCGCGCAATTCTTCTTCCTCAAGTTCCTGTTCCCGTTATCTGCGCCATTCTTTTTGTTCTTTTTCACTCGCATAGCTCAAGGAAGTTTGGCCCAGCGCTAGCAGTTTGCATTTGAAGCTAACGAGTAACATTTCTTTGTCATCTACAGATCTGCCCCCGACATTCACAGCATCATCATGAAGTTCCTGTTGATTACCAGTATTCTGCTGGCCTCAGTCGGTAAGAAGACTACAAACGACTGTTCAATTTGGGATTTAGGCTAAGCATGGTGCTACTGCCTAGGGCAAGGCCTATAAATGTTAGCCTAAGCCTACTCTGTTGCTTTTTTTCTTGTGGGGGGGGGGGGAGATGATGTGTGGTCTCGGGCAATTGAAAATGCAATCCTAAACATAACAATAGTGTCCCTCTTTGTAGTACCTAGGCAATGCTAGACTACGCCTAGCCCTAGTGAGTCAGGCAGTGATAATATCATAATTTAACATTAGGGCTAAACCGCGATGCCAATGTCCACCCGCATTGCTACAACTAGATGCATGAAACAATTAAATATTTTGAATATTTTGAAAGAAATATTCTGTGCTCTGCTGGGTCTATGCAGTTATAATAATGGTTTGCCTTGTTCATGTTACTGTATTTGTTAGATGGGTGGGGGGGGGGGTGAAGTAAGGATTACACTAAAGAGTGTAGGCCTACAAAGAGCTTGTCATTGCGGTGACGCTGCGTTTGTTTGTCTGTCGTTCTACAGGTTGCCTGTTTGCTGCAGAGTGCCATCTCTGTAACTATGTGCCAGATGTATCAGAGGATGACTGCATGGATCCCTTCACCACCAGTACGACTGAAAACGCCACTCAAACCTGTCAAGGAACGTACTGCATGGTGCGTCTTTAATACATTGACACTCACTGTGTAACCGAAGACAATCCAAGATTACTGACCAAAGTGTACATACTGCTACAGCTCAAATATGAGATTCAAGGAAAATGGAAAATCCACTAAATTTGTCAGAGATTCATGAGTGCAGTGACCTATGTCAATGTGTACCCAAAATTCACACTATTTTTGTTTTTTATTAGAGGTAATTATGATTTCTAATGTATCAACAATTTTGTTCACCCTCCAAGACAAATATCAGGAATGAATATTGCAATAATTTAGTCGCAAGATGGCATGTAACTAGAAATGTAGCCAGATGTCACACTATGAAATGACCTCTTTCTACCTTTCAGAAAGTCACGTCAATGTTGGGTGGCACATTATCATCTATCTCCCGCGGCTGTGGCGAGGTCTGCTCCGACATGTGCATCTCTTTATTCGGAATTGAAGGATGCACCTACTGTTGTCAAGGCAACCTGTGCAACGGAGTAACACCCCTCACCTTCAGTCTGTCCTTGGTGGTTGCCACGGTTACAGCAGCTCTGAAACTATCTGTTTAGAAACGCCCTAATTCAATTTCATTCGTTTGAGAATACTTCTCCTAAAATTGTTATTTCTTGTAAAGGAAAAGGAAATATTTCACATCGCATTACTTTGCAAGGTTTCAAGTTATTAGATAATGGGTCGTATGAATAAAACAAATTAGCAAGTGCTAAACCTTGGACAAATTTGTCGTAAATAGTGGAAATCTGAAGCATTTACTCCTTTTATTCATACCAAACGAAGGAAATGCTAATAATTTTTGCAAAAAGTAAATACTTTTAGACTTGAGCAATTGCTTTCCATTAAAAGTATTTCTTTCGTTTATATTATTCAAACAGAATAATGCTTAATAAATTGGTAGTAAAAGCAAATGCTAGTTTTTATTCATACGTCACAATATTTATCTATAATGGTCGTCTCCAGCATCCATTCAAGTTTTGAGAGCAAAACCCTAAAATGACCAAATAAGGGGGGAAAAACATGGAGAATAGATATCTTCCGCTTTGAAAGATCAAATTACTTGCATAAATGAATGAAACAAAGAATTTTCAATTAATGATTGACGTTAATGTTAAAGAACTTGTTTCATGTTTGGCAACAACGGTGTATTTGTCTGTGAACCTGTTGTGTGAAGATTAATTATCTGAGTAACAGTTGTAGGCATACATGCACTTGCCCTTTTTGAAAGACGATTACATGTACTTCATGTGAAAGTTCTTTCTTTGTAGTTTTGAATTATTTGAAAAAGAACCTTCAAAGTGATTGAAATTAACTGCTGAAAATGATGCCTTGACTTATGGCTGATATGAAAAATAAAAACAAAATTATTTTAATTACTTGTGCCCATAAAAGGGACAAAAACTAACAAAGTTCCTTAATTTGAGGTTTTAATCACTGTTTTATCAGAATTCCATGAGTTTTATAATTCATTAAAAGAGTAAAAAATAAATTCTGCTTGAATTGAATGGTGGTTTTACCTTGGTGGTATTTTCAGCGCAAAGCTTTTTGTCAAGTGTGCATTGTAACTAGCGAACATTTGACAAAATAAAATTAAAAATTAATGGATGCCATACAAAATATAAAAATCCTCCAAAGCGGCTACTATACCTGAACTCATATTACTATTCGTTTTTTATTCACATTCAACTTGCACTTTATTAATGTAAACTAATTTACACGTTTGTACAGAAATCAAAAACCTAAACAATGTCCCCAACCAAGTGCAAAAACAAACCAGAATATTTAAACTTTGCTGCGAGGCTAAAAAAAGACCAAAACAAACGAACACAACAAGAGAAAAACAAAGCAATTTTCCTGGAAAATAAACATGTTGATGGTTAAAAAAGATATTTTTTGTTTTAAGTTGTTGAAAATTCCAAGGAGTATCACAACAACATGCAGGAATATTATTGGATCGATTTCCTACAATTATTGCTGTCGTGTCAAATGTCCTAGTTAAAGGCTTTGAGGTTAAAAGGTCGACAGTGAAACTCACCTTTTTAGGGAAAATGGTGTTTTTGAGATTTGTTTCAAAAAGCCAAAATGCCTCATTTGAGTACATCTGAAACGGAAACTTTGAAATTCTCTTTTCCAACAGCATTTAAAAATGAATTTAAAAAACACATCTTATTCTTGAAAAACTGAACAATATAAATCTTGAATAAACACACCAGAGAAATCTCCGGGTATAAAAGAAATTGATTAATTCCGAAAAAGATTGATACTTCCATTTTGATAACAATTTACATCAAGCATGATTGTTTAAAGTCAATTTGCTGTTCTACACGGCTAAGTATGTGCCAAAAACTGGTCGCTTTAAACATTTGCGTGAAATATTTAAAGCGACAGTGACACAAACAGGACCATTCTCAAATTTCTCGGCAAGTTTGCTAAATAGTACTTTGTAATGTATCGTTATATTTCTATATGCTTGCATTATGTTTTTAAAGAAGAATTAACACATCCTGTCAACATTTCACAGGTTTGGAAATTATGATTATCAATTTGGGAAAGGATTTTCTTCACCAGTTTGCATCAGATAACGTGTATACAAAGTTTGTCAAGAATTCAAACCCGGTGCGAACTGGTTAAAGTGGTACATACATTTCCGGTTTATGCGCCTTTAAAGCGAGCACATCTTCGAGATCATATGATTGGCTCTTACGCAAGACAAACTCAAACGTCACTCATCTGTGTGTGCAATGCTCTTCAGCACGTACTTGACAGTGTAGGCAAATGCGGCAAAGCCTACGATGACCAGCACGTTAGCCAACGTGCTTCCCACAATGCCCTGGGGCCCTTGGTGAGCCAATGGGAGCTGGCCGTCCTGCGTGTTAGCCTGCCGTGAGGACTGACCTGTTAGCGAACCAGATTCTGTGCTTTGTCGAATCTCCTCTTCCCTTCGTCTGATGGTTTCTCGCACTTCCTGTTGGACGACAAATACAAATTACTTCAAATGACCCCTAGATGACCTTTGACATTCAATTTTAATTCCAATTGAGTTGTAATGACCCACCACCCAAGAATCACTCCATCCAAGTTTCATTTAAAACCCATCAAATACTGTGAAGAAACATTTAAAGCATATTTGAAAGACCCCTACATGACCTTTGACCTCAGTAATCCAATGAAAATTGTGTCTTTCCACTGCATCCAAGTTCCTCTAAAATCCATGAAAGCATGTTGATGTTATAAACTTTCTTTCAAAAAAATGTACCTAAAACTTTAACATACATACTGGGATACGATAATACACTAATTTAGGACTGGTTAGCGTCTCCCAAAACTGTGTTTAGGCGACACAAAAACAGAGGTTTGGTATAAGAGACATTGACGGATTGAGCAAGATCTTGTAGACTCTGTACCTGAACAACAGTACACTGACATTTGTCATCATAAAGGTCAAGTAACACATTTCTGACTTTTGAAAAATGAGAAATTCTGTACTCACCAACGCAACCTCCGGAAACAACTCACAAAATGTTTGATTCTTGACATTGAATGGTCCACTCTGTACAGCGAGCTGTCTCTTCTACAACAAAGAACAACAAAAAATACATGATTTTTGTTTTTCCCAAACCCCCAAAACAGTTAGAGCAATTTGACGAATACAAATAAAGTACAAATTCACATCCACTGGATTTGAATTTGCTTTGATCCAGGATGTAAATTTTTATGGAGTTTGAAAAAATGCTTGGACAAGCTTGACTTAGGCTTGCCTAGTCATGTCGATATCTTACCGTGTAGTCTGAGGTTTCTATACTGCCCAGCGTTGGGTTCTTTTCGACCATAAAACTAAGGAGACCCGTTAGAATAGTCGACACGGACCACGCTGGATTCCAAGTATCGGGATGAAAGTCACTTATCGACAAACATAACCTGCAAAAGAATTTATTTTAAAGGCTTTTATTACTGTTGCACAATCCAACTGGATTAATTCGGATGTACTGTACTTAATATTACATCTCCATTAACCAGTTTGCGCCGGGATTATTTTGACATTGACTTGGACCAGATGCTATTGTATTGTTGGGTTTTGCCAGATTCTGAATAGTTTCCATGATTGCTTTTGTTAGGCTCAACACCAAAAATACAGGTTTTAGATATTATTTGGTTTGGCAGAATTCTGCATGATTCCATCTTTCATTTTCTTAGATGCTTGACTTTTCCTACAGAATACTAGCTAACCTTGTGTTGCATTTGAATCTTCCATTGGGTGTAATCATGTAGATGCTTGGTGGTTTAAATGGGAATTCTCTCGGGAAGACAAGTTTTCCGTGATACAAGCCGCCTTCATATGGTGTTCCTTCAGGACCCCTCACTAAGTAGTGCCTGAAATAACAATACAACAAAAAGCAAAACATGAACCCCAAAGAATGTATTTTACATAATTTTTTGTGCCACAGCTAATAAAAAAACCAACTGAAACACCCTCCAATTTGTTCCATGTCTCCGATTATATCTGCATTCATTCATGCATTTGTTTTTTTAGCCTGCACAAAAAAACTAAAAATGGTTTCTGAAAACTACAAAAGACGTACCATTCTAGGATATTTGTTGGAAGTGGCGATGCTGTAACATAAGGAACAGGATCTTTTTTAATTCGCATGTAATCTTGCTTCAGCCTAGCGGTGGCCGTTGTGCTTAAACGTTTGCTCATAGTTCACTTTTTAATGGAGAATCTTTTGCTGTATTTTTGTAGAATTCCTGAAGAGAAAAAACAAACAAAAATGTAAATGTTGCATCCCGACAATACTTTCATTGTTAAGTATCTCAACAAACAGTCACTGGCTTCAGAAATGTTGAAAACTCATGAAAATGGCACCGAGTGAGAAACATTTCAAAATTTGCTTAGAAAATGTGAAAATGCACTTGACTCTTTATACTTTAATTTATAGACTTTATAATTATTGTACAGTAGGCACGCCTATCAACCAAAGAAATATCGTTTTTTTACTACAGGAAACTGTTCAATTTTTATCGAGTAATAATATAATAAGAGAATTTTAGTCAACTTGTCTCAAATCAATTTAAATTTAAAGTAATAATATTTGGAATTATAAAAAAAAGCACTCTTGACTCAAATTGTAAAAATAAATAAAAAGGGGCTTACACAATTTACCCCAACTAATTGTGACCAAGCCAAGCGGCTGTCGATTAAACTTGTGAATTACAAATATAAATTCTCACAGTTACCCTGTTTTTACCTGTTTATCACAAAAATATCAGTGCCACGATACGCGCAATAAACAATTTGTTGGCCGACGTTTGGGATATAAGCAAATAAACAACAGTTTTAGGAAATTGTCCTAATACAAAAACCCTCCATCTACTTCAATCACACAGTTGCCGCTCTGTGCTAAATAGAACAGCACAGTTTTTGGTTGATTTTAATGCCGATTTAGCCTGTTTTGCAATTTCCTTATTCACCAACAAACAATATTTTTAATTTCATCAGAATTAAATCTGTGACGAGCTAGCTGCGCCTCGCGTGACACATTTCTGCGGTTGTTGAGAACGAGTCTGTGTTGTATTATCACTATGGTGTGACAACCTTTTCTCAGGGATTGTATTTGGGAATGGCGCAGCGTAGACTGTTTCCCGCCCCCTTTTTGCATTATTGAAGTCCAAAATTACAATGGGTTTGGGAACCAGACTATGTACAGCATCATTCAGTGGAGTCGTTGAGGGCGCTATAATAAATTAGCGGTCTTTTTTAGGGCCGTTTTCTAAACCCCAGCTGAGGCTACGATCTGGCGCGGCCTTGTAGCTGATTCACTATTGACAATTTGCATGGATCATAGGAAGCCAAACAGAGACGAAGTTGAAATTTGGAAAACTGCGCAGTTTCGCGAATCGTGAGTGAGAGAGGTCGTCCACGTTGCGCTAACACCGTGTATCGACTGTATCGAGTGTAGGCCCTATTTGGGAAATTGTTTTACCTTATTTAACTGTCACGTAATAAATCTTGATTTAAATTTGAGCCTCAGGTTGAGATCATTATATCGATCGAGGTCATCAGACATCAGCAGGCCAGGTCGAGACGAGACGAGACGAGTTGTCTCGACGGTCGAGTTGTCTCGACGGTCGAGTTGTCTCGACGGTCGAGTTGTCTCGACGGTCGAGTTGTCTCGACGGTCGAGTTGTCTCGACGGTCGAGTTGTCTCGACGGTCGAGTTGTCTCGACGGTCGAGTTGTCTCGACGGTCGAGTTGTCTCGACGGTCGAGTTGTCTCGACGGTCGAGTTGTCTCGACGGTCGAGTTGTCTCGACGGTCGAGTTGTCTCGACGGTCGAGTTGTCTCGACGGTCGAGTTGTCTCGACGGTCGAGTTGTCTCGACGGTCGAGTTGTCTCGACGGTCGAGTTGTCTCGACGGTCGAGTTGTCTCGACGGTCGAGTTGTCTCGACGGTCGAGTTGTCTCGACGGTCGAGTTGTCTCGAGTTGTGTAGAAACTGAGACCTACTAACTTTTCTTTTGTCATTTCTCATTGTCTCAACAGAAATTTAGTTACAAATTGCTCAGCGTTTGTGAGACAAGAGATTTGTTTGCCATGTCGTCAAGGAAGAGACATCCAAGTCCTCACAACGCAGACAACCAAATTAGTCACATCAGCCGTGATCATGGTGATGGAGACGATATAGACCAACGCCCCATACCAAACAGAGCAGACTCGGACATTGAGATGGAAGAGGAAGGCTTGAAAGGAGACTACTCCAGCATCTTTTTACTCTTGTTACTGTACGTTCTGCAAGGCATTCCGTTAGGCTTAGCTGGAAGTATACCGTTAGTCTTACAAAGCAGAAAGGTCAGTTACAGTATGCAGGCTGTATTTAGTTTCGTCTATTGGCCGTTCAGCGTCAAGCTTATCTGGGCACCGATTGTAGATTCCCTATTTGTACGACGATTCGGTCGAAGGAAAACATGGCTAGTGCCAACGCAGTACTCTATAGGTTTATTCATGCTGTTTCTGTCGAGCCACGTACCCACAATCCTCGGTGAAGCCGAGGCGGACGAGGGCTCCCCTCGCGTGGATGTTTACTTCCTCACCGCGGTGTTTTTCATGCTGAATTTCCTGGCCGCGACGCAAGACATTGCGGTTGACGGTTGGGCGTTGACCATGCTCTCCAAACGCAATGTGGGATACGCATCGACCTGCAACACCGTCGGGCAGACGGCCGGGTATTTTCTCGGCAACGTTGTGTTTCTCGCGCTGGAATCGGCCGATTTTTGCAATAAATATTTGAGGTCAGAGGCCAAACCGCACGGTGTGGTAACCTTATCAGGTGAGATTTTGCACCAATTATGTATAATTTCTTTTAATATACACACGTCCTCCAATGCAAACTGGTTTAAGAGTGAGTAAAGTTGCCCTGAATATATTTTGCACAGAGATCACTAAATTTGTTATTTTGTTTACCTTTTCTTGATAGATTTTCTGTATTTCTGGGCCTACGTCTTTCTCGTAACGACAACCCTTGTGGCGTTACTAAAGCGAGAGAAAAAGAGTCACGGTTCTGAAGACGAGTTGAGCTGCGGAGTGTTTGCCGCTTATCGACAGCTATACAAGCTGATGAAGCTGCCTTCTCTGAAGTCATACATACTGTTTGCTTTGACGTATAAGGTAAGGATTAGGGTTGAAACTCGGTGCGGTTAGGGTCATGTTTTCCATCATTTCAGTCGGGTGGGTCGGTTTCTGTTTTGCTTTTCTGATTGTGGATCAGGTCTTTAACCCTTACTACTACCCATCAAAAGAATGGCCTGTTCATTCCAACAGGTTCCAATGGAAATGTAAACTGGTTGGATTCTGTTGGATTCAACAGGGTTCAGCAGGTTTTGGGGTTGAAAACCGTCTCGTAAAAAATCCTGAAATAAACTAGGAACAAAAATAAACAGTTCCAAAAATTCAAGTGATGTAATGATGCGTCTATAAATTGCTTCCCTAAAACAGTTCAGGTAAGACAAAACCCCCAAAAGGTTTGATAGAACCCAAGAATGATGGCTTGGCTGCAATCTTATTCTCTTCACAGATAGGATTTGCGGCCGCTGATGCTATAACCGGTCTGAAGCTGATTGAAGAAGGCGTGCCTCGAGAGAAGTTAGCATTACTCGCCGTTCCTATGGTTCCTCTTCAAATCATCTTACCTTGGATCATTAGCAAGTATTCCAGCAGCCCCAGACCGCTAGATCTACTTCTATCAGCTATACCATTTAGGTAAGCAGCAAATATAGTCTGTCGCAAGCCAATATGGCTCATCCGGCCAGCATTTATCTCCAGTTTTCTTGGCAAGAAACAGCTGGGAATATAGATATTCCCCCTAGAATCCTTGTATGTCTTTTTCTTGTAGTAATTTTTAATGTACTGTACTTCTTTTCCTTTTACATATGTTGTTCATGTTGTTGTTTTTAATGGCAAAATAATTAATAATAATAATGTCGGTACCCATTTATACTGGGTGAAGTGATGAAAGTTGGGGTAAAGGTGCTTGCCCGAAGACACAACATATGGCCAACAGCAGGATTCGAACCCCTGACCATCTGACGGTCTTTTATATTCCTTGGAGAGACAGGTTATACCTAATATCACTGACTTATCTCAATAGAATTCTTAATAGGCAGGTGTTATTTTGACATCTGTTATTATTATAACCTTTTAGTTTTTTTTTTTTTTTGCTTTTTCTCTCAGATTGCTTATAGGCGGTTTTGTGTTCTCTTTCATTGTGTGGTGGACTCCGTATGTCAAATCGGAGACCGGTGAATTTCCTACATATTACTATGCCATCCTAATCATTGTGTATGCAGTCTACCAGGTAAACACAAAAGTGTACCAATTGTTTGCATCAGAAACCCCACAAATATCTCTTTTTACCTCGGAAACCTCACAGATATCTCATTTTACCTCGGAAACCTCACAGATATCTCATTTTACCTCAGAAACATTAGAAATATCCCCCTTATTTTGGAAAACTCACAAATGTCTCCTTTTTCCTTCAAAAAACTCTGAAACCTGACAAATATGTTCTTTTGCCTCAAGAAACCTCATAAATATATTATTTTACTTCAAAAATATCACAAATATTTAAGTTTGCCTCAGAAACCTCATAAATATCTCTTTTTACCTCAGAAACCTCACAAATACCTCATTTTACCTGAACAACCTCGCATATATCTCTCTTGCCTCTAGATACCTCTGTACTGCATCTTTGTGTCTTCGATGGCATTCAGCGCTCGTATCAGTGATCCTCGCATTGGTGGCACCTACATGACCCTCCTGAACACTGTACAGAACCTAGGAGGCAACTGGCCCGTCACCGTGGCGCTATACATGGTGGATTCCCTCACCTGGAAGTCATGTGTGGGCGGGGCTTCTGGTGAGGGGGCGGAGCTTGATTGTGATAACAAAGCAGAGGTTAAGGTAAGCTTATAGTTTCTTTTTAAAGATTGCTCAGAAACTTCTAAAGCAGGTGTGAGATGGTTAAATTAGTTAGCAGATATTTGTGCTTAGAAATGTGACCGTGACAAGAATGGCAAGTGCTTATTTGAGGGTTTCACATCGTTTGCTTGTTTTTACAACCAAGGCATGTAGTGAAGCCGGGGGCCACTGCAAGACAGACATTGACGGGTACTACATAGAAATAGCTGCCTGCTTCATCATCGGTTTCTCCTGGTTGCTATGGCGATCCAAGAAAGTCCGTCAACTCCAAGATTTGAAGGAGGAGGCCTGGAAGTGCCCCACCCAATGACAACTCGACGTGGTCTGAACTATGAAGGTATATGACATCATTACATGTATAGGAGCTGATTAAATAACAGGAACAGCACGGGAATATCGGGTTTTCCAATATGGGAATAGGAATAGCCTGAGAACATCGGGTTTCTGTATGGGAATGAGAATGGGAATATTCCAAGGAAGCAAAATAATATCGCTTAGAGAATTGGAATATTACAATTTGAATTTTCTTGTACTTTTTGTAGACCTGTACTACGGGTTAAAGGTCTTTCAGGTTGAAGGTCTTTTTTTGAATGGTTTAATTCCTCGGGCCATTACCAATATAGTTGTCAGGTTGATTTACCGATTAGACAGACCACGTGATTTTTGTTTTTCTCCATTTTGATTTTAACGGATTTGGTAGACATGCCTTTAAACTTAGCCACCCTAAATCCATCAAAATTCATTTCCT
Source organism: Crossaster papposus (assembly GCA_037893245.1). Taxonomy (NCBI): domain Eukaryota; kingdom Metazoa; phylum Echinodermata; class Asteroidea; order Velatida; family Solasteridae; genus Crossaster; species Crossaster papposus. The sequence continues at coordinate 61,366 of JBAIAA010000495.1, read as the reverse complement.
GTTTTAACCAGTTCGCGCCGGATGACGTATATAAACGCAAACATTTCCCCAGATTCAAAACGGATGACGCATAAACACGCCAAGTTCAAGTTCGGAAATGTATGTCAGCAGCGGGCAAGGCCAGAAATGCGTGGGTGTGCTTCCCGGCACTATCAGCCTGAACACGCTTCGGATCGAGTTTCGTTAAAAATAATCCCGCCCGTCGGCTCGGCGATGTTAAAATAATCCCGGCGCGAACTGGTTAAAGGAGTTTGGCGGATCAAAAAAGGGCATCTAGACGGTTTTGGGAAAGTAAGGGTTTGTAAAATGTCTCTAAGAATGTTGTATAATTTAAACAGTAAACAAATTTGAATGTTTCTAAGAAGAGGTTTCAATTTGGTTTTAAATTATGTTTTGGTTTTTGATTAATTACACCTTGCAACTTTTGCTGAAAATTTATTTTTTTGTGGTTTTGTCTCATTTGATTTAGCAAAATTAAGATGTAAATTTTTTCAAATTTGGCCGTATTCTTGGACGAAGAGGGCGCTGCTTCTATGACATTTTGGGGTATAATCAGTTGTAAATCCAAAAAAGTTTATACATTCCTGTCTTATTAATAATTTGTTTTAATAAAAGTAAATTTACTGAACTAGTTAAGTAAATTAGTTTTGCTAGTTTGTACCTAGAAAATGGCATTGTTACAAGCGCATTAATTTGACTAGGAATACAGCCTATTTAAAATTCATTGTTTGTATAGCGTTGTAAAGTATTTTATCCAAAATATAGAAATATTTATTTTGGCTTTATGGGAAAGGCAACAGTTACATATTTTAGGCTCCACGAATACTTAAATTTGGTGTAAAAAAAGTTAATGTTAATATACATTTCGAACTTTAATCACAAGAAATTCAAATGTTTTGTTTAGCGATTCATTTACACCAACTCTTGTGAAATCCATAAATCATGTTTATTTGAGATAAAATATTTACATGAAATCTAAACAGTAAAATAACAGAGTAAAATACACATGTGCCTATAAATTGCTAAGTACAATAATAAAGAAGATCTGAATAATTGTTTTTCTCAGTTTAGTGGGAAGTTCAACAAATTTCAAAACAATATCTTATAAAATAAGCATTTTGTCTACAGCTACAGTGTGGAAGTCTAATTTATGGCAAGTCAGCTCAAAAGTAACGTGATGAACAACAGCAAGGGAATGGTTTTGGCGAAGCCTTGTGACAGACTATTCTACGCCAAACTCTAATTCGCTCAGCTATATTCAGAATGTAGTAGGTTCGGTTTGAGCGACAGATGGTCAAGGGCGCTGTTAAACTCGTTAATCGACGCGGCGAGTCCTCCGTCGCGGTCTCGGCTCGTGTTGCTCGAGGCCTGCGCCTTCAAACCAAGCTCCGAAGCCTGAAACGAAAAAGTTTTGGACCAACAAATTTGGCTGTTCGTTTCACTTTCAACAACTTTGACCGTGAAGTATAAAAACCATTTCTAAGATAACTAATTGCTTGTTTTATTATATGTAATATATTGCCTCGAGCAAGGTCAAAAAGCCACTCTAGGCAAAGGTCCACAGAGCAAGGATAAAGACAATCAGGAAAGCTGTGGAAAGGAATTGATATTCCTCTTAAAAGAGGCCAAATCATAAGATGGAGGGAAACAGCTATCGGACAAGGAGTTCCAAAGAGGCAGAACGTGGAAAAAAAGCTATTAGAATAGCTCTTTGTTCTACATGTCGGCACAGATGAAGTGTGTGGGTGAGAGCCTGGTAAATACCCAAAGTTAGGAAATATATGAGCTGTGCGTTTACCTTAGAAATGTCATCCAGTAGATAGTAGAGCATGGCAAGGGCGTGGCCGACAGTTGCCATGGCAGCTGCATCCTGATTGGTTACTTGTTCTCGGATGTCATGAATGGAGTGTAAGACTTGTTTAGCTTCTGCTTCTTGGGCTTCGTCTGTGCGAGGAAAACAAACAAAAAGACAAAGGTTTGCTCGTTTCTGTTTGGTAGAAACGTGATTTCAAATTAGGCACATTCTGTTAGTCTTGGTTCCAAAATGCGATGTTTTGGCACACATTTTTGTTTAAAATCTGTCGCACATCCATGAACACAGGCAAGCCAACTGGTCAGGTTCCCTGACCTAACAATTCCTTGACGTCTTTAAGTTGGCCTCTTTTGTTTAGAGTAGGGTCAGGGAACCAGACTGGAAGAACAGCTTCAACAAAACCATTCATTTCTAAAAATTACAGTTGCCAAAAATGTGTTCCTATAAAGAAGATATGCTCATTACCCAAGGATTCCACTTTGCGTTCCTCCAGCTCCACCACGGCAGATGACATTCCGCTCTGCATGTCGCTCCTTTTGGTCCGATCCGTCACGATTCTCAGCAGATGACTGTGCCAGATCGACGTGACCCTAGTGTACAGCGAATCAGCAACATCCATCCGATTCTGACGAAAGAACACATTTGCCATGTGAAAATATCCGCCGGATGTGCGGATATCGTCGGTGCCAAATTCCTGCGAAGCGTTGAAGATCTTGTAGGAAATTAAAGAAAAAAGAAGACATTTTGAGCTGCGCGTAATTTGAGAGGGTCCTGCATGGAGTTGTCAATTACATGGAGCTAATTAAGCAAAATTGCTAAGCACAAACAAAGTCTTGCTCAGCAAAAAAAGGTTACCAGCCAAAATTCTACTTGCTCTTTGTGTTAAGCAAAAAAACAGCTGAATACCAGTTACAAACAATATACATGTATACGGTATACATGTACCTCACCTGAACATTTGGTTTTTAACCCTGGTCAAGGAATAATTGTCATGCTAAGCATTTTTGTGGGACAAAAAAGAAAAGGGGACAAGTAGACATTTGGCACACACAGACTCTATACTCACATCGTCAGCCAGATGTCGGAGTGATTCTTCGTAATTCCCCTGGGCCGCATACAGCAAGCCTAGATTGCGAGCCAGCTTAGATTTGATAGCCGAACTGCAATCTGGTGTCTTGAGAACCGTCCACTGAGCTTGGGCCAAATACTCCTCTGCCTGGGACAACTTATGTAAACCTGTCGGTAAAAATCAGCAAGGACACAATTCCAACATTATAAAAGGAAGTATGATGTCTGTAACGGAGTAGGATTGATGCGACTTGTCTTGGTCAAGATAGATCCTAGCGGAGACTCGTCAGCCATCTTAAGTCCTAAGATAAGATGCAAGATAAGATGAGTTTTGTGACACATATTTTTAGCAGACCTTACCAATACTAGCCTCTGCTAGGATAAGATATGACGGCACTAGTTCAATGCTATCCAGCCCGTGCACATCGATGCTAAAGCGAAGCGACTGCATCGCGGCGGGAACTGCTTGCTCGTGCTTGCCTTCAAATAACAATTTCTGACCCGTAGTTCGTGTCAAATCAATCATATTCCTCTGAAGATTAAAAAATGGAGAACAATAGGATCACATTTTAATTTTAAAAAGTAGGACTTTGGAGGGCGAAAGCAGGATAGAGTAGAACTTTGGAGTAGTTTTCGTGGATACTTGCCCAGCCCCATGTCCACAGAATCATGAGCCTCGTTTGGAATGTTCTGTACTCACAACACTTGTGCTCCGTCCTCAACTACAAAGATCTTGGAAGCACAGAAATACAAGCCTTTCATTGTGTTATTTATGTGAAAGTGTGTAACACTGTTATAGAAGAAAACTAGGAATGCAGAGACTAGGTTAACGTAGAAATGAAGCCAAGGTTGGTCTCTAACGTTAATTTGCAAAGATGGACCTAAGAGACCTACTGACGTCATGCTTTGTTTAGATGTGCGCTTTCCTATCAGCGCCAGCGTCCGGTTGTCCTTACTTCGTCTGGCGTCCTGACTTAGCTCCCATAGGAAAGCACATATAAAGCCATTACGCCATTAGGGGTCTATTGCTACCTGTCTCAAGAGAAGATCTTGTTCTTTCTTTCGTCGCTGCTCTTCCGATGACAGAAATGATAGCTGAGGGGTGCGCAGCGGAATAAGCAACTGACAAATCTTCTCATGAATACCAACCCAGTCGGCTTGCTGATGCTCAACACCACTAGAAATTGAAATCAGAAAATGTTATAAGGCTTAATGTTAAAATGAATGTAGTCAGAGTTGAAACTGGAGTGAAAATAATGTCTTTTTGCCCTTTTTTATATCACAATTAAATATAGGCTCCCTATTTTATTTTTTACCATATCACGCAAGGAATATTTTGACACTGACTGGACCCAGGCATATAATTGATTTTCACAAACATAGATCTAACAGGAGTTTAGGCCGGCATCTGTGGGTAGCACACCCTGTTATTTGTAGGCCTACACCACAGGCACAGCAGTGGCAGCAGGATATTATTTTTACTACAATTTACAATCTTTTCCAAACGCTTAAATACAGGACCTAGCCCTTCAAGAAAATTATAATATTTTGTTTAAATAAACGTAATTTTATTACGAATATAATAATCTCACCAATAAAATGTCACTCGGCATTTTGTGCACTGCACAAATGCCGGTTTCTGACACAGTTCACAGAGGAGTTTTACTCCTTTTGGATTAGCCAGTGGGTTCAAAGTCATGGTTGTGGAAAGCCGAAACTATGCATACAAAAAGGTCTTCAAAATTTCACAGAAGCACTTGAACTAAGTCTGTACTAAGACCAACTTTTACAACTTTTCCTCGACATTTGTCCTTGTTGCCAATGCCATTCGCGATAGTAAACAACGCATTTACCGACGGCTGTTGTTAGTTCTAATATTACTCCTTGAAATTGACATATAAAATAGCCGTAGGTAATGTCTATTTTCTCCACTCAAAATAAATTTATCACAGTTTCTTAAAAACAAGATAACACTTTTCTTATTTGATTGGTACTAGTTTTGCTGCTAAAAGTAACTAGAATTAGCTAGAAAAGTAGCTAGAATTAATAATTATTTTAATATTTAATATAAAACGTACAACATAAAAATAACTGATTATTAAGTGTGGGATTTAAATGTCTGTCCTCCGCCACTTTTCATGTACATGCACTAACAATAGATTAGCGTGGACGAAGTCGTATACAGACCAGACTACACCACGCTCCTTACCACGTGCAGAATTCATTTGCGCATTGCATCGACTGGAGCGGGAGTGTCGTCAAATTTGTCTGTAAAACTTAACAAATTGTTGCACGTTTCCAAAGTAAAATCAGCCATGGCAATTAAGGGAGCAAAGAAGCAAAAGGTAAGTATGGATACTGGGAGCTTTTTCGGCTGATTTTATTCATTCAAGATGTGAAAATATGGCGAAAAATCGACCGAAGCCGTGCTGAGTGCAGTTTGCTCTTGGTGCATTGTGGTGCGTGGGGACGCCACGCACGCGGTCAGGTGACCGCATGAGCATGGCCGGCCGGCCGCACACAAACGGCGTGGTCTCATGGGTAGGCACGCACGTGCTCAGAGAGTCAGACACGAGGTTTCACGTTTGGTGGACAGACTAGACTATACAAAGAGCTTTATTTAAAACACGTTTAGCCAACTAAACTTAAATTTCAAATTAGATTTCTGTGATTATCTTTTAGTTTTGTTTAGCCTAAAAAATGTGTTTTTTGTGCCATTTATTAATTATTATTATATTATAATTTTTTTAATTTTTTTGGGGGGGCGGCGGGGTTGAAAAAAGTTAAGAATGTGGCCGGGGGTAACAATTGGCATGGGGGTGTTTAATTATCATAATTTGATGGAGTAAAAAACTAGCCTAACAATGATTTAGTTAAAAAAGTAAACCTTAAATTTTAAAAGCTTAAATAAAAAAAGAAAACAATTAAAAACAATTGTGAAAAATTATTTTTGGAGTAAAAAATTCACTAAAATGAAAAATTATTTATTATTAATTTACAATTTGGCCTAACGGGGTCTAGGCTAAAGATAAAAGGAAATTAAACAAAAATTAACATGAAAAGAATAAGCCTTTTTGAGAATCCACCTCGGTAAAAAAATTTTTTTGGATACCCCTACTACAGGCAAGGTTACGTTTATATTTTGGAATTATGATTGGGTGACTCCACATGGTGACTTGTATGGTGGTGCGTTATTCTTTCACCTTCGGTGAAAATGATGTCTTGCAAACATTGTACGGGAGAGTGGCACGTTACCTGTCCGAACGTTAGACATCCTAACGGAGGTGGTGCGGTACATAAAAGTGGTGCGTTATGTACGACAGTTGGTGCGGTACGTACGAAAGGTGGTGCAGAACCTACACATGCAAAAGTGGTGCGGTCCTAATCTTACAAACTTGAAGTGCCGTGACACTTCACAGAATGTGGCTCGGGTTGTGCGGAGAATCTGGAAAAATGTACAAACAAAGAAATGTGCGGTGGTTATCGCAGATATACCGAGAGTTGTGCGGAGACGATCATGAAGCGAAAGTGGTGCGATTCCGAAATCTTGAAAAAACACAGTTCATGTGTTGAAATGATACAAGCAAAAGATTGAGAGGCCTTGGTTGACAGACAAAACATCTCGGAATGTTATCTTAAATTTTACTGACTGGACGCAGACCACCAAAAATGCTGTCTGTTTCTGTATGACTATATTTAAATGATAAAGAATATTCAAATTATCGTACTTGGAAATTGTTGAAAAACATTGTTGAAAAACAACTAAATTCTGTGGATTTAGTAAGGAATTTTAAGGCCGGGGTGAAAATTGGGGTGGGTGGTAATGAAAACTTACAAATTAACTTTACCCGGCCTTAATGATAACTGTTTTTTTTTCTTCTAAATTTTAAGTTTTTAAACCAAGTTTTAAAATTAATCCAAAAACGAGAATTTTTCCAAAAAACTGACAGAAGCTTGCAGCATATTTGGTTGCACCTATCCAGAAAAGAAAAAAAATGGCACAAAATAAAAGCCTTGGCCTCTTCGTTTTCCCAAATCGTTTGGTTTGTATCATGAGAGGTGCGAACGAATCACTCTGTTTTATTGGCTGCCCGAAATACAACGGTGGCTGGCTTCAGTGCTGTCAACGCTGGTATGTTCATGGTCTGGTTCCTCGGCTCGTACTGACGCTGTAGTCTCGCCCTGGTCCATAGACATGGGTAGCGGCAGCAACATGGTCATGTAAGTGATCCGGCGGTTCTAGGGACGTGCATGCATGCTAGTGTTGTGATTGTTAACTGGTACATGTACTTTTGGGGACTTTCCACCACACGATTGTATCCTAGCCAATAGACCGATTCAGTAAGCCACACCCCTCGGAAAATTGACCAATCACAAAGCATGATTTTAAGGTCCGACAAATTGTTGCTATTTTATCCGACAAAAAGTTTTCACTTAACTTCAGCATAGTTTACTGTACCCCTTTTTTTAAATTTTATTTTTGTTTCACTTGTACGCCCACATTCCATTACCAGCCTAGTTTTAATCATGATGGTTAAGTGGTTTTATGTTAATCTAAACGGTGGGAAAAGATAACTGCAAAAAAGAAATATTTCCTCTTTAAGTCAAAGGTGTTGCCTACTTGTATAAAATGATGCTAGGTTGTAATTCACAAATGTGGCATTTGTTTAGTGCCCCCGTTAAACCTGACCGGTGTAATTTCCTATGCAAGTGTCGTTAAAATTGACTTCAAACTTGTCGAGTTGTTTTGCAAGTACTGTGCTTATAATTATCCTTAACTCCCGAGGGTCTGTGGAAAACGAACTTATCCATTGGCTATGTGCACAATGTTAAGATTTTTTTTTCAATTTTCTTTTTATCTACTACAGGGCACGGCACAAATTGCAGAACAAAAGTAAGTTTACATTTGTTATCCCTGCATACAATGTGTGTACTCTGCCGTTTTTTCTAATTGCTTGGTCGATATTATTACATTCCTTATCTAGTATAAAGTTATTATTACATGAACAAATTGAACAATTATGGTAGATTTTGATGGACTTGGGCCTGGAGGCCTGAAGCGCTACTGGGAATCTAATTGGTTCTGTTCATCATGCAGTACTGCTGTTGTCACATAAGCCATGTTTACTAAGTCCATGAACATCCACCAACACTTCAGTGGTGGTTTCATTATCTCATATTTTAGAAGCAGAGAGATGAGTGATGGATCTTTGGCAGATTTGGTCTTGTAAAAGGCAGTAGTAGTTAGTTACTAGTGATGGTTTTATATCGGTCAAATGTCGCATCATTCAGTGATTTGATTCCATTTCTTGCTTTGGTCTTACAGGAGTGCCAAGAAGGGTAAAAAAGTCAAGAAGCAGGTAAGTTAAGCGATCATTATAACCATGACAAAGTGTGTTCTTTTATTTATTTATTTCATTCAACATCCAAAAGCGCCAATTACGCGATGGATAAGTGAGAGAAGACAATGTGAAGAAGTAACAGTTTCAGAGGTGGGAGGAAAATCCCAGAGGAATATTCAGGGGAGGGGGGAAACCTATGGAAAAGGGCCGTGACTGAAAACCCAATCCACATATTGGCTCAGGCAGATGCTATTCTAAGGATGTCCCAGTTTTAACCAACAAATGACGGTTACATTTAGAAGTTGCATAACGCTGTTTAGAAATGAGAAAACTAAGTTTCTCCTTGACAAAACTTTCTGTCAGACCCCGTGGGTTTTGTATGGAGAAACCCCGATGATGTCCAGATATGGAATTCTTTCCGCCGATTATTATTGGACTTCCTGATAACAAGTAAACTAGAGTCTTGACTTGTTGTTTTTCTAGGAACCTTCGTCAGAGGAAGACAGCAGTAGTGAAGAGGAGGAAATGGAAGTCGCACAGTTGATGAAGCCTGCCAAGCAGACGCCGGCCAAGAAAACACCAGCCAAGCAGACGCCGGGCAAGAAAACACCAGCCAAGAAAACACCGGCCAAGAAAGCGCCAAAGGTAACGCTTCGTAACAAAATCCTGTGTTAAATCTGCGAACGATGCGCGCAAGCATTGGTACGACGCACGTAGGCGCTATTATTAGTCTGTTCAGTGAGTTGACAAGGTGAACAATTGTGTTGATTTGACATGAAACGACAAATGGTCTACTGTGACTTTAAACTGTTGTCTTTATACAGCCTGAGGTGGATGAAGACGAAGAAGACAGTGACGAAGAAGAACCGCCCAAGAAAGTTGCACCGACTAAGGCCAAGCTGAAACAGCAAGCTCCACCGGCTGAAGACAGTGACGAAGATGACAGCGAGGAAGAAGACGACAGTGAAGAGGAAGAAGAGGAGCTGCCCAAGAAACTGGTCAAACCTGCCAATGGGAAGTCTAAGAAACAAGTGATGATGGAGGAAGAGGACGATGACGATGAAGACGACGATGATGAAGACGATGACAGTGAGGAAGAAGAGGAAGAAGTGCCAACAAAAGTCAAACAGGTGGGTAACCAAAACAATGACCCAAGACGCAATGTCGCGTTTTGTTTAGGCAGTCCTTAGATTACAGACCGTTTGGGTACCGGGTTCAGTAAGCCAACCCCTTTCCCCCACTAGAGTGAATTGACATGTGTCACTGCCATGCAGTGATCTGCTCTCATAGAGGGAGAGTTAACATAGTCCTTGGGACTTTACAAATTACCTTGTTATAACAGGTACCTTGTATTAATTATCAGAACCTGTTTTCCTTGTTATAAGCGGGATGTATTAACGGCGCTCTTATTATCAGGATTCGACTGTTGGAGTGGCATTTCTGTTGATAACGCATCATATTTGGTATTTATTTGGATGCCATCTAATTGTTTTCTTGTTATTTGTGGTGGACTTGTTAGGCGAAGGGTGCTAAGGCTGCTGCAAAGAAGGCTGAAGTTGAAGAAGACGACGATGATGACGACGACGAAGACGATGATGACGAAGATGAAGAGGATGAGGATGACGAAGGTCAGTGGTTCATCTCATTAATTCAAGTATTCTTCCTTTTCCTACGTAGGAGTACTGCAACTGTACCTCAAAGGTCTTGTTGAGATAATATGCTGTATTAACAAAACATGCTTCTTAAAGCCACTCTGAATCTATTAGACCCATGTCTGGTTATAAGGGTCGCTTTTTTTCTTTTTAGCAGAAGAGGAGGCAGCTCCACCCTTGAAGAAAAAGAAAATGCCGAGTGGAGAAGCCAAGACGACAAAGGGCGTGACTGGAGCAGTCGGGGGAGGTAAGATGGTCGCCCCACTCCTCTCGATTATTAGATACCGGTGGCTGAAGGTTGCAACATTCTGCAACTCGGTGTGTCCACTAAACTCCTCGTGATGAGATTGACATAAACATTCCTTCTTTTTTTTTATGTCTCGGCAGACGTCATTTCCATCTTCATTGGAGGCGTCAAAAAGCACACATCTGACAAGGCCGTCGAAGACTTCTTCACTTCCAACGGTGTGCAGGTCCTGAACGCAAGGGTCATCCCGAAGAAATCGTAAGTCGGAAATACTGCTCACTGTTTAAAGCTTGATACAGCAATTTGTTCCCAACTCTGCCCAAGGACACATGCACTATAACCCCGGGCTGGATTCGAACCTACAACCTGCAGAATGATCAGTAGAGCTTGAGCTTCATGCTCAAGGCCAGAGCATAGGTCACTTTCTGTCAGAATTGTGCATATTTTAACTTGACGCGAACGATAACAGAAATGGTGGATAGAATTTAGTATCCAGCCCCCACTTTGGTTGTGAACAAAGTCTATTAAAAGATCTCGACACTTTGTGCAATTTATTGATGACACCTACACCATGAATAAGCATTCAACAGTGACTGCCCAATCCTGGCAGTTTCTTTGATGACTGGTTCGAGGCATTTGTCTGAAAATTGCCGTAAGATTTGTTTAAAACACCAAGAATTGTTGATCACTTTGCTTTTACTGGTCTCGGAGGGCAGCCAAGCATCCCATTTGAGTCGAGCAGTGCTGTTTTATGGGATTGCTCCGTAACAAAAATGAACGACAAAATATGGACGAAATAGTTAACATGTATGGAACCACTTACAATGATTAGCCGTTTGGAAATGAATTGATTTAGAAGTTAGCGTCTTGTCTTCTTTGTTTTTTTTAACCCTCAAATCGGTCAGGTTTGCCTATGTCGATGTCACGTCTGAAAAAATGTTCAAGAAAGCGATGGAACTGAACCACCAACAAATCGACGGGGCTGAAATCCGACTGGAACGAGGGAAGAGTAAGGGTGACAAAGCGAAGGAAGAAGCAGGCGCCGCTGGCGCCGCCGACGCCGGTAGTGCTGGTAAGGATCTCTAAATCATTCACGTCTAGGGTTTTTTCTTTTTTCTGAATTGGATTTTTGTCCTGGAAGTACATCTTTGTTAGTCGCTCCAAGTTCTGTGCCGGGTCGAATTGGGGTCAAGTCAGATTGGGGTGGGGTCAATTAGGGTGGGGTCGGGTCGAATTCGGGTCTATTTCAAGTCGGGTCAATGTCGGTTTTGGATATCATTAGTGCCAAATATCTATTCGTCATCTTTAACTTCCTAGGGTGTGAGCAAAATCATTTAAATTTTGGAGGATTCACGACCGTTAGGGTTAACCATATAATTATCCAGATGTTTTGAATTCAGATTTGTTTTAATTGATATTTTAGGACCGAGAGACAATTCTAACGACCGGACGTTGTTTATCAAGGGTCTTAGCTACGACACCACCAAGGAGACACTGCAGGATAAGTTTAAATGCAAAGAAGTACGGATGCCGCTGAAGAACGGAAGACCAGCAGGGTAAGAACAGACAAACCCAGCTTGTCATCCAGCAAAGTTTTTATTAATTAGCTCGCAATGCCTTCATTTCTCAGTGGATTTGTGAATTGATGGTTTTGTCTTTCATTTTAAGGTACGCATACATGGAGTTTAATGATGAGGCGTCAGTAGAGAAAGCAATGGTAGATATGCAGGGGGCGGACATTGATGGATGGAATGTCGTCTTGGACTACGTCGGAGACAAGAGCACAAAAACCAGACAACAGAGGACAATGGGGCCGCACAGTAAGAAAGAAAAACGGCTTCCATGCACCTCAAATAAACCCTAACCTTCTAAGCCCATTTGGCTAGGAACAATCGTTTAAAATTGGATTCAGCTTGAAGCCTCCAGAATGGTTGTTACTTTACAAATTTGTTCAGTGAAGGGGCGACCAATGCCTCAATCCTTCAATATTCTCTACCAATCGCATTGTAGTGATACTGTCTCATGGGAAATATTTGCCTTGCCGCTATGTGGAAGAAATTAAGATTTGTAGGGGATTTCCAACGATCGTCACTCGACTTGATTTCTAGAAGAGTGCTGTTGACGAAAAATGTTGTTGATTTAACCCTCGTGTCTCATTTTCTAGGTTCAGGGTTGACTGAGAGCCTTACTCTCTACATCAAAGGCCTGACAGACGACGTGAGCGCAGACGACCTCAAAGAGAAACTAGGAGCCGAGGAAATACGAAGACCCACCAAACGCGATGATCCCGGCAGCTTTGTCGAGTAAGAACCCAAGTGATCTTGTTTATTAACACTTCAAATACAGCTAAACCAGGATTTGCCAGATACGAGTAATTCCAACTGTGACTCTTATGACTTTACTGCTCAATCCAACACAGTCTAACACACCAAGTTGTTGGGTACCTGAACATATCACATGACTTGCCCGCTAAATCAAACAGGTTCCAACTGAAATGTTAACTGGTTGGATCCCGTTGGATCCACCAGGGTTAGGGTTAATTCAGACTTGTTTAGATATGAATTGACTGTAATGCGATGCTTTTTGTTGACAGCTTCGCCTACGCTGACTTTAAAAGCGAAGCGGACGCCAAGCAGGCAATGGAAGAGCACCAGGGAGGGACCCTCAAGGACTCCGTCTTGGCATTAGACTTTGCCAAAAGCAAGAAATTCAGCGAAGGTGGCGGCGGCGGAGGAGGTACGTAGCAAACTTTTGTTTTCTGGTAGGGGCTCGCCCTGAAAGAGTGCACAGTGTGAAGCAAGATGATAGGGAACTAATTGATACACGGGGGTGAACAAAAACACTTGTATGGGTCTAAGGGTCTAAATATGGGTCTATTTGGATGTAAAAATACCCTTAAAATTTAGGGTACACAAACAAGTTTCACAGTATTTTTTAATCTCTTTTTTCACCATCTTGTAGATCTTGGGTGTGAAAAATCATCAAATTGTATGTTTAGTTTTTCCAGCTTAAATTTGCCCTTGTTCAATGCAGAATAATGGATTTTGCTTGCGTATATTTTGAAGACTGGGTTTTCCGCCAAAAAACCCCTGAATGATTTCACAGGTACTGAGACCGATCACTCATTGCAGAAAGGATTCATGAAAATTGCAAATATTATTTTTTTTCCCAGAATTTGACAAGAAGACGCTGTTCATCCGAGGTTTGTCTTGGGAGACCACTCAGGATCGACTGCAGAATTTCATGGGTGCGGAGTCTGTCAGAATACCGTACGACCGGGAAACAAGCCAACCTAAAGGGTATGTAATGAAGAAAATAATTAGGAAAAGTATCTTTACAAAATTGTATAATACCATGAAGGTGCTATAATGGTCTTTTTATAATCTGTTTCATAATCTCTGAGGCTTTGTTCGGTATTTTTGTGTTTGCGGAACTGCACAAGTAATGATCATCAAATATTAACAAATTTCCGAAACTGGCACCACAAAGAATGTCAGTGATTTGTTATTTTCTCCCCTATTACATGTAATCCCATAGTGTCAACATGATTTTTTCGACTACATTTTGGCAAAGTGTTATTTCTTTAATTGAGTGACGTTAATTGAATACCGACGTTAATTTGATGTAGGTTTGCCTATGCCGAGTACAGTAGCGAGAGTGAAGCTAGCTCAGCGATGAAGGAACACAAAGGCTCAGAGCTGGACGGCTACACATTGTCCATTGACTACGCTAGGCCCCGCACAAGCTTCGGATCGCCAAGAGGTAAGTAATGTGTCACCTAAACCTAGGTTTGTCAAACACTACAGTCCTGAAATCTGTCTGTATGTTAAAGTCGCAGGTTAAGTTTTTGGAAACAAATTGTATATCTTCTCCATGCTTTTATGGATTTTGATGAAACTTGGATGCGGTGACCCTTGGGTGGAAAGACACAATTCTTGATTGGATTACTGAGGTCAAAGGTCATGTAGGGGGTCATTAGAGGTCAATTAGAAGTCATTGTTCAAATATGCTTTAAATGTGTCTTTGTCAACAGAATTTGATGGATTTTCATGTTACTTTGGAGGAGTAATCTTTGGGTCATCACAATTCATCCGACATAAGACGTTTAAGAACACTAAATTTGACTTAAGAACACGACATATCGCATATTAAATATAAAAATCAATTGACAGTATTTACTGGCGTGCCAGGTTTGTCTTCTATCTAGATAGCAGAGGCATTTATGAGATTGTGTGGTGAACTTGTGTTCTTGAGCAAGGTGGTTTACACTAATAACTCCTCCCAGCACTGACTGACATTTTTGAGACGTAACTTTTTGTATCCATTTTTTGTTTGCAGGTGGTGGCCGTGGTGGTAGCTTTGGTGGAGGGTTCCGTGGAGGTCGCGGCGGTGGTGGTGGTCGTGGATTTGGTGGTCGCGGTGGTGGTGGTGGTCGTGGTGGTGGAGGTCGCGGTGGTCGTGGAGGTGGCTTCAGAGGGGGTAGAGGTGGACGCGGTAAGTCCCATGTTTCGGCAATTCTGTTTTACACACTTCCAATAATTTTTAGTAGGCTGTATTTTTTAACAAATACAAATGCTATATGTTGTTGTTTTCGTGGTACACAAAAAACAAATCTCGCAATTGGTTATTTTACTTGAATCTCTAAATTAATCAATGTAAAAATGTCAAATTTTATTGCAAATATTGTTTATACCTCGAGGGGCGTTGAATATTCTGGAATTCTGACTAATCTTGTTCAAACCTTGTTATTGCAGGAGGTGGTTTTGGCGATTACAAAGGTAAGAAGACGACCTTTGACTGACCTGTGATCTGTGACCCTTGCTGCATCTGTTCAGTACATTGCCTGCGTGGCTCTGCGAATACGGCAACCATACAGTGTGTACAGCACGTATCATAATGTAACTCATCAATGTCACAAATTTAAAAGAATAAAATAGTCTTAAAGGTAGGATACACCATTGGTAAGGGTGGATTTTGGGGAATTGTATTTTATAGTAAATATCGTTTAACTGACCTGTTAGAAGTTTTACGATCGTAGATGCCGGAGAAAAAAGCAAGAAAAAATGCATTTATTTTCAAGCGGCATCGGGCTGTTTTTTCTTTCGCAATCGTTTTTATTTTTAATACAATTTTTTTTAATCTGAAAAATTACAGAATATCTAGCGCAATAATTTTGCTGGATGCCTCATTTACTTTCAAATAAGATATTTCTTAATAATTTTGTAGTAAAAATGTTCGATATCTGCAAATGGTGTATCCTACTTTTAAGGTTTAAACAAAGTTTTGAAAACTTTTTTTGTGGAGGAATGGAGGTCTCAATTTGTAGTCTGTGTTTTTCCAAGATCCAAGTAAAAAAATTGTTAATTCTTTGACTCGTGAATTGTATTTGACATTTTGGGGAAAAATTGAATAAATGTTGGTCAGCTAGTATTCCATTAGTATTTGGCTTTTTGGACCACAATGAGAGCTGTGGCCATTTTTGTTATGTTGCATTTTTAACAATTTCCGTTTATTATTATTTTTATTGTTTTTTAGTTCTTTATTTACTTTTAGTTTTGTTGACCATGTATATACATACTGAACAAGAATTTGAGATCATCGTGGTTAATACGCAGACTACTCTATGTATTGGGTTTTAATAAAATTACGTTTTTCAATCTAGACAAATTTGGTTCTTTTGTTTCAAATTTGTTTACAAATGTATTACAAATTTTGTAAACAAGTTGTATCGGAAACAATTTGGCGTGGTTTATGACGTGTTTATGACTTCTGACTAGCGCCCTCGAACAAAAATACTGACAATTTGTGAGACTGAACAACAAAGGACAAGATAGTCAAGTTGGTAGAGCACTGGTCCGGCATTCCGGAGGTTGCAGGTCTAAGTCCCACCTTGCCAAATTCTTTGTTCACTTTAAAATTGTTTAATTCATGTACGTGTACATGTACATGCTGTATATATTTACATGTACTGAAAAAGTCGGATTAGAATACAAAAACAAATAAAATTTCCCCAAAAATTGTGCTTCATCCGCGATCGTTATTTTCCAAGTACCCGACTTGCGCCCGGTGTAGTTCAGCTGAGCCTGTTAAAAAAAGTAGTTACTATTTTGCTCAATTTGCTGCAATGTTAACTTGAAAGATACCTTTGTGGTTAATAAAGAAATGAAATATTCCCCTGTCAATATTTGCCAATCGGAACTAACATTTCATGCTCTCATTCAGGGCCGAATCTAGCTTTTCTTTTCCCTTTTTTTGTTTGGTTGGGTGGGGTTGCTATTAACCTGCTAAATGTGACTTCAGCGAGCCAATTATGGCGTCCGGGGCCCCAGGAAAATGTTCGATTGTGGCGCAATCTGAGGTGATTTCTGGCAACTTTTCTCTGAAATTACGTAATGTATGTGCACCGATACTACCGATTTTTGACTTTGCTCAGCAGCCAAATTGGGAAGGGGGGAGGGGGTTCAAATCAGAGTCCTGTGAAAAATGAATGTTGTGGTTTATCACGAATTCCTTTTTAAGGGGGGGGGGGGGGGTCGTCAAAGGTTAGATATTGTATGGGTATGATGGACTATTGGGTGGTTGGGGGGGGGGGGGGGGGGGGGGGGGGTCGGGGGTCCCTCGGTCTCGTATCGTGCTGGGTACAAATGTTTATGGGTATACAAAGCAGACTCCTATACAAATTGGTGAAACCTTCGCTTGAGCATGTGATATACATGTACTATACTAAAAAAGAGTCTGGATTTTATAGTCTGAAATTATAAACCTAGGTGTGGCCCATCCTTGTTCCATCTACAAACGGCATCAAACAAAGGGTTTGTTACCCTCTTACCATAACTCAAGCACAAGAAGTTTAATTAATAAAGTGTCCCTCTTTGTCTTGAAGAACAGAACAAACGTCGCACGTGTAAGACGTTTTTTAATGGACGATTGCGCAGGACACTGGCGCTAGCTCCACATTCTTAAGATCTGCATGAATGTCTGTAAAGAATGAATGTGAATGTGTGGTATTTTCTGGTGGCATTTTGATAGCGGACGACGCCAGTGGACAAAGGAAAGAAAATATTTAAATAATTTCAAGTAAGGTGTGGTTTATGGGCGGAGTCTGTGAACCAGTGCATGTATATGTATTCGGATTGGTAGAGGCCATATCGCCATTATGTACTTGCGGGATGCATTCAGTTTTCAGACCGTAGTGAGCTGAGACGGGTCCAGTCGTGGAAGAATCGACCCTACAGAGTCCCAGTGTTGTTTCATTACATGCCGAGATGGGTGAATGGAAGAGATTTTCCCGTTACAGAATGGTCCTTCTACTGACTGTCGGTATTGGGTTTGTTCTCTCCTGGACGTACATGGTCGAGAAGAGATGGGCAGGTAACAAGGGGTATTTGAAACGCGTCATCAGGCAAGAAAACTCCGAGTCTACGACCCATAGCGCGCCTGTGAGACCAGCACCCGACTTGCAGCATTGGTGGTGTTCAGGGCGGGGTGACCCTAAACAACCACTCAACATATCCGAGTTGCATTCACTGGTGAGCATAAACAGCCAAAACCTGTTAGCAGAAAAGTACTTCTTAACTGCCGTCCTGGTTGTACGGATCTTCGGCCACGACGTCGGCAAGGCTACAACCAATGACCTGGTGCACTGGCTACAGTATCTCAGCTGGGCGGGCGTGGAGCACGTCTACGTTTACGATTCCTACATCTACCAGAACGAATCTCAGAGAGGAGCGCTGCGTTGCTTCATCGAGAACGGCTTCGTGACTTACGTGAATTGGAGCCACAGAACCGTACCCAACATCCGCAGTCGAGATCAGGCCACGCAAATACCGGCCTACAACGACTGCTGGCAACAGTTCGGACACCACTACGTCTGGCAGCTTGTCATGGACATTGACGAGTACCCCTACAGCTCCAGAGACGAGCGTCCAGGCTTTCTGAGGCGCACCATCAAGAAGATTCTTCAGGACAAAAAAGGAGGTAAACCGATCGCCCAGTTGACCTTCCAGAGTTTTGTGTTTATGGGTAAACCCCTAGACGACAAAACACACCCCTTCCTGATCGACCGGTTTCGGCGCAGAACTAAAGAACCGTTTCTTGGACACAGAACCAAGCACGTTTATCTGTCAAGAGCTGCCAGTATCGTCAGGGTACACAACGCCGAGCTGCGGAAGGGTTTTGAGAGGTTCACCTTAGATGCTGAGTTACTGAGAATGAATCACTACCACGGAGATCGGCATGACGTCATTGGGGATACAAGGATCCAGAGCATGACGCAGGTCGACTTTGGAATGAAGACTGCTTTGTCGGCTCTACAGTTGTGCCATAAAGGCTGCCCCTTAGGGTGCTGCTGATGGGTATAACTCCACAAGGGTCGGGCGAGATTCGCATCAGTTTTCATCGGCTGCTATGATGTGATATAGTTAGATATTATTTACCACTCCAGACTCGAACCATTGAGCTTTAAGAACATGAGTCTGGGAGCTACATAACAATGTGGAAAGCCCCGACTAGTCACAAAAATGTTGATTAATGTTTCACAGAATGTGAAATCCAATTACCGTAATTTAAATCAATAGAAATATTAAAGATTATCTACAAGACAGTCTAAAGTATCATTTGCGACTAAGAGGGGCCAGGCTGTGAACATTTTTGTACCTAAAGTATGTGCAGATAAAATTGGCCTGGACTAACTTTACTGCAGAATTGTCTTTTGTTTTCTTAAAGGTAGGATACACCATTGGTATTTGCTTGAATTGACATGAATTGGTGGATTTGGGGGGTTGTATTTTATAGTAAATCTCGTTTAACTGACCCGTCCGAAATTTTACAATTATGGTGGCCGAGAAAATCACAAAAAAATGCGTTTGTTTTCAACTGCCGCCGGGCAGTTATTCTTATGTTATTATTGTTTTTTTGCGATCGCTGTCCGGTGATCGCGAATTTAGTTTTATAAAATTATATTTCTCGGACGCGGAATAAGTACAGGATATCTAGCGCGATCATTTTGCTGGATGCCTAGAATCTGCTTTAAAATAAGTAACATTTTTCTTAATAATTCGGTGGTAAATATTTTCGATATCTGCCAATGGTGTATCCTACCTTTAAATGGAATCTTATCACGTGCCATTTATTGTGTTGTGCACAAAGATATTTCTGGAATATGTTACACCATTTTTGTTCATCGTAAATTATTTCACTAAAGGCCAGACGTTGAAAACGAAAATAGAAATTTGAAAAGACATGAATCTGAGAAAACAATACTTTCTAACAACTTGTTAGAAAGTTCACAAAACATACAATTTTAATAGCATGGAATGTGACTACAAAAAAAACAGGAATTTAACTTCAAGTACTGAATGCCTAAATAAATCCCCAGGCACACTGGTTTAAATATTAACTTGAATAAATGTGTTTTTGAGTTTGTAGAACAATTACCCATCATTACCCGTCCGTACGTACGTCCGTATAGGGCCTACGTACGTTCGGGAAGACCTCGACGTCGCGACCAGCGTGCCCATGCATCATGACTGTGCCACGCGTATATCGATGCAAAATCATTCAGGGAACACAAGTGGTCAACACAAAAGGGGGGGGGGGGGGGTTCTCTGCCATATTCGTGCTTCATATGCAAATCTGCTAGCTACAAATGGCATATTCTGTAACCAAACAACAATTCATACCCAGATGACCGTGTCAAGGACGTTCACAGTGGCTATTCACTGGCATTTATATACCACAAACCGTCGGGATGATTCTGGCAGAGTCCTTTGATTAATAATTGTTGAAGCCTGTTTCATTACAAGAACAAGTTTTCTCAATTTGTTACAAGTACAGGCAGTGGTTTTGCCAAGGAGTACCTAATTCCCATTAAATGGGCCCAAATGTTCAAGCCTGTCATTCCCCTTAAATGCTGGATCCATCGCTGCTGATTGGTAAACCGCATTTATACCGAGATAATTGAATAAACCTTACAATTGCATTGATATTTACTGTTAAATACCTTAGATTATAATAACATATGTTTGTGAGAGCAAGGGCAGTGGTGATGTCCACCGGATCAGAAAATAATATCAAGATCTCAGATAAGATTTCCTCAGATACAGATGCAAATAAAATGGTCTTCCCATTCACCCAAAAACTTGTTTGCTGTTTTGCGTAACAAAAAACAAAAGGTTATGTGCTGTGTTACCACATCTTTGTTATACATGTACATGTACATAAAACAATTTCTTTAGTATATACGATTTGACATGTAATTTCCAAAATTGGAAATGCTAAAGCAAGGCCTCGGATCGCCAATATGTTAGCGTTGTTGATGTCCCTACAAGTACGCTGCGCGGCACAGCCCCTATAACATGGCGAACTTTGATCATTTAAAATTAAACTTTACAGAAGGTGAAATGTCATCAACCTGTAAACATTCATTTTCATTTTGAGTTTACACAATTAACACATTTATTGTTAGTGTTATTTTCTGAGATTTGTTTAAGTGCGCCACATTTATGGGGAGTGGTGAAGATTTTGTGCCCAATTTCCGAACAGCACTTCTTTTGTATTTCGGACTAAACTTCATGAAACTTATGAAGGCAAAAGATCCAGCCTGAGTATTTAGCTCCATGAATTTAAAGTTTATCAACAAGGAGGTTCGGCAACACCGCACCAGGAAAGTCGAGGGATACGTCAAGAAAGTGACCCACGATAGGGGACCCCGCTGTACATAATAATGGCCAACTTCGAAGGAGTGTACAGATGGATTGACCCAGTCAGTATGGAGCGAAACGCATTTTTCAGCCTGTTGTTAAGGTTCGGCTGACCGACGGCCTATATTATACATTCTTTGCAACTGACAAAGCAACGGCCTATCAACGGACCATGCATGACGCATGCATTCAAATATTTGCAGTTGTGGGCGAGCGATTCGTTTTAGTGGGTGATGCCAAAATGGGCAATTTGAAGAGAATTTGTCTGCCCAGAGTGTGCTTTCTTGTGATTGTCATCATTGGGTTTGCTCTCTGCTGGACGTACATGTACATGGTCGAGAAGAGACGGGCAGCTAACAAGGGGGATTTTATTTCTAGACACGTCGTCTGGCCAGAAAACTCCGAGTCTACGACCCATAGCGCGCCTGTGAGAGCAGCACCCGACTTGCAGCATTGGTGGTGTTCAGGGCGGAGTGACCCTAAACAACCACTCAACATATCTGAGTTGCATTCAGTGGTGAGCATAAACAGCCAAAACCTGTTAGCAGAAAAGTACTTCTTAACTGCCGTCCTGGTTGTACGGATCTTCGGCCACGACGTCGGCAAGGCTACAACCAGAGACCTGGTGCACTGGCTACAGTATCTCAGCTGGGCGGGCGTAGAGCACGTCTATGTTTACGATTCCTACCTCTACCAGAACGAATCTCAGAGAGGAGCGCTGCGTTGCTTCATCGAGAACGGCTTCGTGACTTACGTAGACTGGAGCCACAGAACCGTACCCAACATTCGCACTCGAGATCAGGTCACGCAAATACCGGCCTACAACGACTGCTGGCAACAGTTCGGACACCACTACGTCTGGCAGCTCGTCATGGACATTGACGAGTACCCCTACAGCTCCAGAGACAAGCATCCAGGCTTCCTGAGGCGCATCGTCAAGAAGATATTTTTCCAGCACGAAAAAGGCGATAAACCGATTGCCCATATTATTCTCAAGAACTTTGTGTATATGGGTAAATTCCTGGACGACAAAGAGCACCCGTTCTGGATCGAACAGCTTCGGCGCAGAACCAAAAAGCCGTTTGGACCCAGCACCAAATACGTTTATCTGTCCAGAGGCGCTCTCATCCTCAAGGTACACCTAGCTTCCATAGATTCTCGGTTCGGTAGTTTATCTCCAAATGTTAAGTTACTGAGAATGAATCACTACCACGGAGATCGGCATGATGTCATGGGGGATTCAAAGATCAGGAACATGACTCGGTTCGATTTTGGAATGAAGACTGCTTTGTCGGCTCTACAGGTGTGCCATAAAGGCTGCCCCTTAGGATGCTGCTGATGGGTATAACTATCCACAAGGGTCGGGCGAGATTCGCACCAGTTTTCATCGGCTGCTATGATGTGATATAGTTAGATATTATTTACCACTCCAGACTTGAGAACAATTGAGCTTCAAGAACATGAGTCTGGGAGCTACATAACAATGTGGAAAGCTCCGGGTGTCGGCGCCCGACTAATCACAAAAATGTTGAATAATGTTTCACACAATGCTAAATCCAATTACTGTAATTTAAATCAATATAAATATTAAAGATTAGCTACAAGTCTACAGTATTATTTGCTGGTCTAAGAGGGGCCAGGTTGTGAACATTTTTGTACCTAAATGTCTTTATCGTGACATACTGACGATATGCCAACGTTCATGCGTCTATCATCAAGTGAACAATGTTATCATTATTGTGCACTAATCTGATAAACTAGATCTATATAGTTGCTTTGGGTACGTGTGATCACAGACCGATATAGTCTGGTTTCCTGAACAGATAATGTGTAAACCCGTACTCAGACGTCTAAACTGTAGGTCACTTATAGCCACAGGCGACAAAAATAGATCATGACGCACTGCAGGCAGCGTAGCTATTTTTAGACGATGCAACAATTCAAATAATAACGACTTTAACCAAAAAGGTATATACGCCTGCATTGGCTTTAAATCGCGATTAGTGCAGTGCCCGTTCAAAATGTGCCTATAAATAGTGTTCGGGACGGGCAGATTACAGCGACCAAAGCACTTTGGCAAGTTTAATGCTACCCGTGAAATAAATAGCGCCCTCAAGCAATATAGAACCTACATTTGTTCGGGCATGTTTACTGTTGCATGGGCTATCACTAATTCGTCTTTGTTTGGCTCTTTAATCGCCCATAATTACGAAATTCAAAAATCCGATCTTGTGACTATCTGCTCGGGTCCCCACCGGCCAAATATGAATGCTATCAGGTGTCCGAGGAAAATGCAGAGAATAGATACAGAGATAGCTCAGTTATATTGTGAATACTGTTACTTGCGAGATATTAATAATAATTTATACGTCTGATCATGGAGATTTTTGCCAATGCGAGTTGTGATTTATGCAAACCAGAAAAAACAATCTGGATCTATTGGCATTTTGTTAACGTTGTTTTACCTTACATTTACAACCATTTTACACCCGGAAACACCTGACCATCGCGAACGTTAATTAACGGCAATGCCCGAATGTCAATAGAACGATTCGGAAAACTTTGGACATTTTCGGAAACTATTGAAATTTCGTCAATTTTGATCACGTGATATGAACAGCTACCAGACCAAAATATTCATGAGAAATAGTCTGAATGATTTGGTCTGGGACCAGACTATATGTACCTATGTACACAGTGCTTTTCATTTGGCGACGAAATAGGCCTATTTGAGACAAAAATACGAAGCAAGTATCGTTTGAGACAAATTTTACGTTTTAGTTAATGCAAATGAAGTTCATGCAAATAATTAACAATTAACGTAACAACGTCAGGCTGATTTTCTACACGCACTGCGCGCTTTACTACCTCAGAAACTATATGTATTAACGTTGCCTAGCATCTTTTGCGCACAATAGGTTTGCCTACAATGACCAAACATTCTTAGAAAGCCAAAGATCCGCCATTCATTATCTACGCAATCGACCCTGAAAGCAAGGGCGGGTCAACGGACTATGAACAATGCATTTACTTGCAGTTGTGGTCAAGCATGAAGGAAGGAAAACATGGGTCAAGCCATTCGTTTTAGTGCTTGATTCCAAGATGGGCAATTTAAAGAGAATTTCCCTGCCCAGACTGGTGTGCTTTCTTGTGATTGTCAGCACTGGGTTTGCTCTCTGCTGGACGTACATGTACATGGTCGAGGAGAGACGGGCAGCTAACAAGAAGGAGTGTATTGCTAGATACGTCGCCAGGCCAGAAAACTCCGAGTCCACGACCCATAGCGCGCCTGTGAGAGCAGCACCCGACTTGCAGCATTGGTGGTGTTCAGGGCGGGGTGACCCTAAACAACCACTCAACATATCTGAGTTGCATTCAGTGGTAAGCATAAACAGCCAAAACCTGTTAGCAGAAAAGTACTTCTTAACTGCCGTCCTGGTTGTACGGATCTTCGGCCACGACGTCGGCAAGGCTACAACCAGAGACATGGTGCACTGGCTACAGTATCTCAGCTGGGCGGGCGTAGAGCACGTCTACGTTTACGATTCCTACCTCTACAAGAACGAATCTCAGAGAGGAGCCCTGCGTTGCTTCATCGAGAACGGCTTTGTGACTTACGTGGACTGGAGCCACAGAGCCGTACCCAACATTCGCACTCGAGATCAGGTCACGCAAATACCGGCCTACAACGACTGCTGGCAACAGTTCGGACACCACTACGTCTGGCAGCTTATCATGGACATTGACGAGTACCCCTACAGCTCCAGAGACAAGCATCCAGGCTTCCTGAGGCGCATCGTCAAGAAGATATTTTTCCAGCACGAAAAAGGCGATAAACCGATCGCCCATATTATTCTCCAGAACTTTGTGTATATGGGTACATTCCTGGACGACAAAGAGCACCCGTTCTGGATCGAACAGCTTCGGCGCAGAACCAAAAAGCCGTTTGGACCCAGCACCAAATACGTTTATCTGTCCAGAGGCGCTCTCATCCTCAAGGTACACCTAGCTTCCATAGATTCACGGTTCGATAGTTTATCTCCAAATGTCGAGTTACTGAGAATGAATCACTACCACGGAGATCGGCATGACTTCATGGGGGATTCAAAGATCGATTTTGGAATGAATACGTCTTTATCGGCTCTACAGGTATGTCATAAAGGCTGCCCCCTAGGGTGCTGCTGATGGGTATAACTCCACAACAGTTTTCATCGGATGCTATGATGTGATATAAATGTGTATGATTTACTACTCCAGACTCAAGAACAATAAGCTTCAATAACATGAGTCTGGGAGCTATACATAATAAGATTTAATAATATGGAAAGCTTCAGGTGTCGGCACCCGACTGTTAATCAATGTTTCACAGATAAACATCCGATTACTATGATTCAAATCAGTATAAACATTTAAAGGTAGGATACACCATTTGCAGATATCGAAAATGTTTTCTACCAAATTGTTAAAAAATATCTTACTTATTTGAAAGTAAATACAGATTGTAGGCATCCAGCAAAATGATTGCGCTAGATATCCTGTAATTTGTACGAAAAATTGATATTTTTTTTTAAAATCACGATCGTCGGACGGTGATCGCGAAAAAAACCAGAACAACATCAGAACAACTTACCGACGCCGGTTGAAAACGAATGTTTGTTTTTTCTTGATTTGTTTTTCGGCATCCATGATTATAAAACTTCGGACAGGTCAGGGTGATATTTACTATAACATACCATCGCAAATCCACCCTTTCATGATAATTTAAGCAATTACCAATGGTGTATACTACCTCGTTAAATAAATTATATTAGCTTAAAAATCCACAGTGTCGTTTGCTGGTCACGGAGGGGCCAGGATGTAAGCATTTTGGTACCTAATTATTGATTGACTGAGTAAATGTTTATTATCGTATTGTTTCTGTTAGATTAGAAATGTGTTTTATACACTTGTAGCACCGAACAGGATTTAGTTCCAATGATTATCCATTAGAGAGTAAAGAGCAAGTTAATGTTAATTAATAAAACTAGTGGCAGTAAGCCTATATCCAGATATATATCTAATGTATTCGTAGTATGTCATAAGAAAGATATTTGGTTATGGGACCATTAACGATTTGTCCTTTAACCCTAACTCCCTCACCATTGTTATTAAACAATACAATTCCTTCAAAATCCTCCAACTTCCTTTGTTGTGTAGGGAGTTAGGGTTAAAGAAATATAGGTAAAAATAACAAGCAATTACCAACAAAATAATGGCTGCCCCTTGTCTAGTGGAATACCAAGATAAAATAAAAACATGGATGTTTGTTGGGGGAGAGTACAGAAACAAAGCAACCCCGTGTAAAATACCATAGAAGGAGCACGCCCTCTCTGGTTGACGCATATAAAACCCCAAAGCTTTTTTTTCTTCACTTGTTTGAAGAGGACCTAGGAAGCAACGTATCTTTGCTAACGTCTCGAAAATTCGCGGCTCCAGACGTGCATTCCCAGCATTGCATGCACCTGTGGGGAAAAAAAGGGGGGAAAGAAGCTCAATTAGTGAAACAAAATATCGCAACGTCGACGGTAAGTAGTGTTTTGAATATTTCTTAATTAAGAAATATATATAATTCATTAAGAGATCTTTAACTAAAATATCGTTGCATAAATCGGCTGGGCCATAGACGAGGCTATCGAGCCTACGTTATCGCCAAATTTCGGCGCCTTACCAGTTCGTTGCAAAGTATTACTTTTACAAATAGTCGGGACCCTATAACTGTTATTTTTACCAGGATAACGGTCTTCAACACTTACAATATAAGGGCCGACGGTATTGCAGTCATTCCCGCCAAAAGTCGGAAGACTAAGTGAGGGTTATTTTCCACTGTAGCTTTGTAGACGGCGCCGTACATCGTAGGAGCCGTAACGGCAGCTAAACATTCTATGGCACTCGTCACTCCAAATGCACTTCCTGTTATACCATAGAGAAAGGAACAGACATTATTACAAGCAGGTAAAAAAAGGGACTTGAAATTAGACAGACGCAATCAATAATATTGTTTCGTCTTGTATGTCTGTGCATGGGTCAAGTACAATTTTTGCGTCCGCGTAATCGGTCAACGGAAGGTAGTCTGGTTGCCAGACCAAATAATTTTGACTAGATGTCTTTAGGTATAAACAAATGTTGTCGGGTCAGGGAACCAGACGGCGTGTATAGTCTATACATTCGCCGTAAATGATAAAACCTAACGGGCATCATGGTCAATTTAGTGACATATTCTTAAAGATTTTACTTGCCCGAGCCACACTTTCAGCAAATATTTCATTTCACTGAATAAGAACTCACCCATGCTAGTCTTGTGGACCAATTTGGATACGTTAGCGACTAGAATCGGACCCGGTATGGCACGAAATGCACCAAAAACGACCACTGAAAAAAACAATAAAATAAAAGTAAAGTGATTGCACTGCCCAGTAGAAATGATACAAATAGCTTCTTTTTTAATCAGAAGGAACCCCTGCTCAGTTGTACAATGTGACGGTCAAAGTAGAAAATGACAGGTTGACGTAAACAAAGTATTTCAAGCTTTAGAATGTTGTTTTTTCGTGAAACTTTCCAGCTGGAGCGGTTTTACAAAACAATTAAATAAGTGGATGAGATTATTACCTAGGAAAAGACCCGCGTCGGTCCTCGCATAGATTGGTACGACTGTACTAACCAACATGGACACCAGACCAATCTGGATCAAACCTTTATCATCAAACCACGTCCGTAGAATCTTAGCACCTAGCGTCATACCTACACACACAACAAGTCAAAATCAGAAGAAGAAACAAATGTAAAATTGAAGTTAAATGAGTAACAATTAATAGGGTTTTGTGTAATGTTACTAGCCTATAATTATATTCTGTATTATATGGTATGTTTTTGCAAACTAATTGTGTGTCAAATTGTTTTGTAACTTGTTAAGCGTGTTGTAACAGCTTGTGTATATCACATAGGGCCAATTTCACGGAGCTGCTAAGCACCAAATAAAATGCTTAGCATAATTATTTCTTGGACAAAAAACCAGGGTTACAAACCAAATGCCCAGGTGATTTATATTGTTTGTAATGGTATTCAATTGGTTTTTACTCGGCATGAAAAACCACGGAATTTTTGGTGTAATCCGTTTTATACTAAGCAAGACTTTTTGGTGCTAAGCAAAGTGTTTGTGCTTAGCAGCTCCATGAAATTGGCCGCAGTTGTACGTACCAAACACAACGCCAATTAATTTCGCTGCAGAAAAATAGCCGATCAAACTGGGCGACCAACAGAAGGGCTCCCCCAACGTAACAATCTGCAGTATGGCCAGGAAGTAGAACGAGACTTGGGAGTAGAGGAACAGAGCGATGCCGTTGACGATGAGGGCACTGTTCACATTTCCTGTTTCAGGATCTTTGAAGACCGACAACGTGTGCTTACACAGCGACGGTAGGCGTGACGTAACGTTCACGTCACGGTCAGTACCAGTGTCGATGTCATCCGATGATAACTGTAAGGTAGAAAGAATATGGGGCCGTTTTGAACTCGAACCCAAACTTAGGCTCCATCTCCGGCTCCATCACCATTGTCAAACTGCGCAGAAACGAAGCCAAAGACGGAGACAAAGCTGGGGTTTGGAAAACGGTCTAATAGTACCATCAAAAGGCTAATTAAAAATAATAATAATAACAATCTTTTTGCTTTTAAAAATCGTACGCGTTGTTTGGCTGAATTAACACTTTGGCTTAATTAGTGTAAACTAAATGCATTTAAAAAAAACAAAAAAACTAGACGCCCCGAGTCCAATTAATTGACCAATTTGGTAAAAATTACCAAGTAAATACATGTAGTCCTAAGACCTAATGACGTCACGCTTTGATTACATAACAAAACAAAGCCATTGCGTCATTAGGGCCGCTTTCCAAACCCCGGACGTAGACTCCATCTATACGGCTCCATCCCAATTGCCAAAGTGCAATGAACGAAGCCGCAGATAAACTCAAGCTAGGGTTTGGAAAACGACCTAGGTCTTGGGTCTATTGCTCCCGCAAGTGTCCAATCTTACCTCGGTTTTTGGCAGAAATAAAAACACAAAGACGGTTGTCAATGCACATATGAGGAACAAGATGGTGTAGGTAACGGTAAAACCAGCGCCCTCTATCAGATAACCCACGCCAATCTGCGCGATACCTTGCGCGGCAAAGCTACACATCGCCAGAATCAAAATGTCTGACGAACGGTCGCGCTCGTCCGTGGTTTTGCCGAGGTAGTTCAGCATCGTTGCAAACTGGAGGAAGAAATTCCCGCAGACGCCCAAGATAAACGACGGTATAAGCGCGACCCACGGCGACAGAGTAAACTCGACGATTACGATGTAGATCGCCATGTGAAGGGTGAAACCCACGCAGGGTATGAGTGCGATTCGTCGCTTATTGGCGCCGACTGAGTCCATTCTTGCGGAGGCGAGGAGGGTCACCACCAAACACGGAAGGCTTCCTACGATGGTTGTAAGAGTCACCAACAGAGTTGTTCGTTCTTGGATTTCTACGTTAGCAGCAGCTGTCGAGGTGTTATGGGTGTTGTTCAGAGCTGAACACGGCCCGCTGTGCCCCACTAACGCCATCTTAGTGTCGCCGCTTTCCTCGTACCCCAGCTCGGTAGAGACAAGGAACTGCAACGCTTGCAAAGATACGGTGTAAATGGAACCGAACGTAATCCCACTCAGAAAAGCGTAGATCATCAGCACAAGTTTAAGTGGCAGCAGATGGCTTAGGTTTATCTCGCCTTCCGCCATTTTATCTAGAGAAAAATCAAACGCAAAAATCTATTATGCGAATCCGGCTATTCCACAAACATACGTAGGAGTTATACCTAAAATGGCACAGTTTGTATTCATTTTGTTCTCTTTTCTCAAACTAAAGGCCCTATAAACCTTAAAGATAAATACAGATTTGGAGCGAGTTTGTAGCATCAAACCTAAAAAGAAATACATGAACAAAAAGAGAAGCCTATACGTACCTTTTTATGAATTCCGGTGAGGAACAACTTAGAAACGAAGACGAATAACTCTTCAGAAGGCGATCTGTTCTGTAAACAGACTATAACCCAAATGCACTCATCCAACTCATCTTGCTCCGAGTATATACCCGTATAAACAATCAAACGTACCCCACGATATGCTGTCTCTAATAAAAACCAGATCTATAAAATGCTATAGTTTTTCTGGTACGTCATCTCTGCGGTTGAGTGCAAACAAAAAGCTTTATACCCGCACATTTTACATCGGATTTTACCGTCAATACAAATCGGTATTAAATATACCTGCAAATATCTCTGGTTTGTGTATAGTTAAGTTGCGGGTATTGCATCGCATTGCATCATGGGGGAAGGTGGGAGTCACCGCAGCTTACATGTGAATATCCACAGCACTTTCTACGCTAATTTTTCGAGGAAAATTCCCTGCACAATAATCATCTTTCCCAGTCTGTTGACGTGTTATCTTCAACGACTGAGTGCTGAAATGGCACATTTCACTGTCTTTTGGTCGCCAAAACCGATCGCATGTCGGCATTTTGCACGTAAAAGTATAGCGAGTATCAAGCAGTGACTCCCTCTAAAAACTGCGATGTCATGCGGTAAACATTAGGTGCTGTCATTAGCAACTGTTACTATGCAAGAATTTTATATATTACATTTTCTTTTTTGTCCCTTTTTTATTTAGTATTTTTAAAGTAAGTAACTTGCGCACAAACAATGTGTTAATAGACAAAGATACGATTATGCAGTGCATTTTAAATTTGTTTTTGCTAGCATTATACATGTAATTCTAAGAATAATATTGGAAACATTCTTTAAACTGTAACTATATAAGTTCATTATTCGTTGTGATTTAATAATGGATACCTTTAGGAAGACTTTCGCATAGACTTCTGCAGAAAAACATTCAAACTTTCATGATCCTATACCCTAATTTCCCCCCATACCCTTAATACCCTAACGAAATTTAGTATATGTTTTGACCAATCGATCTAGCCTATTTGCAAAAGTAAAATGTTGCCTTTAAATGGAAGATGTGGAATTAGAGAGACATTGAAATTCCACTTGTCTCTCTAATGAATTAAACATTACGCTAAAGTGTATATCTCTATAGGATACATAATGGATGTGTATATATAATAATACATGTATTAGTAATAACGGTACTTATTAAGCTTAAGACTTAAAAGGCTACAAAATCTAGAAAACATTAACTCTCGTCGTTTTAATTGAAAAATACATAATTTACACTTCTTTGCCTATAGTGCAAAGCTTTTAAAATAATATTTGTCTATGGTGTCCCATATAAGCCACCAGTGACATGCGCATTAGGCCAAAAGGTCATTTTTGGAGCGATTGAGGGAGTGTAAGAACGTCATTATGTAGGTACCGTACCAACCAATGTGGTAGAACTGTCCTGCTTAGTGTGGTAGTAATTTAGTAACTTTATTGTCTTTTACATGCAATTTCTATAATAATGGATTCAATCCGAATTGCGTCGTTTACACAGTGCCTTCATTTACTTGATAATTATGGCTTATTTATTCAGCCACCGCATAAACAGGTTCGTTGTTGTTAGAAGTTGTCGCATTTTTCTTTTTCGTGTTTTGACTGGGTATTTTTGGTTCTTTGTCCGGCGTAGCGTAGACTGGTGCCGAAGCACTCGGTTCAGGTTCTGTGTTTTTGCTGGACTTATCTGGCTTAGCATACATATCCGAGAAATCTTCCTTCTCAAAGTTACCGGCGGAGGAGCTTCTTGCAAGTTTGCTTTCGCTGTCTGTTTTGCCTCTCAGAACCCGAGAGCCGGCACGTCTAGAGCTCGGCGTCCGCTGAGGCTTTCTAGGTGACGTGTGGTGCCTTGACTTGATCTTCAGAGACCCTGTGTCTGTCAGGGAGCCAGACTCGGCCGCCGTCATGGAGTCGAAATCCAACACCGCGTCACTCGATAAACTGCGAGATAGTCCGTGTCTGCCGCAAGACTTATCCGGCATCGCATACAGCACTTCAGAAGAGCCCGGTGGTTGGATGGATGTTTCCGACACAGTTGATGTATCAGAACCAGCGGGAACGCTGTTGTACTTTTGAATGGACCGTTGGGGCGTCTTGTCAGGCAGGGCGTATATCACATCCGCGGGCACGCCGGCACTGCTGGCAGATTTCACAGATTTGTGGAACACCGGCGTTTTCTTGGACTCGCTGCTACTACGTCCCGACTTTGTCTTGCGTGACTTGTCCGGCATTGCGTACACTACTTGATCGGTGTCACTACCTGCGTGGATGGTTGGGGATACTACGCAGACTTTCTTAAGGGGTTGCCCAGCATCTGAAGCTTCTTTCGAAGACTGTGAAGAAGTTTGAATCGTCGGTACGTTCAGATCCACTGACTCGTAAGCATTTGGTGTCATATTTTGTTCGACTGACTCGTAACCGGCAATGTTACTTTGTGGTGGCGGTATAACCGCGTTGACTTTCGCTTCACCAATCGACGCGTACATCTCACCATCGTGTCGAGTAGCAGCAACAGTCTGGCGCCCTGACTTCTTACCGATCGAAGCATAGTCCTGTCCTGTCATGCCCCCGTCAGAGTTACGAGCCGAGTTCTCATTCTGCGGGTCACCTGACATCACTTTGATGTGGTCTAATCCCCACCACTCGTTGCTCTCATCAGAAGCACACGCGTTGGCGACGGAAGCTTCAGCTTCAACCATTAAAGCATTTGATTGGAATGTATCCGTCTGGTGTCCTATACCAACGGTATCTTCAGAAGCTTTGTAAGACACACCGGGGCCAGACCCAACACCGTTTTCAGCTGCCTTCTTAGATCTTCTAGACCTCAAGACCAGGATGCCCAGAAGCAAGACGATGATAATCAGCAACACAATGCCGATGACAATTCCTACAATGGCACCCGCGTTCATGTTTACCGATTTTCCATTGCCACCTGAGGTTTTTTCATCAGTGTCCGTCATTGTCGCATCGCTAGACATTGACACAGTCGTATGGATGTTGTCACAGTGGCTGAAGTCAGTTACCAAAGCTCCATCGCTACATCTATGTATCGTGACTGGCTGACTAATTTCAGACAAGCCGATGTCATTAGAAGCTGTGCAGGTCACCCATAGAGTATCCCAGTCCCCTTTGCTCGTGGATGTCACTAGCGTCCTATCTCCGTTCGTCAGTTGATACCTGTCTCCTAGCGCAATCGACGTCCACTTGTCTGTCGTCACGTCGTACTCCACCACTCGCCACTCGTAACTGGTTACCGGTGGCACGGCTTCAGCATCGCAGTCAAATGTCGCTGTTGCGTCGCCGCTGTTGTCTGTGATAATGTCTGACGAGTCCAATCGGAGAGTGACGTTTGTGGGAATCTGTAGTGGGACTAAGGTGCAGCTTGGCCCGCTGATGTCATCCGCACCGGCGAAGCAAGTAAACCGCCCGTAATTGTCGCCGTCACGGAGTCGGTACGGCTCGCCAAAGGTGGACCCCCTTTCAATTGACATGCTTCGCCTGAACATGTTTTTTTCAAAGTACCAAGTCAGCCGTACGTATTCGTCCTCTGCGTCTTGAGGCACCTCGCAGATGAAGTAAAAAGCCTGATTTATCGAGACAATCTCTGGTCTTGTTCGGCATGTTGGCTGGATCGGACGCGAGGACGGAGTCACAGTTAAAAACGCAACCCCTGAGTATTCATTAATGAGTCCCTCATCAGCAGTCGCGGGACGAGTCACCCAGCACTCGTATCTTCCCCCGTCGCTCTCGACCACCGCACGTATCTCCAACCCGTACCGCGAGGCGTCTGTGTCAAAAGTCATCGACAACCGGCCCGGGTCTAAGGCACTGAGGAGCCGTGGGGTTCGACAGGTGCCTATCGTTCCGAATGGGTGATCTTCGATTGGTGAGTTCGAATACATCCAGTTCATGTTATTGCAAGTGAAGTCGTCATCGGTCGAGCACCAGAAACGGGCGATTCCCCCAACTTGCACTGTGACATCGAGTGGGTTTTCAGCGAAGAATTCCTCCTGTGAACAGATACAACTCAACCGAAAAACCAGCACTACACACATTATCAACGCTGCCATTGTGAATAACTAATAAGCAAAGCAAAAGTATATTAACCGCGACTTAAAACCGAAACTATTCAACAAGAGTCGCTCATAAACAACAGCGGCAAGTTTCGAAGTGATCTAACCTGACACGAACCACACGACAGTTTATTTGGAAAGTACTTTCCAATAACACACAGACAGTTATTTTAGACAAGTGCATATTGCCGATGATTTCCTGCATTCAAGGATTTGTTGGTTTTGTCTGACCAAATCGCTTATCGATCCGAACCCTTTTCCTGCCAGTACCCCCCAAACAGTTATCACAACCTCGACCATCCTGTCCGGAAGTTATGTCATTGGTAGTGAGACAATGCATTTTATTTTTAGGTTGTGGATAATATATTTTCTATGTACACTGTATTGCAATTACATGTATGTCTATTTAATTGACCATAAATATGTTTCATAAGATAGCATTTCTGTCGGGAGATGTACATCGAATTTGTTATTTGCCTTTTACTGACGTGTATTTACAAATAAATTTCTACAAGTATTACAAATCCATTTAATTGTGACCTAATGACCTAAATTGAGCAAATGAGAATGTTATCACGTTCATTAAAGCCGTAATTTACAGAATTACATATAGGCCTATAGCAGAATGCAATTTATTTAATCCCTTTGCGCCGGAAGCGGCTATAGCCGCGGCCCGCTCATCCGTTCGGAATGATGTTGTTAGCTGTGCTACGCTAGAACACGGCCTGTGTGACGGGTGTACGCTCGGGTCTAGTGCAGCTGCTGTACGCTGTACCGTCATGTGTATAATCCGGACGCAGCGAGGAATTAATACCGACGCCAAGGGTTACATAACCTGGAAGTCACGTTTGTTTGTTTTCAAACAATCGGGTTTGAGGTTTGATCTTTTAGGTTTTTCGTACTAGCGTCGTACTAGCATATCCCGCTACTGTACCAAGATTTATTGTGTGTATAAATCAGCTCAACTAAATAGAAGCCTGCAGTTCGAGGCCTTCTGTTCCCCTGTTTCCATCCGTTGCTTGTATGGGTCAGTAAGCATTCTTACATTTGTGATCCAACCCAACGAAATGAGTAGCAAGTCGCAAGAACAACTTTGGAGTAATACATCTTTTAACAGTATCCTACCCAACCGAAATAAATGGAAACAGTCGACCATTTCACCTAAATAACAACTAAATGATCACCTGAGTGATCATCAAAATGAAGAGCAAACGATGTGCTTTATACTGCATGTAAAAAACTAATACCTGAAAACTTGTCATTAAGACTCAATTCGATGGATTTGATCACATTTTCTGTTATGGTTTTATAGAACCATTGTTGCATTTGTATGCAAATTAGGTCAACAAATTATGCCAAAGATATGATTTAATCCAAATATGTCCCAAATGTCCCTAACATTAATTGATAAGAGGTTAGCCTTGCATTTGTTGCAAGGCTATACCCTTATCCATTAATTTAAGCAACATTTTAGGGACATTTGAGACATTTTAGAATAAAATAATTTTTTTGCATAATTATCACATTTTGACCTAATTTGCATACAAATGCAAGGCTAACCCCTTATCAATTAATTTTAGGAACATTTGAGAAATGTTTGAATAAAATCATATGTTTTGTATAATTAACATATTTTGACCTAATTTGCATACAAATGCAAGGCTAACCCCTTATCAATTAATTTAAGGGACGTTTGGGACATTTTTGAATAAAATCATTTGTTTTGCATAATTATTATATTTTGACCTAATTTGCATACAAATGCAAGGCTAATCCCTTATCAATTAATTTTATGGGAATTTGAGACATTTTTGAATAAAATCATATGTTTTGTATAATTAACATATTTTGACCTAATTTGCATACAAATGCAAGGCTAACCCCTTATCAATTAATTTTAGGAACATTTGAGAAATGTTTGAATAAAATCATATGTTTTGTATAATTAACATATTTAGACCTAATTTGCATACAAATGCAAGGCTAACCCCTTATCAATTAATTTTAGGGGAATTTGAGACATTTTTTAATAAAATCATTTGTTTTGCATAATTATTATATTTTGACCTAATTTGCATACAAATGCAAGGCTAAACCCTTATCAATAAATGTTATGGGAATTTGAGACATTTTTGAATAAAATCATTTGTTTTGCATAATTAACATATTTTGACCTAATTTGCATACAAATGCAAGGCTAAACCCTTATCAATTAATTTTATGGGAATTTGAGACATTTTTGAATAAAATTATTTGTTTTGCATAATTATTATATTTTGACCTAATTTGCATACAAATGCAAGGCTAACCCCTTATCAATTAATTTTAGAAACATTTGAGAAATGTTCGAATAAAATCATTTGTTTTGCATAATTATTATATTTTGACCTTATTTGCATACAAATGCAAGGCTAACCCCTTATCAATTAATTTTAGAAACATTTGAGAAATGTTTGAATAAATTCATTTGTTTTGCATAATTAACATATTTTGACCTAATTTGCATACAAACTCAAGGCTAAACCCTTATCAATTAATTTTATGGGAATTTGAGACATTTTTGAATAAAATCATATGTTTTGTATAATTAACATATTTTGACCTAATTTGCATACAAATGCAAGGCTAACCCCTTATCAATTAATTTTAGGATCATTTGAGAAATGTTTGAATAAAATCATATTTTTTGTATAATTAACATATTTTGACCTAATTTGCATACAAATGCAAGGCTAAACCCTTATCAATAAATGTTATGGGAATTTGAGACATTTTTGAATAAAATCATTTGTTTTGCATAATTAACATATTTTGACCTAATTTGCATACAAATGCAAGGCTAAACCCTTATCAATTAATTTTAGGGGAATTTGAGACATTTTTGAATAAAATCATTTGTTTTGCATAATTATTATATTTTGACCTAATTTGCATACAAATGCAAGGCTAACCCCTTATCAATTAATTTTAGGGGAATTTGAGACATTTTTGAATAAAATCATTTGTTTTGCATAATTATTATATTTTGACCTAATTTGCATACAAATGCAAGGCTAAACCCTTATCAATTAATTTTATGAAAATTTGAGACATTTTTGAATAAAATCATATGTTTTGTATAATTAACATATTTTGACATAATTTCAATACAAATGCAAGGCTAACCCCTTATCAATTAATTTTAGAAACATTTGAGAAATGTTTGAATAAAATCATTTGTTTTGTATAATTATTATATTTTGACCTAATTTGCATACAAATGCAAGGCTAACCCCTTATCAATTAATTTTATTGAAATTTGAGACATATTTGAATAAAATCATTTGTTTTGCATAATTATTATATTTTGACCTAATTTGCATACAAATGCAAGGCTAACCCCTTATCAATTAATTTTAGAAACATTTGAGAAATGTTTGAATAAATTCATTTGTTTTGCATAATTAACATATTTTGACCTAATTTGCATACAAACTCAAGGCTAAACCCTTATCAATTAATTTTATGGGAATTTGAGACATTTTTGAATAAAATCATATGTTTTGTATAATTAACATATTTTGACCTAATTTGCATACAAATGCAAGGCTAACCCCTTATCAATTAATTTTAGGATCATTTGAGAAATGTTTGAATAAAATCATATTTTTTGTATAATTAACATATTTTGACCTAATTTGCATACAAATGCAAGGCTAAACCCTTATCAATAAATGTTATGGGAATTTGAGACATTTTTGAATAAAATCATTTGTTTTGCATAATTAACATATTTTGACCTAATTTGCATACAAATGCAAGGCTAAACCCTTATCAATTAATTTTAGGGGAATTTGAGACATTTTTGAATAAAATCATTTGTTTTGCATAATTATTATATTTTGACCTAATTTGCATACAAATGCAAGGCTAACCCCTTATCAATTAATTTTAGGGGAATTTGAGACATTTTTGAATAAAATCATTTGTTTTGCATAATTATTATATTTTGACCTAATTTGCATACAAATGCAAGGCTAAACCCTTATCAATTAATTTTATGAAAATTTGAGACATTTTTGAATAAAATCATATGTTTTGTATAATTAACATATTTTGACATAATTTCAATACAAATGCAAGGCTAACCCCTTATCAATTAATTTTAGAAACATTTGAGAAATGTTTGAATAAAATCATTTGTTTTGTATAATTATTATATTTTGACCTAATTTGCATACAAATGCAAGGCTAACCCCTTATCAATTAATTTTATTGAAATTTGAGACATATTTGAATAAAATCATTTGTTTTGCATAATTATTATATTTTGACCTAATTTGCATACAAATGCAAGGCTAACCCCTTATCAATTAATTTTATGGAAATTTGAGACTTTTTTGAATAAAATCATATGTTTTGTATAATTAACATATTTTGACCTAATTTGCCTTAATTATTATATTTTGACCTAATTTGCATACAAATGCAAGGCTAACCCCTTATCAATTAATGTTATTGAAATTTGAGACATATTTGAATAAAATCATTTGTTTTGCATAATTATTATATTTTGACCTAATTTGCATACAAATGCAAGGCTAACCCCTTATCAATTAATTTTATGGAAATTTGAGACATTTTTGAATAAAATCATATGTTTTGTATAATTAACATATTTTGACCTAATTTCCATACAAATGCAAGGCTTACCCTTATCAATTAATTTTATGGAAATTTGAGACATTTTTGAAAAAAAATCATATGTTTTGTATAATTAACATATTTTGACCTAATTTGCATACAAATGCAAGGCTAACCCCTTATCAATTAATTTTAGAAACGTTTGAGAAATGTTTGAATAAAATCATATGTTTTGTATAATTAACATATTTTGACCTAATTTGCATACAAATGCAAGGCTAACCCCTTATCAATTAATTTTAGGGGAATTTGAGACATTTTTAAATAACATCATTTGTTTTGCATAATTATTATATTTTGACCTAATTTGCATACAAATGCAAGGCTAAACCCTTATCAATTAATCTAAGGGACGTTTGGGACATTTTTGAATAAAATAATATGTTTTGTATAATTAACATATTTTGACCTAATTTGCTTACAAATGCAAGGCTAACCCCTTATCAATTAATTTTAGGAACATTTGAGAAATATTTGAATAAAATCATTTGTTTTGCATAATTATTATATTTTGACCTAATTTGCATACAAATGCAAGGCTAAACCCTTATCAATTAATTTTAGAAACATTTGAGAAATGTTTGAATAAAATCATTTGTTTTGCATAATTATTACTTTTTTGCATAATTATTACATTTTGACCTAATTTGCATACCAATGCAAGGCTAAACCATTATCAATTAATTTTAGGGAAATTTGAGACATTTTTGGATAAAATAATATTTTTTGCATAATTATTATATTTTTTGCATAATTATTATATTTAGACCTAATTTGCTTATAAATGCAAGGCTAACCCCTTATCAATTAATTTTAGGGGAATTTGAGACATTTTTGAATAAAATCATTTGTTTTGCATAATTATCATATTTTGACCTAATTTGCATACAAATGCAAGGCTAAACCCTTATCAATTAATTTTATGGGAATTTGAGACATTTTTGAATAAAATCATTTGTTTTGCATAATTATCATATTTTGACCTAATTTGCATACAAATGCAAGGCTAAACCCTTACCAATTAATTTTTATGGGAATTTGAGACATTTTTGAATAAAATCATTTGTTTTGCATAATTATTATATTTTGACCTAATTTGCATACAAATGCAAGGCTAACCCCTTATCAATTAATTTTAGGGGAATTTGAGACATTTTTGAATAAAATCATTTGTTTTGCATAATTAATATATTTTGACCTAATTGGCATACAAATGCAAGGCTAAATCCTTATCAATTAATTGTATGGAAATTTGAGACATTTTTGAATAAAATCATATGTTTTGTATAATTAACATATTTTGACCTAATTTGCATACAAATGCAAGGCTAACCCCTTATCAATTAATTTTAGAAGCATTTGAGAAATGTTTGAATAAAATCATTTGTTTTGCAATAATTATTTTATTTTGACCTAATTTGCATACAAATGCAAGGCTAACCCTTATCAATTAATTTATGGGAATTTGAGAAATTTTTGAATAAAATCATTTGTTTTGCATAATTATCATATTTTGACCTAATTTGCATACAAATGCAAGGCTAACCCCTTATCAATTAATTTGAGGAACATTTGAGAAATGTTTGAATAAAATCATATGTTTTGTATAATTAACATATTTTGACCTAATTTGCATACAAATGCAAGGCTAACCCCTTATCAATTAATTTTAGGGGAATTTGAGACATTTTTGAATAAAATCATTTGTTTTGCATAATTATTATATTTTGACCTAATTTGCATACCAATGCAAGGCTAAACCATTATCAATTAATTTTAGGGAAATTTGAGACATTTTTGGATAAAATAATATTTTTTGCATAATTATTATATTTTTTGCATAATTATCATATTTTGACCTAATTTGCATACAAATGCAAGGCTAACCCCCTTATCAATTAATTTTAGGGGAATTATACACATTTTTGATTAAAATCATTTGTTTTGCATAATTATTATATTTTGACCTAATTTGCATACAAATGCAAGGCTAAACCCTTATCAATTAATTTTATGGGAATTTGAGACATTTTTGAATAAAATCATTTGTTTTGCATAATTATCATATTTTGACCTAATTTGCATACAAATGCAAGGCTAAACCCTTATCAATTAATTTTTATGGGAATTTGAGACATTTTTGAATAAAATCATTTGTTTTGCATAATTATTATATTTTGACCTAATTTGCATACAAATGCAAGGCTAACCCCTTATCAATTAATTTTAGGGGAATTTGAGACATTTTTGAATAAAATCATTTGTTTTGCATAATTATTATATTTTGACCTAATTGGCATACAAATGCAAGGCTAAATCCTTATCAATTAATTGTATGGAAATTTGAGACATTTTGAATAAAATCATATGTTTTGTATAATTAACATATTTTGACCTAATTTGCATACAATGCAAGGCTAACCCCTTATCAATTAATTTTAGAAGCATTTGAGAAATGTTTAAATAAAAATCATTTGTTTTGCATAATTATTATATTTTGACCTAATTGGCATACAAATGCAAGGCTAACCCCTTATCAATTAATTTTATGGGAATTTGAGAAATTTTTGAATAAAATCATTTGTTTTGCATAATTATCATATTTTGACCTAATTTGCATACAAATGCAAGGCTAACCACCCCTTATCAATTAATTTTAGGGGAATTTGAGACATTTTTGAATAAAATCATTTGTTTTGCATAATTATTATATTTTGACCTAATTTGCATACAAATGCAAGGCTAACCCCTTATCAATTAATTTGAGGAACATTTGAGAAATGTTTGAATAAAATCATATGTTTTTGTATAATTAACATATTTTGACCTAATTTGCATACAAATGCAAGGCTAACCCCTTATCAATTAATTTTAGGGGAATTTGAGACATTTTTGAATAAAATCATATGTTTTGTATAATTAACATATTTTGACCTAATTTGCATACAAATGCAAGGCTAACCCCTTATCAATTAATTTTAGGAACATTTGAGAAATGTTTGAATAAAATCATATGTTTTGTATAATTAACATATTTTGACCTAATTTGCATACAAATGCAAGGCTAACCCCCTTATCAATTAATTTTAGGGGAATTTGAGACATTTTTTAATAAAATCATTTGTTTTGCATAATTAACATATTTTGACCTAATTTGCATACAAATGCAAGGCTAAACCCTTATCAATTAATTTTATGGGAATTTGAGACATTTTTGAATAAAATTATTTGTTTTGCATAATTATTATATTTTGACCTAATTTGCATACAAATGCAAGGCTAACCCCTTATCAATTAATTTTAGAAACATTTGAGAAATGTTCGAATAAAATCATTTGTTTTGCATAATTATTATATTTTGACCTTATTTGCATACAAATGCAAGGCTAACCCCTTATCAATTAATTTTAGAAACATTTGAGAAATGTTTGAATAAATTCATTTGTTTTGCATAATTAACATATTTTGACCTAATTTGCATACAAACTCAAGGCTAAACCCTTATCAATTAATTTTATGGGAATTTGAGACATTTTTGAATAAAATCATATGTTTTGTATAATTAACATATTTTGACCTAATTTGCATACAAATGCAAGGCTAACCCCCTTATCAATTAATTTTAGGATCATTTGAGAAATGTTTGAATAAAATCATATTTTTTTGTATAATTAACATATTTTGACCTAATTTGCATACAAATGCAAGGCTAACCCCTTATCAATTTAATTTTAGGGGAATTTGAGACATTTTTGAATAAAATCATTTGTTTTGCATAATTATTATATTTTGACCTAATTTGCATACAAATGCAAGGCTAACCCCTTATCAATTAATTTTAGGGGAATTTGAGACATTTTTGAATAAAATCATTTGTTTTGCATAATTATTATATTTTGACCTAATTTGCATACAAATGCAAGGCTAAACCCTTATCAATTAATTTTATGAAAATTTGAGACATTTTTGAATAAAATCATATGTTTTGTATAATTAACATATTTTGACATAATTTCAATACAAATGCAAGGCTAACCCCTTATCAATTAATTTTAGAAACATTTGAGAAATGTTTGAATAAAATCATTTGTTTTGTATAATTATTATATTTTGACCTAATTTGCATACAAATGCAAGGCTAACCCCTTATCAATTAATGTTATTGAAATTTGAGACATTTTTGAATAAAATCATTTGTTTTGCATAATTAACATATTTTGACCTAATTTGCATACAAATGCAAGGCTAAACCCTTATCAATTAATTTTATCGGAATTTGAGACATTTTTGAATAAAATCATATGTTTTGTATAATTAACATATTTTGACCTAATTTGCATACAAATGCAAGGCTAACCCCTTATCAATTAATTTTAGGATCATTTGAGAAATGTTTGAATAAAATCATATTTTTTGTATAATTAACATATTTTGACCTAATTTGCATACAAATGCAAGGCTAACCCCTTATCAATTAATTTTAGGGGGAATTTGAGACATTTTTGAATAAAATCATTTGTTTTGCATAATTATTATATTTTGACCTAATTTGCATACAAATGCAAGGCTAACCCCTTATCAATTAATTTTAGAAACATTTGAGAAATGTTCGAATAAAATCATTTGTTTTGCATAATTATTATATTTTGACCTAATTTGCATACAAATGCAAGGCTAACCCCTTATCAATTAATTTTAGAAACATTTGAGAAATGTTTGAATAAATTCATTTGTTTTGCATAATTAACATATTTTGACCCTAATTTGCATACAAATGCAAGGCTAAACCCTTATCAATTAATTTTATCGGAATTTGAGACATTTTTGAATAAAATCATATGTTTTGTATAATTAACATATTTTAAACTAATTTGCATACAAATGCAAGGCTAACCCCTTATCAATTAATTTTAGGATCATTTGAGAAATGTTTGAATAAAATCATATTTTTTGTATAATTAACATATTTTGACCTAATTTGCATACAAATGCAAGGCTAACCCCTTATCAATTAATTTTAGGGGAATTTGAGACATTTTTGAATAAAATCATTTGTTTTGCATAATTATTATATTTTGACCTAATTTGCATACAAATGCAAGGCTTACCCCTTATCAATTAATTTTAGGGGAATTTGAGACATTTTTGAATAAAATCATTTGTTTTGCATAATTATTATATTTTGACCTAATTTGCATACAAATGCAAGGCTAAACCCTTATCAATTAATTTTTATGAAAATTTGGGACATTTTTGAATAAAATCATATGTTTTGTATAATTAACATATTTTGACATAATTTGCATACAAATGCAAGGCTAACCCCTTATCAATAAATTTTAGGGGAATTTG
Organism: Crossaster papposus; assembly: GCA_037893245.1. Lineage (NCBI taxonomy): Eukaryota > Metazoa > Echinodermata > Asteroidea > Velatida > Solasteridae > Crossaster > Crossaster papposus. The sequence goes on along the minus strand of JBAIAA010000495.1, from coordinate 17,388 downwards.
AGACATTTTTGAATAAAATCATTTGTTTTGGCATAATTATTATATTTTGACCTAATTTTCATACAAATGCAAGGCTAACCCCTTATCAATTAATTTTAGAAACATTTGAGAAATGTTCGAATAAAATCATTTGTTTTGCATAATTATTATATTTTGACCTAATTTGCATACAAATGCAAGGCTAACCCCTTATCAATTAATTTTAGAAACATTTGAGAAATGTTTGAATAAATTCATTTGTTTTGCATAATTAACATATTTTGACCTAATTTGCATACAAATGCAAGGCTAAACCCTTATCAATTAATTTTTATCGGAATTTGAGACATTTTTGAATAAAATCATATGTTTTGTATAATTAACATATTTTGACCTAATTTGCATACAAATGCAAGGCTAAACCCTTATCAATTAATTTTAGGGGAATTTGAGACATTTTTGAATAAAATCATTTGTTTTGCATAATTATTATATTTTGACCTAATTTGCATACAAATGCAAGGGCTTACCCCTTATCAATTAATTTTAGGGGAATTTGAGACATTTTTGAATAAAATCATTTGTTTTGCATAATTATTATATTTTGACCTAATTTGCATACAAATGCAAGGCTAAACCCTTATCAATTAATTTTATGAAAATTTGGGACATTTTTGAATAAAATCATATGTTTTGTATAATTAACATATTTTGACATATTTTGCATACAAATGCAAGGCTAACCCCTTATCAATAAATTTTAGGGGAATTTGAGACATTTTTGAATAAAATCATATGTTTTGTATAATTAACATATTTTGACCTATTTTCAATACAAATGCAAGGCTAACCCCTTATCAATTAATTTTAGAAACATTTGAGAAATGTTTGAATAAAATCATTTGTTTTGTATAATTATTATATTTTGACCTAATTTGCATACAAATGCAAGGTTAACCCCTTATCAATTAATTTTATTGAAATTTGAGACATATTTGAATAAAATCATTTGTTTTGCATAATTATTATATTTTGACCTAATTTGCATACAAATGCAAGGCTAACCCCTTATCAATTAATTTTATGGAAATTTGAGACATTTTTGAATAAAATCATATGTTTTGTATAATTAACATATTTTGACCTAATTTGCATACAAATGCAAGGCTAACCCCTTATCAATTAATTTTAGAAACGTTTGAGAAATGTTTGAATAAAATCATATGTTTTGTATAATTAACATATTTTGACCTAATTTGCATACAAATGCAAGGCTAACCCCTTATCAATTAATTTTAGGGGAATTTGAGACATTTTTAAATAACATCATTTGTTTTTGCATAATTATTATATTATGACCTAATTTGCATACAAATGCAAGGCTAAACCCTTATCAATTAATTTAAGGGACGTTTGGGACATTTTTGAATAAAATAATATGTTTTGTATAATACGTTTGAGGCAAATAAAGCTTCAAATAATTTATCCCCGCGGGGACAGTTTGCAAGGCTTTGACGGAACTAGAGTTTGGTCAATTCAGGTCACTCCCCTTGTGGTCGGATTGATTTATGGATATGAACTAGTTCAGTCTTGGCTTGATACTATAACCTGAATTCGAGCACTCAGCCACCCACTTTCGTTTGAGCAGTCGACCTGTTTGCATGGTTGTAGAAATTTCGTCTTGCAAAAAATTCATTTAATGTTTTCTTGCCGATAAGTTCGCCAAATATTGGCGTAAATATGCCCCGTGCCAGGTCGAAGCGACGGGTTGCCTCTGGGCCGGTGGATGGAGCCAAGCGGCCGCAAGGGACGGCCTCGATCGTTCGTCCTCTCGGCAGGATGCTGTGGCCAGTCGACGCGATGGAGTTCAGTCGAGCCATGGGAATGCACCGACGGTAGCGGGTATTGCATACCCGGCCGTTGGATACGGCAGGCCCTGTCATCAGCAGCGACGGAGGCCCCAATTGTTGCACCATCCACCATCGGTCGGTCCGGAGGTGACTCGTCCACGACTTTGGAGTCGGGTAAGTCTAGTGTGGCTATTAATGCTGAGGAATCAAGCCCTCAACCAATTATTACCACTAGTGTTCAGTCTATTTGGCCGTGCGTCACCAACTGTGACAAAATTGCTAAATATAATTGCTGTTTGCGTAACCAACTGTGACAATATTGCTGAATATAATTGCTGTTTGCGTCACAAACTGTGACAATATTTCTGAATATAATTGCTGTTTGCGTCACTGATTGTGACAATATTGCTGTTCCCTGACATCAGCTTCGGACGGGAACAAACTGTGATAATTGCGTAACATCAGTTGAGCAGTGGTCATCTGCCTTTTGGGGTTTTTGCGTTGATATACTGTCTTGTTGCGCCAACCTAGCCAGGCACGCCAATTGCTCAAATATTGCCGGCGGTCAACAATAACCGTGCAAGGATTTTAATCGCGGGAAATGCCTCCGGCCCAATTCCCGGTTTGCGCACCGTTGCATGCTCCACCTGTCAGGTATTCGGCCACCCAGCAGCCCGCTGTCTAGACAATCGTCAGTCCAGCGGGCCAGGGCAAATACCAGTAAACCTAAGTAATATGTTACCATTATTGCGCGTTTACACTAGCAGTAGCACTAAAGATGCGCAAATATTGCTGGAAGCCTAAGACAGTCTTCAACACCCAGCTATGTTGCAATTAACAAAAATGATTGCGAGATCGAGTTGGGCCGCGTAGCCGGGCCGTTAGCTAATGCGCCTATTCCCAATTTGAGTTCACAAACACTGCCGTCAATTACACAAGTTTTGATGAAGCTATAGCGATGGTTTATTCAATTTTGCTCAGGGTGCAGTTATGGCCAACTAGGATAATAGATCGGCTTTTCGATTACTCCCTGTTCACCCGGATGATTTCGATTTGCTATGGTTTTCCCCTAATGGCCAAATATATTTATGATACACGTATGCCGCGCCGATGGGGTGCACCATCTTATGTGTCACTTTTGAATGTTTTACTTAGCACTTTCATTGCGTACTGTATAATTAACATATTTTGACCTAATTTGCATACAAATGCAAGGCTAACCCCTTATCAATTAATTTTAGAAACATTTGAGAAATGTTTGAATAAATTCATTTGTTTTGCATAATTAACATATTTTGACCTAATTTGCATACAAATGCAAGGCTAAACCCTTATCAATTAATTTTTATCGGAATTTGAGACATTTTTGAATAAAATCATATGTTTTGTATAATTAACATATTTTGACCTAATTTGCATACAAATGCAAGGCTAACCCCTTATCAATTAATTTTAGGATCATTTGAGAAATGTTTGAATAAAATCATATTTTTTGTATAATTAACATATTTTGACCTAATTTGCATACAAATGCAAGGCTAACCCCTTATCAATTAATTTTAGGGGAATTTGAGACATTTTTGAATAAAATCATTTGTTTTGCATAATTATTATATTTTGACCTAATTTGCATACAAATGCAAGGCTTACCCCTTATCAATTAATTTTAGGGGAATTTTGAGACATTTTTGAATAAAATCATTTGTTTTGCATAATTATTATATTTTGACCTAATTTGCATACAAATGCAAGGCTAAACCCTTATCAATTAATTTTATGAAAATTTGGGACATTTTTTGAATAAAATCATATGTTTTGTATAATTAACATATTTTGACATAATTTGCATACAAATGCAAGGCTAACCCCTTATCAATAAATTGTAGGGGAATTTGAGACATTTTTGAATAAAATCAATTTGTTTTGCATAATTATTATATTTTGACCTAATTTTCATACAAATGCAAGGCTAACCCCTTATCAATTAATTTTAGAAACATTTGAGAAATGTTTGAATAAATTCATTTGTTTTGCATAATTAACATATTTTGACCTAATTTGCATACAAATGCAAGGCTAAACCCTTATCAATTAATTTTATCGGAATTTGAGACATTTTTGAATAAAATCATATGTTTTTGTATAATTAACATATTTTGACCTAATTTGCATACAAATGCAAGGCTAACCCCTTATCAATTAATTTTAGGATCATTTGAGAAATGTTTGAATAAAATCATATTTTTTGTATAATTAACATATTTTGACCTAATTTGCATACAAATGCAAGGCTAACCCCTTATCAATTAATTTTAGGGGAATTTGAGACATTTTTGAATAAAATCATTTGTTTTGCATAATTATTATATTTTGACCTAATTTGCATACAAATGCAAGGCTAACCCCTTATCAATTAATTTTAGAAACATTTGAGAAATGTTCGAATAAAATCATTTGTTTTGCATAATTATTATATTTTGAGACCTAATTTGCATACAAATGCAAGGCTAACCCCTTATCAATTAATTTTAGAAACATTTTGAGAAATGTTTGAATAAATTCATTTGTTTTGCATAATTAACATATTTTGACCTAATTTGCATACAAATGCAAGGCTAAACCCTTATCAATTAATTTTATCGGAATTTGAGACATTTTTGAATAAAATCATATGTTTTGTATAATTAACATATTTTGACCTAATTTGCATACAAATGCAAGGCTAACCCCTTATCAATTAATTTTAGGATCATTTGAGAAATGTTTGAATAAAATCATATTTTTTGTATAATTAACATATTTTGACCTAATTTGCATACAAATGCAAGGCTAACCCCTTATCAATTAATTTTAGGGGAATTTGAGACATTTTTGAATAAAATCATTTGTTTTGCATAATTATTATATTTTGACCTAATTTGCATACAAATGCAAGGCTTACCCCTTATCAATTAATTTTAGGGGAATTTGAGACATTTTTGAATAAAATCATTTGTTTTGCATAATTATTATATTTTGACCTAATTTGCATACAAATGCAAGGCTAAACCCTTATCAATTAATTTTATGAAAATTTGGGACATTTTTGAATAAAATCATATGTTTTGTATAATTAACATATTTTGACATAATTTGCATACAAATGCAAGGCTAACCCCTTATCAATAAATTTTAGGGGAATTTGAGACATTTTTGAATAAAATCATTTGTTTTGCATAATTATTATATTTTGACCTAATTTTCATACAAATGCAAGGCTAACCCCTTATCAATTAATTTTAGAAACATTTGAGAAATGTTCGAATAAAATCATTTGTTTTGCATAATTATTATATTTTGACCTAATTTGCATACAAATGCAAGGCTAACCCCTTATCAATTAATTTTAGAAACATTTGAGAAATGTTTGAATAAATTCATTTGTTTTGCATAATTAACATATTTTGACCTAATTTGCATACAAATGCAAGGCTAAACCCTTATCAATTAATTTTATCGGAATTTGAGACATTTTTGAATAAAATCATATGTTTTGTATAATTAACATATTTTGACCTAATTTGCATACAAATGCAAGGCTAAACCCTTATCAATTAATTTTAGGGGAATTTGAGACATTTTTGAATAAAATCATTTGTTTTGCATAATTATTATATTTTGACCTAATTTGCATACAAATGCAAGGCTTACCCCTTATCAATTAATTTTAGGGGAATTTGAGACATTTTTGAATAAAATCATTTGTTTTGCATAATTATTATATTTTGACCTAATTTGCATACAAATGCAAGGCTAAACCCTTATCAATTAATTTTATGAAAATTTGGGACATTTTTGAATAAAATCATATGTTTTGTATAATTAACATATTTTGACATATTTTGCATACAAATGCAAGGCTAACCCCTTATCAATAAATTTTAGGGGAATTTGAGACATTTTTGAATAAAATCATTTGTTTTGCATAATTATTATATTTTGACCTAATTTGCATACAAATGCAAGGCTAAACCCTTATCAATTAATTTTATGGAAATTTAAGACATTTTTGAATAAAATCATATGTTTTGTATAATTAACATATTTTGACCTATTTTCAATACAAATGCAAGGCTAACCCCTTATCAATTAATTTTAGAAACATTTGAGAAATGTTTGAATAAAATCATTTGTTTTGTATAATTATTATATTTTGACCTAATTTGCATACAAATGCAAGGTTAACCCCTTATCAATTAATTTTATTGAAATTTGAGACATATTTGAATAAAATCATTTGTTTTGCATAATTATTATATTTTGACCTAATTTGCATACAAATGCAAGGCTAACCCCTTATCAATTAATTTTATGGAAATTTGAGACATTTTTGAATAAAATCATATGTTTTGTATAATTAACATATTTTGACCTAATTTGCATACAAATGCAAGGCTAACCCCTTATCAATTAATTTTAGAAACATTTGAGAAATGTTTGAATAAAATCATATGTTTTGTATAATTATCATATTTTGACCTAATTTGCATACAAATGCAAGGCTAACCCCTTATCAATTAATTTTAGGAACATTTGAGAAATGTTTAAATAAAATAATATGTTTTGTATAATTAACATATTTTGACCTAATTTGCATACAAATGCAAGGCTCATCCCTTATCAATTAATTTTAGGGGAATTTGAGACATTTTTGAATAAAATCATTTGTTTTGCATAATTATTATATTTTGACCGAATTTGCATACAAATGCAAGGCTAATCCCTTATCAATTAATTTTATGGAAATTTGAGACATTTTTGAATAAAATCATATGTTTTGTATAATTAACATATTTTGACCTAATTTGCATACAAATGCAAGGCTAACCCCTTATCAATTAATTTTAGAAACATTTGAGAAATTTTTGAATAAAATCATATGTTTTGTATAATTAACATATTTTGACCTAATTTGCATACAAATGCAAGGCTAAACCCTTATCGATTAATTTTATGGGAATTTGAGAAATTTTTGAATCAAATCATATGTTTTGTATAATTAACATATTTTGACCTAATTTGCATACAAATGCAAGGCTAACCCCTTATCAATTAATTTTAGGAACATCACATTTTACCACATAAAAGGTAAAATTTATTATACTCTACGCAAAAACCCTACATGATTGCTAGTCGCGCAAGCATTAATGCTCTACCGGATTCAAGTACATGTACATGTATAAGTTGCATGTAAACTGGGATTCTGGTGCAGCCAATAAGAGCCAAGCATCAATTGCGTGCCGTGTGCAAACGGCCAACTCTAGCAGTCATTGCGGACGTGGCAGTACCACCCAACGCGCTGTGATCTGGCGACGGCCAATCAGCGTCCTGGGTTTTAGAAAGAGCGCAAAAGCTCCATGAGCCTATACAGAAATCCGCACTTTTAGTCACGGCTTCATTCAATACACATCATCGTTCAATTAAAAAATGTTTAAAAAATGTTTTATGAATAAACATTTAGTGATTTTTAACTACTAATTGCTGGGTCAGCTGCATCGCTGTGGGACGAAAGCAGTCCTGCATCGGCAGGTCTGAGACATCCATTGATCGGAGTGTTGTGAACAGTTTAGTGTGGATTTTTGTAGCGAGTAGTAGTAGTACCACCGCATGAGAACTAGTCGAAGCGATCGGCCCCGAAGATTGCTCGCACATCTCCGGCCGTGCCAACAGAGGGCGCAACACAGCGGAGACGGCAGCCGAGTCGGCATGCAATTGAAATGATTGCAAGTGCAACTTCGGTACAGCCTGGGTGCCATGTCTTTGTCAGCGGACAACTACGGTCCAGTCGGTACCATGTGGGGTGGCAAGTCATCCTGCAACTTCAGTCAAGCAGACACCGTATCCTGTGCCTGTGATGCTAAGTCAGACTTTGGTCCAGCCGGCACCAGATGGGGTGCCAAGTTACAGTAAGCCTGCAGCTTGCTTTCAGCCGGCAACGGTCCCAAGTCTGCTGTGCCTGTGTCAGCAAATCGTCCCACACAATATGGGGTGCCTGCAAGGTATTTTTTGAAAGCAATACTCTGGAAGAAGACCATAGGTAACCTTCTAAAATAGACCGACGGCGACAGTTCAAAAATACAACCTTTTTCTTTATATTTGCTTTAGGCATGTTTATACATGTCACTGGGTAACATGAACAACATAGCGAGACGGACACACAGGCTGTAGTACTATATAGATATGATTACACGGCTTTCGCCTTGTTGTAGTCACATGGACAAGATTCGTTTGTTGTACCGGTACTAATGATGCCATTGCGTGGCTACCTCCTAGGATAAAGGGGGACATTCATCCAGGGCTTGTGGCATGCGTCTTTAATTCAGTTGATTAATATGCTGGGGAGCACACTGTGTTGCTTTTGAAAACTGTCGGATTTGTGGGCTTAAAGATGTCAAATTTGTACGACGTTGTCGTCAACTATTCACCACATATAACGCTGTGCATTGTACACATGTACATGCGCCTAGCGTTGAAGCCAATTTTTATTTATTAAGTGTACAATTGCTCGCTAATTCTTGTTTTGTTAAAGTCGGCATCTAGCTTTCGTTCAGCAGGGTTAGTTTACTCCAGACCAGCAGGCGCCGTACGAGATACTGAGTCAGCCAACTACTTTGCCAGTTCCGCCGGCAGCTCAGCCAGCATTGGCATCAGCGTATCCAGTGGCCACCGGCAGTCCTGCAGCAGATGTGCCATTTATTTCTACTGTCCAGCCATCCCTTGGGTATCAACCACAGACAGTAGGTTCAATCACCTGTGGGTCGGGTGAGGTCAGTCGGATGATGGGAATTGGGCCAGTTACTGGTAAGTCGGTAATGAGCGTAGGTAATTTGTCAGAGGCAAGTATTTTTAATGCTAATAATAGACCCATATTTACCTCGGCACAGGGTAGGCCGATGGTGTCGGGCATTTTGAATCAAACTAGTCTCAATTTGAGCCAAGTGAGTGGAATAAGTACTACAGGGGGCCCGTTATATTCTATGGAAGCTTGTCGATCTATTCAATTGCGTTATCTCCCTGTACAATCACCACCCCACTTGAAATGCATTTGCCCTCGGCTCCTTTGGATGGGGGGAACAACGTGACCGGCTTAGGGTGCGTGAGTAGTGCTGACGAACCTAGGTCAGAGATTAATTAACGGTCTTTCAAGCAGGAAGGGGTGCGGGATTAGCAAAATCAGATATCAAGTCTGCGTTTCGCCTCCTACCAATCTCACCACAAGATTTAACTTGTCAGACACGCCTAAGCAATTTCCAAACATTATGTGGGTATTGAAGAGTTCCCAATGCTACGAAAATACCGCCTCAGGTTCTTGCATATTTGGGGCTAGAATTATTGTGAATTAGTGGCAAGTGAGGGTTCCCTTTGACAAAGTTGACGCACTAGGCAGTCAAATTCGGGCAATGCTTGCAAAACCTAAAGCAAAGTACCGCCTCAGGTTCTTGCATATTTGGGGCTAGAATTAATTGTGAATTAGTGACAAGTGAGGGTTCCCTTTGACAAAGTTGACGCGCTGTGCAGTCAAATTCGGGCAATGCTCGCAAAACCTAGAGCAAAGTTGGTCCAAATTCAATCCCTTGTTGGTTCCCTCAATTTCTTGTGCAGGGCTGTGTTGCCAGGTCGGGCTGTTTTTAGGCGGCTTATTTCTTTGACATAGGGGCAAATCAACGATGGCACAGAGTGCGTATAACAAATGGGGCAAAGCTTGACCTATTGATGTGGTTAACATTTTTGCGAGAGTACAATGGAGTAACCCCAATTTTGAACCAAGAATGGGATTCGTACGAAACACTCATTTTTTATTTTATTTTTTACAGATGCTGCGGCTTCTGTTGGTTACTTGGTTTTGGAGCATATTTTAAGGGTCATATTTTAATATTGCTGCAGGGTCGCGGCAGCAATGGAGAGAGTCTACCCCATTCATTGCTGCCCCCTAGAACTACATGTATACCCAATAATTGCGGCTGTCCTTGCATGGAGTCCTCCTTTGGCCAATAGCAAAGTAAAGTGTTAGTCTGATAACAATGCAGTGTTACACATTATTAACGGTCAGCCTTCACCTTGTCCTAAAGCCATGCACTTGATTCATTTGCTTATTGTGGAGTGTTTGAAATCCCATATAATTTTTAAGGCGGTTCACATCCCCGGTGTAAAGATTGACAAAACTGATGCATTATCTCGTTTTCAGATGCCACGCTGCTTTGCCTTAGCCCCCCAGGCCGAGCGAGAGATGACTCCGCTTCCAACTCTTCCCACAGTATGGTAGAGTATGAAATGCGTAGGTTGCTATAGCTAGCCTTTGCACGAAATACACAGAAAGCATACACATCAGGGTGGAATGTTTTTTGTGTTTTTCGTCAATCCACAACCGGTAGTCGGGTTGTTAACCCTTAACGCACAGGTGAGTTCATAGCGTGGCTTTCCATACAGCAATATTCTCCAGGAACGATTGCAACATATGTGGCTGGGGTCAGCTGTCGGTACCCAACGGACACTTACATGGTAACAAAAGTACTGGAAGGTTGTAGGCGTAGTGTTTCAGGTCAAGACCGCAGGTCCCCTATATCGCTGGCGTTACCTTCACGAATTATGACAGTTCTGCAGGAGGTTTGTTTGTCGCAACATGAGGTGACACTTTTTCGCTCCGCCATGCTTCTTGCATTTTTTGTTTTTTGCGGATTTGTGTGTTTGCAGCAAATTCCCGGGCCAATATGCAGCAGGCAGTTTTGCATAGGTCCGGGTCGATAACATTGTCTTTGCGCCAGACTAAAAACAATCAGCGCGGCCCCCCCTTATGGGGCGATGTAACCCTCTGCCCATTGTCAGCGCTACTTAAATATATTTACAGTCGCCCTCGTACACAGGGCCCACTTTTTTGGCACAATGATAGTCAACCTCTTACCCCGCTACCAGTTTAATAGAGTGTTGCAAACAGCCTTGTCATGCTGTGGGGTCTCAAACGCGCATTATAGATCGCACTCATTTCGTATGGGAGCTGCTTCCACTGATTATGCATTGGGCATTCCTTTCGCAGATATACAGGCGACTCAAGTTAGTACGAAAACGAATGCAACAAAATTCTGGTTATTACGAACATTATCCTTGGTTCCGGCAAAACTGTGCACGTGTCTATGGGTAAATATTCGCTTATAACGAACATGGTTTGTACGAAATTCCTGTTACAACGAGAAATTAATTTAAAAAAAAAAAAAAAAAAAAAATGGTTATCGATCCATTTATAACGAAAGCTTAAAAATCCAAGGCTTTCATTCAGATTGAAATAGAAAGCAGTATCAGCGATTGATGTTTGTCATGTCAGTGAATTCATCTTGCTGATGGAAAACCTATTTAAAGGGATAGTGTTATTTGCTTGGGCAGTGCATGGTTGGTAATTATTATTTATTAATATTGTTATCGATCCATTTATAAGGAAAGCTTAAAAATCCAAGGCTTTCATTCAGATTGAAATAGAAAGCAGTTTCAGCGATTGATGTTTGTCATGTCAATGAATTCATCTTGCTGATGGAAAACCTATTTAAAGGGATAGTGTTAATTGCTCGGGCAGTGCATGGTCGGTAATTTTTATATTATTAACACACGTACATTTAACATTTTGCTTCTCATATAACAACAACGTTTTTGAATGTTATTACACAAGCAACACAAGCAACACATTACGTGTAAATTGGTCTTCATATTGCAAGGGTGTGTTTTGGTCTCGTACATACGGGGTCTATACAAAGTGAACAATGGGTTAGAAACCATTGGGTCGAATAATACGAAATTCGGATATAACGAACACTTTGACGAGGTCCTGCGGAGTTCGTTATAACGGGAGTCGACTGTACAGCGTATGGGCCGATGGCGCTCAGCAGCACTAACCAATACCTGGGGTGAATCCCTTCCCCGTACTCAATTGCAATGTGGTTTAAGCAAATATTTGCATTTGTTTTTGTTGTGTTAGGTGTTACCCCGCTAGTGCATGGATTGTGGGAGACTCCCTGGTTGGATAGCTGGCGTTCTGTACAGACGTCCCGACTTCAGAAAGGGCGAAGTGGAGCCTGCATGCATCAATTGCAAGATATGTTGGACAACCTAGGTGAAGTGCGCATTATTTTAATGCATATTGGGACCAAGGATTTAGTGCAGCTAGACTTTCTTGCGTTCAGGCAGACACTAGCTATCATGCTGGCGGAATGCAGGGGGAGGTTTCCAAATACCAGGTTTGTTTGGTCATGTATTTTGACCCGCCTATGCTACTATGACGCAAACTCGCAAAAATCAATGGAGCATGTACGGTGGGCAACGAACCGTTGGGCGCGGTCCTGATGCCGTAAGTGAGGAATCAGTGTGCTTGAGCACCCACAATTTACTTGGTCAGCTGCTAACCTATTCCGGATGGATGGGGTACACCTCTCTGCGGTAGGCAATGCGATCTTTCGGGATAATTTGCGCCGCTGCATTCTGTCCCTGATTTAAGTCCCCCTTTGGGTTTTTGGTTCTCTTTTTCTTCTGTGGGTCGCGCTTCTCGCGATTGGCGATTTTTGGTGCCCCAGAAGAGGCCGAGCTCCATAATTCTGGTTTTGAGGAAAATTGTGGTCAATCGATACGTTTTAGATTGAATAAACAAATTTGATCAGTTAACAACAATTATTGGGCCCTGTGATGTGCCACACGGACGGTCTGATCCAGTTTAATAACCAGTGTGGAGATCAAACTTTTATTTAAGAATCTATAGCCTAGGATGTTCCACTCGGGCTATAACCAGTACATTTTGCTATTTGATTGTTGCATGATTAACCCGCAAATGAGCAGGTTAAGCAAATGCTCAAAATTGAGCACCTCTGATATTTTCCACAACGGCCGTTGGTGAGTGGTCATTGGGTATCACTAGTTGCATTGTGGTCTGGGGTATCACAATCCTTTTCTTGAGTGTTTTTATTTCTCCATGTGTGGAGTGGTGGTCATGGGTATCACCTAATGTTAATGTTTGGACTATTGGTATGTGTTTTAGTACTTGTTATCCGGTTTGCCCGTAATCTTTGGTATTCCGGTTGAAGAACGTTGATTAAAATTGAAGCTGTGGCAAGTGACACAAAACAAAAAATCTGTCTCTGGTACTTACTTTTGGAGTTTGAGTATAACACATTTTACCACATAAAAGGTAAAATTTATTATACTCTACGCAAAAACCCTACATGATTGCTAGTCGCGCAAGCATTAATGCTCTACCGGATTCAAGTACATGTACATGTATAAGTTGCATGTAAACTGGGATTCTGGTGCAGCCAATAAGAGCCAAGCATCAATTGCGTGCCGTGTGCAAACGGCCAACTCTAGCAGTCATTGCGGACGTGGCAGTACCACCCAACGCGCTGTGATCTGGCGACGGCCAATCAGCGTCCTGGGTTTTAGAAAGAGCGCAAAAGCTCCATGAGCCTATACAGAAATCCGCACTTTTAGTCACGGCTTCATTCAATACACATCATCGTTCAATTAAAAAATGTTTCCCACCTCCTCCCCTGCAACCCTCCTTGATCGCAGGGGGGGGGGGGGGGGGGGGGGGGCACGTTGATTTAGCCAATCGAGGTGTTTTAGACCACGGTAGGCGATTTTTGGTGCCCCAGAAGAGGCCGAGCTCCATAATTCTGGTTTTGAGGAAAATTGTGGTCAATCGATACGTTTTAGATTGAATAAACAAATTTGATCAGTTAACAACAATTATTGGGCCCTGTGATGTGCCACACGGACGGTCTGATCCAGTTTAATAACCAGTGTGGAGATCAAACTTTTATTTAAGAATCTATAGCCTAGGATGTTCCACTCGGGCTATAACCAGTACATTTTGCTATTTGATTGTTGCATGATTAACCCGCAAATGAGCAGGTTAAGCAAATGCTCAAAATTGAGCACCTCTGATATTTTCCACAACGGCCGTTGGTGAGTGGTCATTGGGTATCACTAGTTGCATTGTGGTCTGGGGTATCACAATCCTTTTCTTGAGTGTTTTTATTTCTCCATGTGTGGAGTGGTGGTCATGGGTATCACCTAATGTTAATGTTTGGACTATTGGTATGTGTTTTAGTACTTGTTATCCGGTTTGCCCGTAATCTTTGGTATTCCGGTTGAAGAACGTTGATTAAAATTGAAGCTGTGGCAAGTGACACAAAACAAAAAATCTGTCTCTGGTACTTACTTTTGGAGTTTGAGTATAATTGAGAAATGTTTAAATAAAATAATATGTTTTGTATAATTAACATATTTTGACCTAATTTGCATACAAATGCAAGGCTCATCCCTTATCAATTAATTTTAGGGGAATTTGAGACATTTTTGAATAAAATCATTTGTTTTGCATAATTATTATATTTTGACCGAATTTGCATACAAATGCAAGGCTAATCCCTTATCAATTAATTTTATGGAAATTTGAGACATTTTTGAATAAAATCATATGTTTTGTATAATTAACATATTTTGACCTAATTTGCATACAAATGCAAGGCTAACCCCTTATCAATTAATTTTAGAAACATTTGAGAAATTTTTGAATAAAATCATATGTTTTGTATAATTAACATATTTTGACCTAATTTGCATACAAATGCAAGGCTAAACCCTTATCGATTAATTTTATTGAAATTTGAGACATTTTTGAATAAAATCATATGTTTTGTATAATTAACATATTTTGACCTAATTTGCATACAAATGCAAGGCTAACCCCTTATCAATTAATTTTAGGAACATTTGAGAAATGTTTGAATAAAATAATATGTTTTGTATAATTAACATATTTTGACCTAATTTGCATACAAATGCAAGGCTCATCCCTTATCAATTAATTTTAGGGGAATTTGAGACATTTTTGAATAAAATCATTTGTTTTGCATAATTATTATATTTTGACCGAATTTGCATACAAATGCAAGGCTAATCCCTTATCAATTAATTTTATGGAAATTTGAGACATTTTTGAATAAAATCATATGTTTTGTATAATTAACATATTTTGACCTAATTTGCATACAAATGCAAGGCTAACCCCTTATCAATTAATTTTATGGGAATTTAAGAAATTTTTGAATAAAATCATATGTTTTGTATAATTAACATATTTTGACCTAATTTGCATACAAATGCAAGGCTAAACCCTTATCGATTAATTTTATGGGAATTTGAGAAATTTTTGAATCAAATCATATGTTTTGTATAATTAACATATTTTGACCTAATTTGCATACAAATGCAAGGCTAACCCCTTATCAATTAATTTTAGGAACATTTGATACCTTTTAGAATAAAATCATATTTTTTGCATAATTATTATATTTTGACCTAATTTGCATACAAATGCAAGGCTAAACCCTTATCAATATATATTGATCACATTTGCAAACATGTCTCAATTGTCTCTTAAATTATTTGATAAGGGGTTAGCCTTGCATTTGTATGCAAATAAGGTCCAAAAATAAGAATTGTGCAAAAATGTCTGAATTGTCTCATAAATTAATGTATAAGGGGATAACCTTGCATTTGTATGCAAATTAGGTCAAAATATGATAATTATGCAAAAATGTCTCAATTGTCTTTTTAATTAATTGATAAGGGTTTAGCCTTGCATTTGTATGCAAATTAGGTCAAAATAAGATAATTATTCAAAAAGTCTGAATTGTCTTTTAAATTAATTGATAAGGGGTAAGCCTTGCATTTGTATGAAAATTAGGGCAAAAACATGATAATTATGCAAAAATTTCTCAATTGTCTCTTTATTTAATTGATAAGGGTTTAGCCTTGCATTTGTATGCAAATTAGGTCAAAATATGATAATTATTAAAAAATGTCTCAAATGTCCCTTAAATTAATTGATAAGAGGTTAGCCTTGCATTTGTATGCAAATTAGGTCAAAATATGATAATTAGGTCAAAATGTGATAATTAGGTCAAAATATGATAATTATGCAAAATTGTCCCAAATGTCTCTTTAATTAATTGATAAGGGTTTAGCCTTGCATTTGTATGCAAATTAGGTCAAAATATGGTAATTATTTAAAAAGTCTGAAATGTCTCTTAATTTAATTGATAAGGGTTTAGCCTTGCATTTGTATGCAAATTAGGTCAAAATATGATAATTATGCAAAATGTCTGAATGTTCCCCTAAATTAATTGATAAGAGGTTAGCCTTGCATTTGTATGCAAATTAGGTCAAAATATGATAATTAGGTCAAAATATGATAATTATGCAAAATTGTCCAAATTGTCTCTTTAATTAATTGATAAGGGTTTAGCCTTGCATTTGTATGCAAATAAGGTCAAAATATGATAATTATGCACAAATGTTTTAATTGTCTCTTTAATTAATTGATAAGGGTTTAGCCTTGCATTTGTATGCAAATTAGGTCAAAATAAGATAATTATTCAAAAAGTCTGAATTGTCTCTTAAATTAATTGATAAGGGGTTAGCCTTGCATTTGTATGCAAATTAGGTCATAATATAATAATTATGCAAAAATGTATCCAATGTCTCTTTAATTAATTGATAAGGGGTTAGCCTTGCATTTGTATGCAAATTAGGTCAAAATAAGATAATTATTCAAAAAGTCTGAATTGTCTCTCAAATTAATTGATAAGGGGTTAGCCTTGCATTTGTATGCAAATTAGGTCAAATATAATAATTATGCAAAAATGTATCCAATGTCTCTTTAATTAATTGATAAGGGTTTAGCCTTGCAATTGTATGCAAATTAGGTCAAAATATGATAATTATTCAAAAAGTCTGAATTGTCCCTTAAATTAATTGATAAGGGGTTAGCCTTGCAATTGTATGCAAATTAGGCCAAAACATGATAATTATGCAAAATTTTCTCAATTGTCTCTTTAATTAATTGATGTGTTTAGCCTTGCATTTGTATGCAAATTAGGTCAAAATATGATAATTATGCAAAATGTCTGAATTGTCCCCTAAATTAATTGATAAGGGGTTAGCCTTGCATTTGTATGCAAATTAGGTCAAAATATGATAATTAGGTCAAAATATGATAATTAGGTCAAAATATGATAATTATGCAAAATTGTCTCAATTTTCTCATTAATTAATTGATAAGTGTTTAGCCTTGCATTTGTATACAAATTAGGTCAAAATAAGATAATTATTAAAAAATGTCTCAAATGTCCCTTAAATTAATTGATAAGGGGTTAGCCTTGCATTTGTATGCAAATTAGGTCAAAATATGATAATTAGGTCAAAATATGATAATTAGGTCAAAATATGATAATTATGCAAAATTGTCTCTTTAATTAATTGATAAGGGTTTAGCCTTGCATTTGTATACAAATTAGGTCAAAATAAGATAATTATTAAAAAATGTCTCAAATGTCCCTTAAATTAATTGATAAGGGGTTAGCCTTGCATTTGTATGCAAATTAGGTCATAATATAATAATTATGCAAACATGTATCCAATGTCTCTTTAATTAATTGATAAGGGGTTAGCCTTGCATTTGTATGCAAATTAGGTCAAAATA